>JAPDVR010000001.1:51163479-51563479 GCA_026230005.1 Gila orcuttii | reverse complement strand
TTAGTTAGAAAGAAAGAAAGATGGATTAGTTAGAAAGAAAGAAAGATTAGGTAGAAAGAAAGAAAGACAGAGTTAGAAAGAAAGATAGATAGATTAGTTAGAAAGAAAGAAAAAAAAAGAAAGAAGGATTAGTTAGAAAGAAAGAAAGACAGATTTAGAAAGAAAGATAGATAGATTAGTTAGAAAAAAAGAAAGAAAAAGAAAGAAGGATTAGTTAAAAAGAAAGAAAGAAAGACAGAGTTAGATAGAAAGATAGATAGATAGATAGATTAGTTAGAAAGAAAGAAAGAAAGAAAAAGAAAGAAGGATTAGTTAGAAAGAAAGACAGAGTTAGAAAGAAAGATAGATAGATTAGTTAGAAAGAAAGAAAGGAAGAAAGATAGATAGATAGATTAGTTAGAAAGAAAGAAAGAAAGAAAGAAAGATAGATAGATAGATAGATAGATAGATAGATAGATAGATAGATAGATAGATAGATAGATAGATAGATAGATAGATAGATAGATAGATAGATAGATAGATAGATAGATAGATAGATAGATAGATAGATTAGTTAGAAAGAAAGAAAGAAAGAAAGAAAGATAGATAGATAGATAGATAGATAGATAGATAGATAGATAGATAGATAGATTAGTTAGAAAGAAAGAAAGATAGATTAGTTAGAAAGAAAGATAGATAGATAGATAGATAGATAGATAGATAGATAGATAGATAGATAGATAGATAGATAGATAGATAGATAGATTGGTTAGACAGAAAGAAAGAAAGAAAGAAAGAAAGAAAGAAAGAAAGAAAGAAAGAAAGAAAGAAAGAAAGAAAGAAAGAAAGAAAGAAAGAAAGAAAGAAAGAAAGAAAGAAAAAGAAAGAAGGATTAGTTAGAAAGAAAGAAAGATGGATTAGTTAGAAAGAAAGAAAGATTAGCTAGAAAAAAAGAAAGAAAGAAAGATTAGGTAGAAAGAGAGAAAGAAAGAAAGAAAGAAAGAAAGAAAGAAAGAAAGAAAAAGAAAGAAGGATTAGTTAGAAAGAAAGAAAGATGGATTAGTTAGAAAGTTAGAAAACACTAGTGTTGTTGCTTTGCCTATGGCAAGCACCACTAATAATAAGTATGGAGAAGAACAATAGTGTTGCTTTGCAAGCACCACTAATAAGTTTAAATAGGATTTCAGTAAGTTGGCTCTCACAAGCCAACTTAATAAGTTTAAATAGGATTTCAGTAAGTTGGCTCTCACAAGCCAACTTAATAATAATAAGTTTAAGTAGGATTTCAGTAAGTTGGCTCTCACAAGCCAACGTAATAAGTTTAAGTAGGATTTCAGTAAGTTGGCTCTCACAAGCCAACTTAATAATAAGTTTAAATAGGATTTCAGTAAGTTGGCTTTCACAAGCCAACTTAATTAAATTCCTATGTACACTACCAGTGGACTAGCCTACACAAAAATTCAGATACGCAGGATTAGAAACATATCTGTTTTATATCAATATTCTAATCAATATTTTCAAACAATGTAAGTTTCATAAGACTGTATATGAAAAACTATGTTAAGAAAAAGTATATTTAATAGGCTACTCGATCAAAAGAGTTTAACACAACTACAAGCCAAGTATACTTTGAATACTTAATTATACTTTTAAGTATATCTCGATCAAAATATTGAGTACAAGTATAGGACAAATATACTTGGACTTTTCTTTTCACAAAGAAAATTGATCTCCTTAAAGGTTGGATTTTCCCTCATATTTTTTAATTAAGGCATTAAGATAAATTTCAAAAAGATGATTTTTTTATTCCTCTTTTTAGTCAACTTTAGCATGGGTGTGTTCACTTATGCTAAGCACTGTAAGTGTTATTTTAAGTATATTTCTGAGAAGTATATAAAATGTAGATTGACAGTATACTTTCTTATTTTTAGTTTACAATAAGTATACTTAAAATAACACTTACAGTGCTTAGCATAAGTGATACAATCAGATACAATCGGCCATGATCATCAGCTGTTTTTAAAAAATCGGCCGATGGAGGATAGTGAAAATAATAGCTTTTATCGGCCGATACCAATTATTGGCAGATACATCGTTGCATCTTTAAGTATTTCCACATTGTGTAGCATTTACTACAGTTGACCAAGTGGATCAGGTAGTCTGTGTTGGTGTGATTAAGTGGAGGAAGGCAGGGACTAATTTGCATATTAATGGTTCCGCATATCTAAATGAAGCAAGGGTGTAGAGTTACATTCAAGCTATTTTAAGGGATGAAGTTTTTTTTTTTAAGTTTAAATACATCATTTTGTTTATCAAAGATGAGTTTTATGTGATAAAATGATTGACTATTGAAGGGAGTATATTTCTTTGCTGATTTCTTTGCTGATTTTCACTTTTGTTGTCGCATGTTTTCTCAACAAGCTCCCCCTACAGCTGTGAGGCGTATATTTCACAACAATGTCGTAAAAAAAACTCACTTGCGGCACCCTCCTCCCCCTTTCTACCGCTGCTCATGTGCATTTGTTATTATTGGAGCCGGCCAACTTTATCGTGTGGAGCTATGTCTACCGAGGTGGGTAATACATCATACACATTGAGGGCAGTGTGTGTGTTTATGTCGAATTGCCATAAAGCAGTTTGTGTTTCTCGCTCGATCTCGCTTCTCACGAGACTTCCTATTTCCAATTTACCGGGACGTTAATCCTCATGTTGCAAGGTTGGTTTTCCGCCTAGGAACGCTGGGGGGAGCAGGGAAAGTCACCATTCTCACCAGAACAGGTTATTAAACCATCCAAATGATTTCTAAACGGTTTTATTAAGTTGAAATAGTTGCTGAATGCCCCTTTAAGACCTTCACAGCTAATATAACCTTATTTTAACTTTGATTCTACCAGCCAAATCTGTTAACAAATAAGATTATGAAATCCTTGCATTTCAACCACAATTTAAAAGTCAGGAACATTTCCTTCGGGCTGTGACATTCAAAACTGGAGGGCAACTTTATCACTTAACTGGAGATGGGACACATCTAATGTAGAGTTACCAGTGCATATGCCTTACAGCAGAATCTGTTGCCTCAACTCCATTTCCAGTTCCAGTTATTTATCCAATAGGAAGAGGCCAAGAGATTAACAAATCATCACAATGGTTACGTGACAGTCCTCTGTTGCTGTTTTTTTAATAATAGCTGGCCTATTCTTCCACTTGCACACCCTCTCTCTCTCACTTAAGTCCAGTTGCTAGATTTCTAGATTTCAGCACACCAAGTTACACAAACAAACAAAAAAATTATTGGAGGGTATGATTAAGGAATTTTATTTATGCATATTACAATATATACATTTTGGCAAAATGTTCTAGTATTTTTAGTATAATGTTTCAGTGCACCACTGAATTGTTTCTACAGGACCAAACAACTCAAAAAAGGAAAGTACACAGTAGCGGGGGTGGGGTTCAACCCCCAACTTGCACACAAAAACATGTTCCAGCAGCTGTCAAATGCAGACAGTTGGCTTTACAGTGTGATTGGGCATTGGGCATTCTGTATGCATTGGTCCTCCCAACCCTAGTACACACTATATTCTTATTTTTTAAATCATACTGTACCCTCATTGGGGGCTGATCCCCCTAATGTTAAACTCCTAGAATCGCCCCTGAGGAGGAGTAAATGTAATTGTCAGGCTATGTAGAAATACATATGTGTCTGCATGGATTGAGTGGAAAAGCTTGTAGAAAAAAAAAGAAAAAAGGAATTTATTTTTTTCGTTCTTCGCTTGGGGGTAAAAAGAAGTTTGACATACCTCTGATGTCTCCACAGTGTGTATGTGAAGTTTTAGCTCACAATACCCCACAGATAATTTTTTATAGCATGTTAAAATTGCCACTTTTGACCAAAAACGCACATTTTTGTGTAATGCAAATGAGCTAGTGCCCCCCCCCCCCTTTCAAGAAGAGGGTGGAGCTTCAAGAGCTCATGCTGTGGCATACTGGCAACAATGTCAGAAACTGTCAGTAGAGGTGTTCAGCCTTATATGTTCGAACTGGAGTCAGACAATGATGGAGATACTCAAGAAGAAGTGACAACATGTAGAATGCAACAGGACGTTTCTGAATGGTTAATTGATGAATTTATGTAGTTAATGTGGAGTTAACTATCTTCAAGTCATCGAATAGCATGTTCCGTCATGATAATATATAAATTGCTGTACAGGTGCTCGTGTGGGAACTGTTGTAAGATGTCTACAGAGCCAGAGAATATATGCTGCATGGAGATAGAACAGCTATAGTTTAGTTCCCTTTCGAAAGGTCTCTCGTATTGCGCAAGTAGCTTACGCTATAGGAAAACTCCTTTTCTCGAGAATATTGAAGCCACATTTTTTAAATGCAGTGCAGCTGCACAGCAGACATACAGCTGAGTGCCTTAGCTTGCTCATTGGCTTGTGCTGCGGCAACTGCACAAACCTATGACGAGTCGGCTAGGATGCGTGAACCTCCGGATGAGAAGCCTCGCCGCCGCCGAAAAGCCTTCAGCGGAACAAGCAACCTGCTAAGCAGCTCTGAGGACGCCGGCTCCCTGGTTTCAACTGGATGCCGCCTTCAGCCCGCTGTTCTGCTGTGCCATCCGGCGCGCTATATCCTTTAAAACAGAGGCCTTCAATCCTGCTCCTGGAGGGCAACCATTCTGCAGAGTTTAGTTCCAACCCTAATCAAACACACCTGAATCAGCTCATCAAGCTCTTCAGGATCGCTTGAATATACAAAGGCAGGTGTGCTGAAGCAGGTTGGAACTAAACTCTGCAGGACAGTGGCCCTCCAGGAGCAGGATTGAAGACCTCTGCTTTAAAAGCTAGTGTGTTTGCCGTTGTGACTCACTTTCTAAAAGAGCAAATTCCAGGCGTTGTTGCAAATGCCTCGGGTCATCAGAGGCCCTCTCTTTGGCGGATATCGTCACATCCTCTGCGCCTTCTGTCTGGGCCGTGACCACGCGGAAGCTGCACTCTCTAAGGGCGGCTGCCCGGAGTGTGATGAAATGGAGCTCTCCACCCTGCGGTCTCGTCTGGCCACCTTCGCCTACGATGACCCCGCGCCTCCCGCTCCACCTTTTCCTCTGATCGAGCCACGCAAGAAAAAGCGCCGCACACAGAGGATGCCAGAGCGGATGAACACGAGCGAACACACGCCGGCCCAGTCCCCACGTGCCTCGCTCTCTCCCAGAGAAATACCCTCGCCGGTCCTGTTTACTCAGGCGGACCAGCACCCCTCTCAGTAAGCGGCCGGTCTCGTCTCTTTTGGGGGATCAGATGAGGAAGATGAGAAGGATGACAGCGTTTCTCTCGCTGCATTCGAATGCGAGGAATGGGCGGGCTCCATGACTGACCCCACGCCCTCAACACAAACCAGCGCGAACGACGTGAGAACCAGCTTTGACGAAGAGCTTCTCCGTGTGTGAACTAAGTTCGTTGAAGTAGCCGTTGGACTTGGCTACTGTCTACATCACCCACCGTGGAACAATCACCACTCCAGGAGACACAAACCGAAAGGGTGTCTGATCGTTCTGCACCTTTGACGTTGCTCGTTGTCTATAGCACGGACAACAACGTTCGAAAGGGGGGAGTTGTAGCGTCTGGTCCAATCACACACAAATTATTCAGTATATTTAATGAATAGTCCAGCAAACTCACTCTCCCAACTAAGATATGTGGCCAACTTCCCCTGAAACTAACGCCACTGGCAGAACTCAGTGTCCGGTTACATTGATAAGAATATTATGACCCCGGAAATTCCTGAGAGATGTGACTCTTACTTAAATCTTACTGAGAAGGAGATTTAAGCCCTGTTAATCCTATATATTCTCTCTATCTCTCTCTCTCTCTCTCTCTCTCTCTCTCTCTCTATATATATATATATATATATATATATATATATATATATATATAACCACTTGAGAAATGTAAACATGTATCTAATTTTCACATCTCATGATTTTCCTTCTGATGTTGTTTTGGCCTATGTTTTCTTGTAAACTCTAATGGGTTCATGTTTCAGACTTTGCATTCTGTGGTTAACCAGAATCATATGTGTGGCATGTTTGGTTTCTATAAACTCCAATCTTCGTTCCCCATTTGTTAATTTACATTGCATTTTGCTAACTTTGTGACGCATGGGTATTATAAAAATCTTGAAGATTCTTTTTCTTAAACACCCAATGAAATTACAGATTCAAATGTCCTGCTCTAACACAAAGGGTCGTAAAAATTTTCCCTCCAAAGGAAACACTTCTTATTGGCTCACAGACCCCCAGAGGGTGTGACCACTTCATGTTAAAAATCACTGATCACAAGATCAGTTCTCTCATTCTCCTGCTTCTTGACTGCTGGTTGATGTCTGTGAGGACCCCCACCGGGGTCCATGGGCCCCGGCAGGCTGTGACCACAGCCTGCTATGCCTTCACTCTCTTAACAGAGTCAGACTGTATTTTCTTCATTTCAACTCTTCCTCACTCCTTGGTTGCCTGCATGGCCTTTCCGGCCCAGGGCCGGCAGGTCACACAATCTGCATGTGCTCAGCCATGTGCTCATGGAGAGAGAGAAAACCTCCAACCAGAACAGAGTCGAACTACCCATGCAAGTTCATCATCTTCTTCATCCAACGGAGAAGAAAACGATTGCAACTTCAACATTTGACACTCACGGAACTGTCAACGACTTAAATTTCCAACAACTTCAAGAATTGTGTCCACTGCAAAGCCATGCAAGTATCAATTTAAGAAGGTGCTTTGAAAATGATAATATTGATGGTTCTTTTCATAGTTAAATGGATCTTTTCCATAGTTCCATTTCCTACCTCCGGTTTCATTCTCTCACTTTAACCATCTCCATTTGAATGCATGAATGAATGTGTAATTGTTTGTATGTTAGTTATGTTTTCGTGTTTTTGTTAATAAAACTTGTGCACAATGTGTATTTGGTTCTGATTCTCTGCTTGCATACAAAGTTTACCTTACGATCTAGATTGTGACTACATGCTCTTAATAGTACTGTACAGTAAGAAAGACATTTCCCTACCCCGGAAATGAATATTTCTTAGAATGAATAAACAATTAACGCTGAGTGTCCACGGGACAAACAGGTGGGTTGAAGTAAAAATTAATTTTACTACATTAAGTTAATTATATTAACTTATCCAAATATTCATAATCAATTATAACCAGTTATTATTGATTATTAATATTTCATAGAGCTGATTTGCTACACTATTTACGCAATACTCGTTCCCTACTCTCAGGGAACCGAGGTTACGTTAGAAACTAAGATGTTTAATTATGGTTATTACTTATGTTGTCATCTTGCTTTTATCCACTATTAGTACAAGCCTGTTGTAGCGGAACAAGTCCGAATGATGGGTATAACTTTACTGATGAGTTTTATTACGTTTATTGTACATCACACAAAAGATGAAGCGTCTATTTTCTCTCCAGAAAATCACTGTAAGAGCTGAAAAAACACAATACAAGAAGTCTGCAGTAAAGTCTTATCCATAATAAACTCTCTCTCCCTTGCATTATCATCAACATACACAGCGAATTACACAAAAACACTTGTTACAACTAACAGTAATCAAATATACCGTATGCCTTTTTGGGGGGTGCTTAATAAACTGTTAAACTCTGTAAAACAACTCCAATGAACTATAATAAAGTGTGTGCTCTCCCTTTTATTACTGTAACTTTTTTGCTAAATCTGCTTTGTATTTACCCTCGTTCACAAATCAGTTGTAAAACGAATTTAGGTATATTGGTGGTTGCATTCCGTTCATAAAACTAATCCAATGGGTCTTCAGTGGCTCTGATGTCGGGAGTATGAAGACTGTAGTTTTGACTCTTACATCCAACAACAAAACACCTGAATTGCTTACAAGACATTCTTGTCGCTACAGCTGTCTCGGCCTGGAGAAAATGGCGGACCGTGTACAACTCGCTCAGGGCTGAAACTATGCTAATACGGCAGAGTCCGTCAGCAGTCCTGGGCGAGGCATGAGCAATGTGACGTCACATTGCTCGGAAAATGAAAACGGCTTGTTCTATGAGACTATTGAGGTTTTATGGAGATTTAAAAAAAGGAGTTGGTGGATTTTTATCATTATTGGGTGGTTGTGTACACACACTGTCAACACACATTTATGTTCAAACACCATGTAACAGTGAATCTTGAATAATAAGTCGCCAGTAATAAACATGAAAAATCATGCCAGTGTCATTTTTAATTAGAATTACAACTTCAATGTCTTCTTTTAAACAGCTCTCTGATGTGTTTATGTTTTTACTCGTATCTGACATAGGCTGAACAGAAGAAATGATTCACTAAATATTTCCACATTAAAGGAGGTGGAGCCTCATAGCCCATCTAGCTATTACCTATTGCTCTTCTTGTACGATCAAATAATGAAAAACACTGGCTGGTCAGGGTCACACCAGTTGCACCACCCCAAGTACGGCCCTAGGATCATGTACACATTCAAAGGTCTGTTCGTCTATCATTGTCAATTTACCATCTGTGGTAGCTTATTTCCAGGTGTCAGGCCATAGTTCAGGGCCACTGGTAGTAAGAGGCAACATCCATAATCTGTCCTTTCTTTTTTTATGCGAATACCTAGTCATGGGAAATTCCACTGTGTACTTCATTTGAATTCTGCATTATGTTCCTTCCAAATATTGGGCCTGTAAGCAGCTGTCAAGGATTGGAGGGGAAAGCAGATTTCAGGGGAGAGAAAATGGGAAAAAGAGAGAACAGAGAACCAAAAAGTGCCAACAATGCTAAAACAATAAAGGCAGTTTGGAGAACCAACCCTCAGCGAAGCATGCATGAGTTGGCAATGAACACTATGAAAGCTGGTAGTGATAATACAGTCAATACAGTCAATGTGACAAAAATCAAGATTATTTCCCTCACACTGAGAGGTGTGCACTGTACCACTGTTTAAGGAATATGTGCTTAACATCATGATTTGGCTGTGGCTGTCTGATTTTAATGTTTTTCTTTTTCTTTTTTGTGGAGCAAAAATTTGATTCAGTCAAATTAGTCATTTAAAAAAAGTGTACTTTGTGGAAAATTTTCACACACTACTGATTTATATCTGAGTGACTTTCGACATCCTCAGTGTTACTCCAGTCTGACTTTGGATTACTGAACCTCAACTACAAGTATTTATGTTTCCATCTGCTGGTTGAATTTAATATTTTTAGTGTTTCAGAAAAAAAAAGAAAAAAAAAGTCAAAATGATTGTAGTTAGAGGTTAAATTACTATTCATTTGTTAAACAAGTAGCTCAGTCATCAGCTATAATCTACAAATGTCAGTCATGCAGCAAGATTTGAAAGTAGACTAATATACACCATCCACGTTTGTGACATGTCACGGGTCAGGGTGTGTCACCGGTCCCTCTCTGTTGTTTGTTTTGGTCCTGTCATTTGCTGCTACTCGTGACGGTGGCAATTAGCACAATCACGAGCTGATCTTCCTCACCTGCCGCTCGTTTCCTCTACCTTTTATATCCCCAGCTGTGTCTACCAGTGTTTGTCAGTGGATTGTTTTATGTTGCGTGTGCTTTACTGGTCTGTTTGTGTTTGCTGTGCTACTTACCAGTGATCTGTGTTCAGGATTCCTAGACGTGTGGATCGGTGCAGGACTGTTCTCCTGCTGGTTCATGTCCTCGTCTATTGCTGTACATTCCTGGACTCTCTGTTCTGACGGTGGTCTCTGCTTCTCTTCACGTCTGCAGGATTGCCGGCTGTTCTCACTGGAACCACCGATCGGAGAGGCACTATTATTCACTGTGTCACGGAATTTATTATATTGTGCACAAATTTTTCTAATAAACTTTTCACTTCTCCTCACTGCATTTGAGTCCTCCTCATCTCTAACTCCAGGCCTCACGACAGAATCCACTGACCGCGATGGACTCAGCAGAGGAGACGGAACTGCGTCGGGCCCTGTCCCAACAGGGCGTTCTGCTAGGACGACAGCAAGAGGAATTGGCAGCTTCCCGACAGGCCCTGTCAGAGATGTCACAGCAGCTAGCGGCGATTACTCATCGGCTTGAACAGTTGCAGACCAGCTCTCCAGTGGTTCCTACACCACCTGTCCCACTTAACGTGGAGGGGATAGCGCCTCGCCGATCCGAACCTCGACTCAACCCACCTGCTTCCTATTCTGGTGAGCCTAATTCGTGTCGCTCATTTCTCTCACAGTGCTCATTGACTTTTTCACTCCAGCCTTCCTGTTTTCTAACGGAGAGATCCAGGGTGGCGTTTGTGATCATGCACCTAGCGGGTCTTGCGAGAGAGTGGGGAACAGCCATGTGGGACAATGAGAACGAGTGTTGCAGATCTTATGAGGATTTCTCTCAGGAGCTTCGCAAGGTCTTTGATCGGTCAGCGTTGGGGACCGAGGCGGCCCGATCGTTGTCGCTGTTACAGCAGGGGACTCGCTCTGTATCGGAGTATTCTATTGAGTTCCGTACACTCGCGGCTTCCTGTGGGTGGAATCCCAAGGCCCAGTGGGACCATTTTCTTCATGGCTTAGCAGAGTACATCAAGGATGAGATTTATTCCTTGGAACTACCCACATCACTCGACGGGTTGATTGATCTTGCCATTCGGGTAGATAACCGGATCTCCCTCCGCGCCCAGACTCGGAGGGTGGAGTTTCCTCAGGACGTCATAAACCACACACCAGTCACGAGAGGGGCTGCTTCACAACACTGGGGACTCCCGGAGGAGGAGCCCATGCAGATCGGAAGAGCCCATCTAACCATCATAGAGCGCCGTCATCGCTTGACCAATAACTTGTGTCTCTACTGTGGAGAGGCGGGTCACGTGGCGGCGGAGTGCCCCAGAAAGAGACGACGCTCTACGTCTAAGGGACAGAGAACGGTGAGCATCACCAACACACAACTGCCATCTGGTGGCCGATCCATTCTCCCAGCTTTTCTACAGTTGGAGGGGGTTAACCACCAAGTCTCGGCACTTATTGACTCTGGAGCGGAGGGTGATTTTATGGACATTGAACTAGCTGACTGCTTGGGTATTAGACGTTCTCTCCTGGCTGAACCCATTGCCGCCAGAACCCTATGTGGTACCCCGCTTACTGAGATTACCCAGTCCACTAAGCTGGTCAAACTTACCATTTCGGGTAATCATACCGAGGAGATTCGTTTTCTTCTTATACACTCTCCTTCCGCTCCAGTGGTGTTGGGGCACACCTGGCTGGTCAAGCATAACCCGCACATTGACTGGATTCTCAATTCAGTGTTGGCGTGGAGTCCTTTCTGTCTGTCTCAGTGTTTAATGTCGGCATCATCTCCGTTAATGTCTGTTTCTACCCCACAGGAGGAACCGGTGAACCTGGCGGACGTACCGGAGGTTTACCATGACTTAAGAGCGGTGTTCAGTAAGTCTCGAGCTGCATCTCTCCCTCCGCACCGCCCGTACGACTGTGCGATTGAACTATTTCCTGGCACTTCTCCACCTAAGGGGCGCTTATACTCGCTCTCCGGTCCTGAGAGGGAGGCCATGGAAAGATACATCAACGATTCTCTGCGAGCCGGTATAATTCGACCCTCTTCCTCTCCAGCTGGGGCGGGGTTCTTCTTCGTGGGGAAGAAGGATGGGTCGCTTCGTCCTTGTATAGATTTTCGAGGACTGAATGATATCACGGTAAAGAATAGCCACCCTTTGCCGTTGATGTCTTCAGCGTTCGAACTCTTGCAGGGGGCGACTATCTTTTCGAAGTTGGACTTACGCAATGCTTATCACCTGGTTCGGATTAGGGAGGGGGACGAATGGAAGACCGCCTTTAATACCCCCACAGGTCACTTTGAGTATTTGGTCATGCCTTTTGGACTCTCAAACTCCCCGGCGGTCTTCCAGGCACTCGTTAATGACGTGCTCAGAGACATGGTCGACCGGTTTGTGTTTGTTTATCTCGACGACATCCTGATCTTCTCCCAGAACGAGCGCGACCATGTCCAGCACGTCAGGCGAGTGTTACAGCGGCTGCTCGAGAATCGTTTATTTGCCAAGGTGGAGAAGTGTGAGTTTCACGCACGGTCGGTTCCGTTCCTGGGTTTCGTTCTGTCGCCCAAAGTCATCTGTATGGATCCAGCCAAGGTAAAGGCGGTTGTGGATTGGCCCACCCGAGAGAATCGCAAGGCGGTCCAGCGTTTTCTGGGGTTCGCCAATTTTTACAGGCATTTCATTCGGGGTTTTAGTCAGGTCGCCCTACCGTTGACGAATCTCACCTCCACATGAATTCGATTCTGTTGGTCAACGCAGGCTCAAGAGGCGTTCGAAACCTTAAAGAGCCGCTTTGTTTCGGCTCCCATTCTCACCAACCCTGACCCGTCTCGTCAATTCGTTGTGGAGGTGGATGCGTCAGATGTAGGAGTGGGGGCAATTTTGTCTCAGAGGTCCCCTTCGGACGACAGAGTACACCCATGCACGTTTTTTTCTCATCGTTTAACTCCTTCAGAACGGAATTACGACATCGGGAATAAGGAGTTACTGGCTGTTAAGTTCGCGCTGGAGGAGTGGCGTCACTGGTTGGAGGGCGCAGGGGTTCCATTCATAGTTTGGACCGACCATAAGAACTTAGAATACATCCGTTCCGCCAAAAGACTAAATTCTCGGCAGGCTCGCTGGGAATTATTTTTCGGCCGATTTGATTTTAACATCTCGTATCGCCCCGGTAGTAAGAACTGTAAGCCCGATGCGCTCTCACGGGTTTTTGAAGTAGAAGCTGGATCCACCTCTCCAGTAACCATCGTGCCTCCCAATCGGGTGGTTGCAGCGGTTACTTGGGGGGTGGAGTCCAGGGTCCGTGAGGAGTTACGCGACGTCACGATTCCCGCAGGGTGTCCAGCGAGTCTGTTGTTTGTGCCGGAGCCGGTCCGAACTAGCGTACTTCAGTGGGGTCACTCATCCAGTCTAGCTTGCCACCCGGGAGCTGCTCGAACATGTTCGTTAATCAAGCAACGGTTCTGGTGGCCTTCGATGGCGCGGGACACTCGAGGGTTTGTCTCGGCTTGTCCGGTGTGTGCGGTGGGTAAGGGCTCGAATCGACCCTCAGCAGGGCTACTCCGGCCACTGTCTATCCCTTCGAGACCCTGGTCACACATAGCCATGGACTTTGTCACAGGTCTACCCCCATCTAGTGGCAATACCGTGGTCCTTACTGTGGTCGACAGGTTCTCGAAGGCGGTTCATTTCATTCCCCTTCCCAAATTACCTTCAGCGAGGGAGACAGCGGCCATTGTCTTAGACCGCGTTTTTCGCATCCATGGCCTCCCAGTGGACGTGGTCTCTGACAGGGGTCCCAAATTTGTGTCTAGATTTTGGACAGAATTCTGTCGACAGTTGGGGGCGACTGCGAGTTTATCTTCCGGTTACCATCCGCAGACTAACGGTCAGGCTGAGCGAGCAAATCAGGACTTGGAGAGAGTCCTGCGCTGTGTGGCGTCGGCAGAGCCGTCGACTTGGAGTTCTAGATTAACCATGGTCGAGTACGCACATAACTCACTCCGGGTCTCGTCTATGGGATTGTCGCCCTTCCAGTGCTGTTTAGGCTACCAGCCCCCGTTATTTCCCTCCCAAGAAACCGACGCCATTGTTCCATCCGCGCAGACGTTCATTCAGAGATGCCTTCGTACGTGGAGGCTCGCCAGAGAAGCCCTTTCCCGGACTGGCGAAAGGAACAGGGCGTCGGCGGACCGTCACCGGTCTAGGCCCCCACTTTACGTGTGTGGTCAGAAGGTTTGGTTGTCTACCAAGGACATTCCCCTCAGACTTCCTGCACGTAAACTGGGACCCAAATTTATTGGACCGTACATTATAACAAAGGTGCTTAACCCGGTGACTGTTCGGCTCAAATTACCCCCCCCAATTTAAGAGAATTCACCCGGTGTTTCACGTTTCCAAGGTCAAGCCCGTTATTCGCTCCCCGCTTCAGCCCCACACCTCTGCTCCGCCGCCTCCCAGACTCGTCGAGGGGTTGCCCGCCTACACGGTGCGTAGACTTCTTGATGTAAGACGGAGGGGTAGAGGTCATCAATATCTGGTAGACTGGGAGGGTTATGGTCCGGAGGAGAGATGCTGGATTCCGGCTCGTGACGTGCTGGACCGCGCTCTCATTGACCAATACCATCGGCGTCATGGTGAGTCCTCCGGGGACGCCAGGAGGCGTCCCTGAGGGGAGGGGGGGTTCTGTCACGGGTCAGGGTGTGTCACCGGTCCCTCTCTGTTGTTTGTTTTGGTCCTGTCATTTGCTGCTGCTCGTGACGGTGGCAATTAGCACAATCACAAGCTGACCTTCCTCACCTGCCGCTCGTTTCCTCTACCCTTTATATCCCCAGCTGTGTCTACCAGTGTTTGTCAGTGGATTGTTTTATGTTGCGTGTGCTTTACTGGTCTGTTTGTGTTTGCTGTGCTACTTACCAGTGATCTGTGTTCAGGATTCCTAGACGTGTGGATCGGTGCAGGACTGTTCTCCTGCTGGTTCATGTCCTCGTCTATTGCTGTACATTCCTGGACTCTCTGTTCTGACGGTGGTCTCTGCTTCTCTTCACGTCTGCAGGATTGCGGGCTGTTCTCACTGGAACCACCGATCGGAGAGGCTTCACTATTATTCACTGTGTCACGGAATTTATTATATTGTGCACAAAGTTTTCTAATAAACTTTTCACTTCTCCTCACTGCATTTGAGTCCTCCTCATCTCTAACTCCAGGCCTCACGACAGTGACATATGTGGTCAAATGGCAGTCAGAGAGATCCTCACCACTCCTCACTAAACTATGTGTGCCTTTAAGCACCAATATTATTCAGCTGTCTGTGTCCTTCACTACACCACATGTTTTTCATAAATATTTTTTTATACTTTTTGTATGCAAATCTTACAATCAGATAAAAGTGTGTTGCAAAGAATACTTTTTTAATTTAAGAAAATACTAAAAAGAGCACTAGTTTACATATTACAACAGCTTTGTCCCACTGATTGATCAAAATAATCCAGAATCTGAATATATTAATTAATTGTCACTTCTTATCTATCAACCATGCTAATTTCAATCCTGTGTTCTGCATTCCGGTGGCAAAAATGCTGTATACCGACGTAAGCATAACCCATTCAAAAACAGCAACACTGATCTCAAAATGGCACGCCTTATCACTACTAAGAAATTAAACAGTAACCATTATCTTTTTTTTTTCTTTTTTTTTTTTTTACTAGTATCCATTAATTAAATACTAGTACGTATTTATAGCAGTGTTTATCAACTCCAGTGCTGGGGACTCATCTACCAGAATTCACACATTCACTGCGTGTCTTTAGTAAATCCTGACAGTAGTTCCTTAATACCAAAAGAGCTAGAATGCTGGTGCAAGCTGTAAAACTGGTACCGGGTGTTTTTGTGTAATTAGTGAGACATCTAAAACATTTAGTGATGAAAGGTGTGGACCATTATTATTGCAGCTGACTTCATTGCATATGCATTTGTAAGAGATTTTCTTTTCAAGAAAGAGTTTTTTAAATATACACTGATTTATAGCATCTATTCCAGTTCTACTAGTTCTTATTTGTTAGATTCTAGTAACAGTTTATGAGACAGCTATCCAATTTATTATTTGTACCATTTGTATCTTTTTTTACTTGTCATGTAAAATAATTAATCAGAATGGCTACTTTTTAGTTTAATTAAAATATTACTAGTAAGATTAAAATGTGAAAGTGACACGTGATGGCCAAGTATGGTAACCCATACTTGGAATTTGACCTCTGCATTTAACCCATCCAAGTAAGTGCACACACATTAGGAGCAGAGTAGTGAGTAGTGAACACACACACACACTGCAAATGTGGATACAACGTAGCTACGTAGCTACTGCATGTACTAGAACAGTTCTAATGGATACTAATGTCTGTTCATTTGTAGTTCTAAGAAAACTGGAATAGATACTCTAAATAATAAATAAGTAGTATTTTACTATTATCACTAGTAAAACTCCCCATACAGAAATTTAATATATGTCAGTATAAGTAAATTACATATATAATGTCAGTGCCATTATTGTGTCTGCTGCCTATATGAGAATATATGCAAAATTCATATATATAAAACACATAGACATATATGAAACATATATTTCAAAATATAGCAAAAATGTCCGTTTTCATGTAAGTGCCATATATTTTCCCGTATATGCACATAAATGATAAATATATGTAAGACGCATATATGTTTATATGCATATATGTACTTATTTCAATGCATCAGTATCACATGCATGTATGTTTACATACATTTATTAAATATGTGGAAAACAAATATGTATGTCACATATTTATACTTAATGTTGTCCATATATGCGAGAAACCAATACTATACTGTAATATATGCAGATATATGGTATCATATATGGATGAACTCAAATATTTTCTTCACATGTTTGGACACATAAATGTTCAAGATGTTGCAGGCATATATTGTGTTCTCAGATAAGTCAAATATATGTATAGATATATGTCATGCTATTTAAAATATAAGTACATATATGGCCATATATTACATGTTTGTATGGGTCTACTGGATAGCAGTAACAGCTGTAATACAAACTGGTCAGAAGTGCAAACATTTGAAATGTGGTTCCACTAACAATGGAATAGTCACTTTTGGGGTAGAACAAGTAAATAGTAGAAAAGGAATGAATACTATATTTCATCAATAAGTACTGTTTGAATTGATACTATTGGCTAAGATAATAACTACTAGCCAATCAAGACTACTTGTAAATAGTTACTAGTGAAATTGCAACTGATACCCTAGTCACTAACAACTTTCTAAGCCTTTAAATTTGCAGTTAAACAAGTAAAAACCAAAAGCAAAAAGCAAATAGCAGCAATACCTGGTGGGCAGTTGCATTCAGGTGGTGAGACATGACGGGCAGTCCTTATTCTAACCAAGTGTTCATAAGAGCGCTGTCAGAATCAGATGAAACAGATAAAACAAAAACAAAAAACTAGTGAACAATGAGCCCTAAATGAATGTAGTGACCACATGCAGGAGCACTTTACTTTATTTTTGTGAGTAAAGAAAGATGTTCTGTTGACTTTAATGAGTTACGGCTGTGATGCATTACACACCTGTGATAGCAGTTCGTCCACTCGCTCCTGTATCATTGAATTAAACTGATCCAAAGAGATCCCATGAAACGGGCTTAAGAGCCGCGCGCCACTTCCAATCTCCAGATCCACGACTCTGTCCTTAATCTCACTGTTTTGAAAACTCACCAGAAAGCAAAAGGCGAACGACAGAAGAGAAAACACAAATGGCATCGCATCCACGATAGCTCTAAGGCAGTGCCGCTGCTTAGCAGAACCGGTGTCGTTCTCCATTTTCGCCTCGTTCCGGGACTCTTTATTTGCTTCTAAAACCCTCATGACTCTCTCGGCCATATACTACTATCCGAAATCTCCAGTAACGACGGGAGGAGGATGACTGAGACTCTATCACTGAGTATTATTTTAATCTGTCTCAAGACGACTAACAAGCCGAGCGCGCGTCCTACGCACAAAGCGGTGCGCGCTCTTTCACAGAGAGACAGTGAGCGGTGAATGGTTTCACGGCTCGTACTAGCCCTCCACAAACTTGTTGTAGTACTACTGAAAAGAAATCCATGCATGTACGCGTTGCTGTGCAGCCTGAATTTTACGACTACCCCAGGCAGATTTTGTGCCAAGAGATGTTAAACCGCAGACGAACAGCGAATATTTTGCACATTCCACTCAATCCACTCAACTCCGGATCAGCATAGAGAACCATCGGACCTCACAGAGTCTGTGCCCTCTTTAAATCACCAGCTGGGTCTTACTGATATTTTTCATGTGAGGCAGTTAAGAGAGTAGAAAATATTTCAATGGGATTCTTCCATGGAACAATACGGTATTCAGAATTATGCAGATGCACGGAGCATTGTAATGAAATGGGTAGTGATTTCCCCCCTGTGTCTTATATCTTAAGCTATCATAACATCAATATAACATATTTGTCCGGTATATAACATTGAAGAAAAAAAAATAGAAAGATATCAGGCCCTCCTAATTGAACAGTCTCTACAACTCCTTGTCCATGCTGTTGTCATTTCTACACTGGACTCGTACGTAACTCGCACTAGTAAAACAGTGCTCTTCTGGCTGCTCTTCTGGACAATCAAACATCTACAAATAATTCTGAATGGTCTTCAGAGAGCCCACGTCGCATCTCTATTTATTTCTCAGCACTGGCTACCAGTTGCTGCTCGCATCAATTTCAAGACATTGATGCTTGCTTATACAGAACAGCCACAGGCTTTGCACCCTTCTATCTCCACTCCCTCTTGTGAGTCTATATCCACCTGAGGCATGTTGCACAAAGCCAGTTTCAATTGCTAACCTGCTAATATTGAGATTAGTTTGAGCAAGGTTTTCGGGCTCAAGAAGGTGGATTGGTTTTTAGCTGTGTTTATCACCATGGTAACTTTGGTCTGCCAGGTATACTGTTATAGACTTTTGATGATCATCTGTTCTTTTTTATGCTGTGGTATGTTGGGGTGGTGGGATTTCTGAGAGGGACAAACAATAAAGACTCAAACTGATTAGGGGGGCTAGTTCAGTACTGGGGTGCCCTCTGTAGATGAAAGAAAGGATTGTAAGGACGCTGTCTTCCATTATGAATCATAAATCTCACCCCATGTAAAACAGTGTGGGCTATGTGACGCTTATTTGACAATATATAGACTTATTCATCCACAGTGCTCAAAAGAGAGACATAGTTATTATTTTCTTCGATCTGCTGTAAGACTGTCTATAATTAAAGTTGATTCAAATCTTGAATTGATTTATACTATGCCATTGTGTTTGAAATGTTGTGTTTGGTTAATCAAAGTTGATCCTGATTTGTTGTATACTGTGCCATTGTGTTTGATGTGTTTGGTTGGTGTAAATGTTGTTTTTTATTTTTTAATAATTATTATTTTTTTTAACAACATTTTAAATGAAGTCCATGCTTATAATGAATTATAGCTCCATTTATACTTATTTATAAGTATTACTATTTTATAAATATATTTATAAAGACTCATTAAGACCTATACAGCATCATAAGAACAGTTATAGTTACATTAATACTATTTTATAATTACCTTTAAGTTATGTGTTTGCCTTTTTATAGAAATAAAGGTGACTTGACATTTTAAATGTGCATGCTCATAATCAATTATACACATACATTTATAAGTATTAGTCAGTCGTATGGTTCCATTAATGTATTTATAACGATGCAACCTGCATTGCTAAAATTGTATTACATTATAGTTACGACTTTTTAGTAATTCTGATTTATTTCTGTCAAATAAGTGAATATATTGTTATTAATAGCTGTTGTGTTCTTATAAATGTATTATGAGTGGTAATACAGTTATGAACCTTCATAAATGCATAATTGATGCCTTTAAGTAAAGTGACAGCATAAGATGCATTTTCCTAAAGCAAATATTAAGAAATCATGAAGATTTGCTCATTATACATTTAAGTTGTTTACCTGTAAATGTAACTAATGAACAATAATTCCTGTAATAAAATAATGGGGGAAAAACAGAAACAATTAATACAAACAGTTGTAAAATATATATATATTTTTTAATGTTACACTGCAGAACACAAAACACTGCAGCAATATTTTTTAAAGTATTTTTCCAAACTGCTATAAGAAAACCATGCATATGGCTGAGGAGATTTTTAACAACCCTTTTAACAAATCAAAATTACCATTCATGACCTCTAATGCAAAAATTAGCCATTAAAGACATAATTCATAACTAACAGCAAACAAGTGTTTCTGGGTCTATTTTATAATCGATCATTTTTAAATCAGTGTATAATGGATTATGAGCATGCACATTGAAAAAGCAAAATGCATGACTTATAAGTTAATGTATGTATAACTGTTCTTATAATGCAGTATAGGTCTTAATGAGTCTTTATAAATATATTTATAGAATAGTAATACTTATAAATTAGTATAAATGGAGCTATAATTCATTATAAGCATTTATTTATTTTTGTTTAACTTATAGCATGTGTTGCTACTGTGATTTGAATCCCCCTCCCCTCCCCTCCCCTCCAACCAGTCCAATTGTATAATTAGCTGTAAGCAAAGTGACATATATGATGCAATAAAGCCACTCCCCCTTGTATTCTTCAAATTAAAACAGTTCACAGTGAAATGTATAGACAAAATTGCCAATCTTTTTTTCTGCTAATCATTTATTAGACCATTTGAAAAGACCAACAGCACAATCTAGTGTTCATAACATATAGCACACTCTACAGAGAGACCAGTTATGACTAGCATTTATGGTACAACTGCACCTTTACCTGTACCAATGTAGGTTTATTAAACTCAGTTTACCCCTATGACTATAGGACATCAATGTTGGAAGTGACTAATCAGTCTTGAAAACACTTTTTTTTTTATCTGTTTGTGTACCTTATGTTATGTCTGTATCATATATCATATTAAGTGTGTTCCATATAAGCTGCGAATGCTCTGCATACCCAAGCGTGGACTCACTAATTTAACATTATCGATGATTATAAATGCCCTTGTTTGAGTTACACAATAAAGATTACATATTGGTAATGCGAAGATTACATACATTTGGCAATGCTTATGTAACTGTCCATCTTTTTTTTGTTTTGTTTTTGCCAAACAATGGTAATTTTTTTTGGGTAAGCGGATACACAACAGCTCTTTTTTTTTTTTTTTGCAAGATAAAGATAACAATTACAAATACAAAAACAAAAGAAAGAACAATGAGGGTTACTGTCACAGATACAGAAGGAGACAACACAGGTAAGTAGCGGAATGCAGATGTTTACAGGAACCGGAAGCATGAGTAGGAGAGTGACAATGGTGAGAATAACTGCAGTCAGATATTTTGTAGGTAACTTAGCTGGATGAGTAATAGTAGGCTACTCTTGATGTCTTTACAGATGACTGTCACGGTTTATGAATTCACTTTCTCCTTTTCCGTCTCGTGTGTTTGTATGTGAATGTGGGGGTTGCTGATCGCTGCCGCTGATCAGTCGCCAGCCGGGTCTGATCAGCACGCCAGCTGCAGCTGATCAGCAAACCCTACTTAGTCCCTCTGTTTTCACCTCGTCTTTGTCAGAGCATTGTGGATGTTCCGTGTGATCCTGCCTGTCTCCAGTTCCTGTATATGTCGTTCGTTTCTGTACTCCTGCCCTTCACACCGTCTACATCCGATTCCCGGTCTCCGATCCATTCCCGGGCTTCCCGAATCATCATTAACATCATCATCATCCTTACCTTCACCGTTCAATGTTCTTTTCCCTTCAGCCACAGACTTTCAGCACGGAGGAATCTAAGGTGGCTCTGGTTCTCACGCTATTCACAGGACGAGCGGCTCTGTGGGGAATGGCGGTGTGGGAGAACCGACATCTATGCTGTTCGTCGTTCCAGGCACTTTCAGAAGAAATGAGACGAGTTTTGGACCGGGCGACTGCAGGACGGGAGGCAGCTCGTCAACTCGCTGACCTTCGCCAGTGTCGGATTACTCTATCGACTTCCGTACCCTGGCTGCTGAGTGCCACTGGAACGAGGAAGCGCAGTGGGACATGTTCCTGCATGGGCTGGCTGACCGCATCCAGAAGGAGATCTTCACGCTGGACCTACCCGGGAAACTCGACGGGCTCATCGAGTTGGCGCTGAGGGTGGACGCTCGTCTTCATCGACCGGAGCAGCGGACCAGGGCGGCCCAGTGTCCCATAAGCGTTCGAAAGCCTTCAGTCCAGCGGTGGCGATGCGGTCAGTCCCGCTTTTGATCTCGAACCCATGTAGGTGGGTAGAGTTCGGCTTTCCCGGGAGGAGAGAGAGCGTTGCAGATCCAAGGGTCTTTGCCTCTACTGTGGCAAAGCCGGACACTACTTGAACACCTGCCCAGTAAAAGGACGAAGCTGGACAGTAAACAGGAGGCTACTGTCGGGTGGGATCTCCATGGACAAGACCTCATCCTCCACTCTCCTTCCTGTAAGACTGCTGTGGGCAACCCGGTCCCACCCCAGTCAAGGTCTTCTGGACTCAGGAGCAGAGGTGAATTTTATGGACATGGCGTTGGCTCGGACACTCAAATTACCCATCACCCCTCTCAAGGACACCATTTCAGTCAGTGCACTTAACGGTCAGGAACTTCCCACCATAACATTTATCACCAAAGCTCTGACACTCGTCACATCCGGCAACCACACTGAACAGATATCATTTCTCCTCCTGGACTCACCTCTGGCTCCCTTTGTCCTCGGTCACCCCTGGCTGGTACAGCATAGCCCGAGAGTTGACTGGGGACACAATTCCGTCTCAGCTTGGAGCACTCAATGTTATAAGTCTTGTCTTGTGTCTGCCTGTTCGTCTGTGTCTAGTTCTGTTTTTCAGAAGGAGGCGGTGAATTTATTTAACGTGCCCACAGAGTACCTCGACCTGAAGGAGGTGTTTTGTCAAGGCGTAGAAATGTGCGTTTCATGCACAGTCTGTCCCTTTCCTAGGTTACATCGTCTTGTCTGAGGGAGTGTGAATGGATCCTGACAGGGTTAAGGCTGTGATAGATTGGCCAAGTCCAGATTCCCGTAAGGCCCTACAGAGGTTTCTGGGGTTCGCCAACTTCTATCGGCGTTTTCATTCGAACGACGTTCAGGTGGTCCGATACAGCCGAGGCGCTTTGTTTCGGCTCCCATTTTAGTCGCCCCTGATTTCTCATATCAGTTCGTGGTGGAGGTCGACGCGTCAGAGGTGGGGGTAAGTGCAGTTCTTTCCCAATGCTCTTCCATGGATGACAAGATGCACCCTTGCGCGTTTTTATCCCACCGTTTATCACCTGCCGAACGTAACTATGACATTGGTAACAGAGTTGTTGGCAGTCAAGTTGGCGTTGGAGGAGTGGTGTCATTAGGGTCGGGGGTACCTTTTATTGTTTGGACCGATTACAAGAATATATTAAATATTGAGTATATTATATACCTAACCTTGAATATATTAGATCTGCTAAAAGACTCAACTCCAGGCAGGCTCGCTGGGCACTTTTTTTGGACATTTTGACTTTTCTCTCTCGTACCGCCTGGGATCCAAAAACATCAAGCCCGATTCCTTATCTCGTATTTTTGATCCATCCGAACGCACGGTTACTCCCGAGTGCATTTTACCCGAGAAAGTAGTTATCTCCACACTCACATGGGTGGTCGAATCGAAGGTCAAGACGGCCTTAGAAGGGGTAACGCCTCCGCCAGTTGCCCACCGAGTCGATTGTTTGTACCGGAGGAGTTACGGTCCGAAGTTATACGATGGGGCCATTGCTCCAACGTGGCTTGTCATCCAGGAGTAAACCGCACCAGCTGTTGAGTCAAGCAACGATTCTGGTGGCCATTAATGGCTCGCGACATTCATAGTTTTGTTTTGGCTTGCTCAGTTTGTGCCATTGGTAAGACGTCTAACCGACCTCCTGATGGGTAGCTCCAACCGCTGTCTGTCCCTTCGAGACCCTGGTCCCACATAGCGCTAGATTTTGTTACCGCCCTCCCGCCCTCTAATGGCATGACGGTTGTTTTAACCGTAGTGGACCGGTTCTCGAAGGTTCACATTTCATTCCCTTGCCCAAATTACCCTCTGCCAAGGAGACAGCAGTGACTGTCGTAGATCACGTCTTTCGTTTACATGGCCTCCCGATGGACGTGGTTCCCAACAGGGGGCCCCAATTTGTGTCCAAATTCTGGCAGGAGTTTTGTAGATTACTAGGAGCTACAGTCAATCTGTCTTCGGGTTATCCCCAGAGCAACGGTCAAACCGTGCGAGCGAACCAAAATTTGGAGAAAGTGTTACGATGTTTGGTGTCCAAGAATACTTCATCCAGAAGCCAACAACTTTCTATGGTGGAGTACGCACACAACTTGTTACCAGTGTCGTCCACGGGCCTCTCTCCGTTTGAGTGTAGTTTAGGGTACCAGCCACCAATTTTTCCAAGTCTGGAATCTGAAGTCGCGGTCCCCTCCGCTCATGCTTTCGCCAAGAGGTGTCACCGCACGTGGACCAGAGCCCGTGAGACTCTGCTCCAGGTGGGGGTGCGCACTAAGGCTAAGGCCTATCGCCAACGGTCAAGACCTCCCGTATATGTCATGGGTCAAAAAGTGTGGCTTTCAAGCAAGAACATTCTGCTCCGCTCTGTGTCTAATAAGTTAGCTCCCAAATTCATCGGCCCATTCACTGTCACCAAGATCCTTAGTCCGGTGGCTGTCCGCCTCAAACTCCCTCCGGCGTACAGGAGAATTAATTCCGTTTTTCATGTATCCAAATTGAAACCTGTATTTCATTCTCACCTTAATCTGCCGCCCTGGTTCCCCCACCAACGCAACTCGTAGACGGGGAACCCACGTATTCGGTCAATCGTATTCTGGACTCGAGACGGAGGGGACACGGATTTCAGTACCTGGTGGACTGAGAGGGTTACGGTCCGGAGAAGAGAAGTTGGGTTCCTGCTAGGGACATACTGGATCACTCCCTGATTGATGATTACAATCAACAGGTAAGTTCCTCTGGGAGCGAGGAACAGGTAAGTTTCCTCCGTTGCTCACATATCTATGTGAGCAACGGTAACGTAACCATCCACGTCATCAGAGCGCTTGGGTTGAATTCATGGCTGACGCTGGAGAATTGAGTTGTGTATATTCCGCTATTGCGTGTGTTATAGAAGATATACACAGCGCATTAATTTTAGAAGAGGAACAGAGAACCGCGATCAAGGCATTTGTCGATGGGAAAGATGTTTTTGCCGTCCTTCCTACGGGATTCGGAAAAAGATTAATCTATCAACTTTAATCTATCTCTCAACATACGTCACTTACTCCGTTGCTCTGATTGGTTCTAGGTCTATCCAATTGAGTGCAGAGGCCTTTTATTTCCTAGTTCGGTTGACACACGCCCCATAATCACAGCCCAATGGAGCAGTATCAGACTCACATTCTGACTAGAATCTGAGTACGACGACGTCAGGCTACAATCTTTCCTGTAAGATGTCAAAAGCAAGCCAAAACTAAACAAAATATAGTCTGAAAATTCACATGAGTGATATTATCAGAAAAAGAATTATATAACACTAAACAATTTACTCCGAAACTTGTATCCTTGGCGGGATCAATTCGCTTTTCAAAATGCAGCCGTTCGTCGTCCGAGTTGCAATCTTCCTCTGAGGAAAAGGTGAATTCTTCCTCGCTGTCCAGAATCATCTGAAGGGCCTCTTTGTCTGAGTAGCGTGCCATCCTCAAAACGCGATGAACTATCAGTGAATCTGATGAAGAAACTTCGTGTTTTTAGGGCATTGATCAGGGGGCGTGTGGTATGCATAGATCACCTATTTACCATGTGAAAAGCTCTGGGGCGTGGCGGTCTCGGCTAATTAAAGATTATGAACTGAGAATGAAAAAACTGTACCTCTCCTTGGTTTCAAACGGATTACATAAACTGAAAATATATATTTTTTTAATAAATTACTTCATTTAAAAGAAGAGAATACAAGCTTTAAAAAGACATATCTCTCATGCCTCTGTGACAACTATTTGCTGAGTTACAGTTCATTTTCGGACGCGTTTCAGAATGGACTTAGCTGACAGAGAGAAGGCAGAACGCACATCATGTTTATTTTTCTTTATTTGACAAAAAGCAGAACACTTTGTTTTTATTGTGAGTATACACAAAAAAATAGACACTTAACAATGATGTATAACACTTATATGTAAGATCAAAATCGACAGATTATTTTGAGTCTCTTTTGCACTGATAAGAAAAAAAGTGAGCTGGTCACTTTTGACCAGCTGAGCTGGTCAAGGTGAGCTGGTGAGGTGAGCTGGCGGAGTGACCGCCGACCCCAGGGGGTTAATACTTCAAACTCTCAACTTGTGTTGGAGTAAAGAGATTAGTTCCATTGCATAAGATTTAATTGTTTTCTACAAGTACCACTAATTTGTGAATAGGACGTTCAAGAATGGATAGATTAGTAAGTCGCTGATTTGTATTGTGGTTTTTCGCACCTGGCCATCTTCATCTTCACAAACATCAAGCACTCTTCCAAGTCTCCATTCATCGCGCGGAACCCCTTCCCCCTTGACAATGACGATATCCCCAATCTTCACATTGCGTCTTGGAGTATGCCACCGTTGTCTGAGAGTGATGTTTGTCAGATATTCCTTCCTCCATCTACTCCAAAATTGCTCTGTCAGATATTGTACTCTGTGCCACCTTTTTCTTCCGTACAGGTCTTCTTGCACCAATTTCCCTGGTCGAGGCAGAGGAACAGAGAATTTCATGGTGAGTAAATGGTTTGGGGTAAGTGGCTCTAGCCCCTTGGGATAATTGATTTTATCTGTGTTGAGTGGGCGGCTATTAACCCTCTGGGGTCTAAGGTGTTTTTGGGGTCCTTGAGATGTTTTGACATGCCCTGACATTTGTGCTTTTTTCAGTTGCTTATAAACATATGAATGGCAAAGGTGTAATTACACTCTATTTAGCACAAACAGGGCTACCATAATATGAGAGCAACATGTATGTACATGTTTGTATTTTTGAGAGAATAATGTTTAATCCATGGTTATTGAAAAAACTAAAAATTAAAGATTCTGAAATAAGGCCACAAAACACATACTAAATATGTGTCCACAAGACTTTTGACTAATGGATGTTGTCGCCTAGAGTTTTTGCTTCAAAATGATCTGAAAATCATCCTGCCTAATCATTCACATAAAACAATACATTGATTTAAATTTTGTAAGACACTTTTTGTTTGGAGAGGTAATATGCATGTGGGCATGAATACTCTGATTCACACCTGAGAAGACAATGGCCTGCATAATGCGCTGCATAATGAGCCTTTCACACAGGTGTGTCACTGAGCCACAAGAAAGAATGCAAGGACAAAAAAAAAAAAAAAAAAAAAAAAATATATATATATATATATATATAGCTGCGAGCAACGATGACGGGCCCAAGCCAGTGGCACCTCCACCCCGATGCCTTTAGTTACCATAAGCCTAAGCCTAACCGGGGTGGCGGTACCACCGGCTTGGGCCCGTCATTGCTGCTCGCAGCTATATTTATAACTATATAAATATAGTGCGTGTATGTATACAGGTCCTTCTCAAAAAATTTGCATATTGTGATAAAGTTCATTATTTTCCGTAATGTAAGGATAAAAATTAAACTTTCATATATTTTAGATTCATTGCACACCAACTGAAATATTTCAGGTCTTTTATTGTTTTAATACTGATGATTTTGGCATACAGCTCATGAAAACCCAAAATTCATGAAATATCATGAAAAGGGTCTCTAAACAAGCTATTAACCTAATCATCTGAATCAACTAATTAACTCTAAACACCTGCAAAAGATTCCTGAGGCTTTTAAAAACTCCCAGCCTGTTTCATTACTCAAAACCGCAATCATGGGTAAGACTGCCAACCTGACTGCTGTCCAGAAGGCCATCATTGACACCCTCAAGCAAGAGGGTAAGACAGAAAGAAATTTCTAAACAAATAGGCTGTTCCCAGAGTGCTGTATCAAGGCACCTCAGTGGGAAGTCTGTGGGAAGGAAAAAGTGTGGCAAAAAACGCTGCACAATGAGAAGAGGTGACCGGACCCTGAGGAAGATTGTGGAGAAGGACCGATTCCAGACCTTGGGGGACCTGCGGAGGCAGTGGACTGAGTCTGGAGTAGAAACATCCAGAGCCACTGTGCACAGGCGTGTGCAGGAAATGGGCTACAGGTGCCGCATTCCCCAGGTCAAGCCACCTTTGAACCAGAAACAGCGGCAGAAGCGCCTGACCTGGGCTAGAGAGAAGCAGCACTGGACTGTTGCTCAGTTTTGCATGTCATTCGGAAATCAAGGTGCCAGAGTCTGGAGGAAGACTGGGGAGAAGGAAATGCCAAAATGCCTGAAGTCCAGTGTCAAGTACCCACAGTCAGTGATGGTCTGGGGTGCCATGTCAGCTACTGGTGTTGGTGCACTGTGTTTTATTAAGGGCAGGGTCAATGCAGCTAGCTATCAGGAGATTTTGGAGCACTTCATGCTTCCATCTGCTGAAAAGCTTTATGGAGATGAAGATTTCATTTTTCAGCATGACCTGGCACCTGCTCACAGTGCCAAAACCACTGGTAAATGGTTTACTGACCATGGTATTACTGTGCTTAATTGGCCTGCCAACTCTCCTGACTTGAACCCCATAGAGAATCTGTGGGATATTGAGAAAGTTGAGAGACGCAAGACCCAACACTCTGGATGAGCTTAAGGCCGCTATCGAAGCATCCTGGGCCTCCATAACACCTCAGCAGTGCCACAGACTGATTGCCTCCATGCCACGCCGCATTGAAGCAGTCATTTCTGCAAAAGGATTCCCGACCAAGTATTGACTATTGAGTGCATAACTGAACATAATTATTTGAAGGTTGACTTTTTTTTTTTTTTTGTATTAAAAACACTTCTTTTATTGGTCGGATGAAATATGCTAATTTTTTTAAACAGGAATTTTGGGTTTTCATGAGCTGTATGCCAAAATCATCAGTATTAAAACAATAAAAGACCTGAAATATTTCAGTTGGTGTGCAATTAATCTAAAATATATGAAAGTTTAATCTTTATCATTACATTATGGAAAATAATTAACTTTATCACAATATGCTAATTTTTTGAGAAGGACCTGTATATATATTATTTTAAAAAATTAAGGGACAAGACACAGAATTTCACTTGCCTGACCTGATTAGAACAATGAAAAAAAATAAAAAATAACTAGGGAATCACTAAAACGAGAGAATTATTCTGATTTTATGATACACTCAAAATATTCCACAACAAATCCTTTAAATTTAATGATATTCAGAACAGAAATAGAATAAAAAAATAATTTCTTCATTTCGTGTGAAGTTCCTGAAGAAGGATTTTTGATGGTCCCATGAGTCTCAATCAATTTCTTCGACGTTGACCATTTACTTTCCCTTAAAATGTAAATTACAGGTTAACCACCACAATCAATTAATGTATAAATTAAAGTGCTCTATATATATATAATTTCTGTCTTAAAATGCGTTAAAATAACATTTATTGGGGTCTCTTCAAAGGTAGCGTGTTTTTTACCGTAAGTGGGTGATGACGTCATAACAGGGAGTTGCAACCCGTACTCTGCTAGATTCCTACTGTTTGTGGCTTGAATATGGAGAACGACTGGGAGACTGAAGAGGTGGGAAACCATCAAATTCTTGATACACCACAGCCCTACAATTTTTAACCAGTCAGGCGTGAGAGAGGGGAGGAAACTGCTAGAAATCATGGCCCTTGAAGAGTTATTAATGCTTGGTGTGAGGAAAATGAGTGGAGGGTTGGCCAGGTTTCCTGTTGAGTAGCTAGAGCTAGCCTAGGTTAGCCTGACGCTAGCCCGGATAACATTAGGGACCGTTCGGTATTTATGGAAAGGGCCACCGGAGGAAAATAGGGGAGGATCATGTCTTTTTATTCTTTGTTGAGGGGAGGGTCATTCAACTTTTTTTAGTCTAGGGGGAGGGTCACCCAACTTTTGTATTCATGAAAACAGCAATATTTCAAAGTGGCTTGTTTGGTGCATATTTTTCCATGTAGCTTTATGTAGCTCTCTCGGTCTCGGTCCCCCATCGCTATCAGATGGGTCTGACCCAACAAAAATCCAGTTTGGCGCTGCCTGACAGTGCACGTGCACTTAAGTACGTGCTCAGATAAAGTGCATCATGTACAGAATGCCAATTAAATGTTTACCCGGCCTAGCTTTAAAGCACAAGCAAATAATGAACTTTTGTGATTGCGAATAAGTGCAGTGTCCTGTGAATGTAACTCTACCGCGGCATTAACATGTGATATGAATGTACGTTGAGTGTATTGGGACTGAGGCTCCAGAATTGCAGCTGATAGAATGTGTGCTGTACGATATACCATATTTTAGTTTCCATTCTTATTGGGTTTCCACAACAATGTTAGTGAGTAAGTCTACTGAAATTGCCACCATAACAGTGGAGTGTGATGTGTTAGACGTAGAGCTACCACATTTTTAAATTAGGCTACTATTAGAATTATTTGAAGTTAACCCTCTGGGGACCAAGGTGTTTTTGGGGCCCTTAGGATGTTTTGACATGCACTGACATTTGTGCTTTTTTCAGTTATTTATAAACATGTTAATGGCAAAGGTGTAAATTCACTCTATATAGCACAAACGGGGCTACCATAATATGTGATCAACATGTATGTACATGTTTGTATTTTTAAGAGAATAATGTTTATGCGTGATTATTGAAAAAAATAGAAATTAAAGTTGCTGAAATAAGACCACAAAACACATACTAAATATGTGTCCACAAGACTTTTGACTAATGGATGTTGTCGCTTCGAGTTATTGCTTCAAAATGATGTGAAAATCATACTGCCTAATCAATCACATAACACAATAGATTGATTAAAATTGTGAAAAACATTTTTTTGTTTGCCCAGGCAATATGCAAATGTGCATCAACTGCCCAACCCCCTTGTTAATAATTAGTTGGTTCACACCTGAGAAGACAAAGACCCTGCATAGTAGTGATGCGTGGGTCGACTCGTAACCCGCGGGTCGGGTTGGGGCGGGTAAAGAAATTGTCACTTTATTTGCGGGGCGGGTCATTAGTTTTTTTTTTTTTTAAATCCATGCATGTTGCTTGCAATTTCCAGCCTATATTAAATATTTGGGAATATCTATTTTCATATTTTATTAGGTTATTTGAATACGAATGCCGTAGTAACGTAACTTGCGTGAGGTTCCCAAAGCTTTGGCGTCACGTGACACGTCTCGAAGGCGGCGCGCCAAGCAGCTGCGCAGCTCCCGCCGCCAGCCACAACAACAACGGAGAAATAAAAGTGAAGATGGAAGACGAGGTGCGGGAGAAATTGAGGTCGGGAATTTACATGATTGAAAAAAAAGGTCAGGCTGCTAAATCTAATGTTTGGGAGCGGTTCTCAGAAGTAGGCCTAGTTGCAGCAGGAGACAACAGTAGTATCGGCTACCTGAAGTGCAACTCGTGTGAAAAATATACAAACAGTAACGTTAGCGACACAAAACGGGCACTTCCAGCATGTCAAGACATATTTGTGGGAGGGGTCTAAGAAATAAAAAATGGTTTAGCCTATTAGATGAATACAAACGCTGCTTTGTAAATGTTGAAAATGTTTATTAGTATTTTATTAATATGACCTGATTTATGGTTCATATTCATAATCGTCTGTTGTTGCTTACTGGGCGATGTTTCCAAGCACTTTAAGGCTGAAATAAAGGCTGTTTTCATTTACATTACAATGCCTAGTACTATGTCTATTTAACGGTCGCGGGTGCGGGGCGGGTTGTAAAAATAGATACAGTGGTGCGGTGCGGGCTGGGGCGGGCCAAATAATTTCATGAAAGCGGGACCCGCGGGTTGGAAAAAAAGCCGACCCGCGCATCACTACTGCATAGTAATGACTGCATAGTAATGAGCCTTTCATTCAGGTGTGAGAAAGAATGCAAGGACCCCAAAGAATGCAAGAACAATATATATAGCCTATATATATATATACACATATACATACATACATACACACACACATACATAGTTCAAAGGTAGAGTTGGAAACATCTTGAAAAGAAAATTGTCTTTTTCCATAAATGTCTTAGTTTGATCATACATATTTCAAAGTTAAGGATTCATTATTTTGATATAGCTTGCATTGGAACAAACACTATAACATCTTAGTTGATTAGTTTATTGACAAAACATACTATATATGTAACATATGAGCAGAAACTCCTAACAAAAGCTTATTTGATGTCTATTTTAGAGTAAAAACTTTATCCAAAACTATTCAACGAAATGTTGTCTTATTTCGTCTGTAACAGTGCGTATCTGTGCGTTCATTCATTCATTCACTCACACACACACACACACACACACACACACACGGAGAAACATGATTCACATTTAAACAGTATGCTATTTTTCCGTTTACAGACACTAACTTTATTCTATATCGCGATTAGAACAAAGCACAAGCAACACTTACACTTCTCAGCTGAATCTGTTGCTCCTCCTCGAAGTAAAAATAAACCAGCACTTGTTCTGAGGTAGGTAAATGTCCCAGGATTATTCCTCATAGCCGCGTAAGACGAATCATAATCTGACTAAAAAACATAGTGTGTTTACAGAGTTTAGCCTATATGGGCGTTAACGCGTCTCAATGTTTTGCTTCACATATTTGCGTTTGAATAGCGCGCGCTCTCCATGGGCGTGTCACATTACCAGAATAATGAGCTGAGAGGAAGATAATTAGACCGGCTGACACGTCTATCTTTTTATATAGATGACATAAACGGAGAATGTTTATTTTTGTTTTGAATCGGATCATTTAAAAGTACACTCAAATGATTTAAAAAATATATTGCTTATGGCTGGGTGAATAGTATTTGCTGGGTTTTTTTTTATGTTTAGAGACGTGCTCCAGAAAAAAAGTTCACGGTGACGGAGAGGCAGAACGCACACCGTGTTTATTTTCTTTATTTTACAAAATCACAATATTTTATTTCGATTGTATGTGGGCACATAAAAAAGTAGACGTTTAACAGATTATTTTCTCATATTTCTTAACTCTATATGACCAGAAATGATGGTAGTACTTTAAGTCTATTTTTCTGCTATGTGAAAAAAACGAACAAAACGCGCCAGCGCGTTCTTGGTCCCCAGAGGGTTAACATAGGCTAATACATGGACGTGACATTTGCAGTCAAAACTTGAAATATAAATTATCAGAAAATGCATTTAATAGGCTACTGAAACGTCTGTTTATATATCCATACCCCCTTAATAAAGGAGTCAAGGCATTCGAAAAATATCAGTCTACACATGCGTTTTATATTTAATATGAGCGAAATACACATGTGACGTGACAACAAATCTTTAACTTTTAGGTGGCAGTTCTCCGTTACGTGACAGTTCTCCGTTATGGACATGACCGCTCTGAAAGCGACTTTAAAACTTTCACAGAGACTTCAGAAAGCACAAAGCCTTTCTTTAAAGTAAATTTCGTTTTTTATTAATTGTATCTTAATTTTAATTAATGTTTCATCAACCAATTGCCTGGATTTAATAAATAAGAAGTAAATATAGTAGAAAATAGATCATCATGCCACGGAGTCGCTGGCGCGTGAACTGGACTCTCGTCTCATAAATGAACCGAAACTCAGCGTATAATGTACTTGCCTCACAGACTTGAGACATATAGAAAGCTTGATGTCTACTTTTAAACAGAACATTTAAAAACGAAAAACAGACTGCTTCTCTGCTTATGTAATCCGTATGAAATCTGCATTTCTCTCTGGCGCGTTATTGAAGATCGCGAGTCAGCATCGTCAACTTCATCTTTGCAGCTGACACACTGACACAGAAAAACCTTGTTTATTAATAAACAATTAAAATCTCTCCATGCTGTATTTGACATATTCATAATCATTACTTTTGCCGGTTCTTTGTGGCAGCTTTAAGATACTTTATTGGGAGCATCACCCTAGTTACATGAACGCATCACCACTGCATCAGCACCGAAAACATGATTTAAAAAAAAAAAATCTAAAATAAAAAATCATGATACGAACCGAATTGTAGGTTTGGTCTATCGTTACAGCCTTAGTAAGATGAGAAAGCAGGAGTTTAGTCGTTTGTCATGGTTGTAAAAAAAACAATGGCTATCTGAACATCTTTGCCAAGCGCAAACCAGTCTATGTAATCAATAAATTATCGTTAAAAATTTATTACTGGCGAAGGGAGGGTCAAGTCTTTTTTGACTACAGATCTCAAAACTCCTCCGGTGGCCCCTTAAATAAATAACGAACAGTCCCTTAGGGAACAAGCCAAAGTCTTTTCAAAATCTTGCCGTCATGTAGAATAGCAAGGAGGAACAACGACTGAATACATTATTTACTTACATGGTGTTAGTGGTCCTAATCATAGCTATGCACACACTGCACAGGCACAATGACGCTTTTGCTGGCATCTGCTGACAGAACGCGATATTGCCTGTGCTAAAATGCAACTAATTAGCTATGCTCATTGTCAGAAAGAAAAAAATAGATCGATGTCCCTATCCCTGTGTTTGACAGGTGTTTGTGTGGGCTATGCCACCCAATGGAATCAGCAGTGGAGAGTATGTGCTGCCATGAAGTGAACGCGTTTTGGAGTTTATTGGAGCAGCTCGACCCGCCACCGGCAAATCTGACGTGCCTCACGCAGCATCCTGGTTTTGACGCATGCTGCCTGAACCCGTTTGTTTTGCGTATAGCTTACTCTCATTGCAGGCAGGATCACGGTCCTCTTGAAGCCAGCACACACGAGTATGTTTACAATTCAGTAATTTAATTAATCACTTCTGAATCTAAAAAACGTTTCTACTGTATCCCTACCCCTAGGCAATACAGGTATACAGCATATAGGCAGGTTGTACGTTGGGCATATGGCATTCTGGGGAGGCACATACGGAAGCTGATACCGTCCTGTCTGGTTTCAGCCATCCGACATCACTTCCAAGCAGGTGCCTATGTAACCCATTAGTAGGATCTAACACCCCGAAAAATTTTTTTAAATAAAAGGAGGAAAAATATCTACTGGGTCTGAGCTCACCAAATACCTATAAATCTCAACCTATAGAAGTATCTGGAGTCCCGGGTTCGGGGTCTCACACCTTGCTTTAATCAAAAGAAAAGAACATATGATTAATCATTTTAAATGTGTGTCTGCACTTGTTTAAGTTAATGTCTGTAGTACTAACTGGACAAATAAATAAATGAAAATAATATTAAGTAAACCAATTAATAAAATTAAATATGAAATAGAATGAATTAATAAATGATAATGAAATGAATTAACGGATAAACCAATCAGATCACTGAACAGTAACTGTTTACTGAAATTTCATTCCCTTCAATGTGCACGGATCACTTTTCACATATCACAGCACATCACATGAGAATACCCCTTGACAAATCACCATTTGAAAACAAAATCATTGACAATCAAAGAAAAAAAAATATAAAAAAAATATATAAAAAAAATCAGTTTGTGCACACTGCAGTACGAGTGCTATGCAAATGACTCAGTTCAGTTAATGTGAATGTTATGTACTCAGTTCATGTGAATATGGCTCAGTTCAATTCGTTTGAATGTGACTCAGTTCGCGTGAAAATGAAGATGACTCAGTTCAGTTCGTTTGCATGTGAATGCCTACTAAACTCTTTGCAGTGATGAAAACTGAACGTGAAGACAGAGTCCCCGATGACGCAACTCCTCCACAGTGGAAATCCAGCGGGCTCTCCCTCACGGCGCGACTCGAACACGATCACAAAGCGTCGAAAAAATTTAACAAAACATTTCAAACACCCTTTTGGAAAGATATTGACAACGATGGTTCAGATAATCGACAGCCACACATGTGGTTCACGATCTCTCTCTTCACTGAGCTGGCGCACATATAACGTCAGCTCTCATCGACAATACTTTTAACATTTATAACCTTTAAACATTATTTCCATTACATAAATGTGCAAACAAGTTCTAACAAGTATACTTACACAGCATAAATGCTTTACATGTGTTATATTGCACACTCTATACTCAATTTTGAACAGCATTCACCATCCACATTTTCATACAAACCACTTCCGTAGTTGTTCCGTAGCCAGGAATCACAATGTAGGTGGGCCCAGAGAAAATCAGGTGGGCACAGCCTAAAATGCATCTGTGATCAAAATAGGCCAACACAACTACACCTGCTTGAATACACCACAGTTTAATCAGAGCACAAGCATGTATGTCATCATAAGCAGTGTTAAGAACAGCATTTCCACTGCGCGCGGACACACTACACACACGTGCACATCTGACAGATGCAAAACAACACCGTCATCAAATCAGCAGGACAGTAGTGGACAGTGTGTAAAAACAATGCTTGGTCATAGTCTGGCTCAGCGGCCACATAAACCACGTTAAATAAACAACATTGACTAATGTTAGGCAACTACATAGTAAATGTAGATTGGCTTACTTTTGATGAATAGCTTATAACAGGAGACAACGGGGCTTAGAGTTGAACACTGCAATTATTTTGTTATAGTCCAACGATTCAGTCAATTCTCTTTCAAATGAGAGCAAGTAAGTTGCTTAGTAAGTTGCTCTGTTTCATTTTGGTTTAACATAACGTTACTTAGCTAAACTTCAGTGTCCCTCAGTGAAATGTGCTCGTCGTTGTGAAGGAGGGATGGCTGTTCGCAATTTGACTGCGAAATGCGCTACACGGGCATTACGTCATCACCATGACAACCAAACAAGAATCAAGAAACATTAAAATTTATTTTTATAGGTCAACTATTGTGATAATCGCAACAGAATTCCCTCCTTAGGCTACCTTGTGAGGCTACTGACTGGATGGGCCTGACTGACAGGTGGGTGGGCCCACGCCCACCCGTAGCTACGCGAATGGTACAAACACAAACTTAAACAATATTTATGAAAATACAAAACAATTGTGACTTACCTAATGTAACAAAACAGTTCAAACACCCTTTTAGAAAGATATTGACAACGATGGTTCAGATTATCGACAGCCACACATGTGGTTCACGATCTCTCTCTTCACTGAGCTGGCGCACATATGACGTCAGCTCTTATCGACGCAATACTCTTAACAATTTTGTTGCTCAGCGAATACAAAATAATTACAAAAAAAAAAAAAAAAAAAACATGTCTGAACATTTCATGCATTAGGAAAGAAAAAAAATATATATAATCAAGACAAAACCAAAAAAAAAAAATCATACATGAAAAATATATAACACAACCTCAATTAATTGGGTGGGTTACATCCTCCCCTGCTGAAACTCTGATGTCCTCATTAGATACTTAACTTGGTACATGACCTACAAGCCTAAATAACAATTCACTTTGAGTTTGTTGCACTCTCATCTGTTGTTGCATCATTTCAAGTACTTGACTAAAATAATTCGATTTGGGTTCTACATGTACACTCTGCTTTCCACATTGTGCTTTCCAAACAAAATCTTTCAATTTACTTGGGGGTCTTTTCTCTCTTTGGGACCTCCTTAACTCAACATGAGAATCAAGTATCCCTTCAGCACTCAACTCATCGGGATGTACTGACACCTCATTGACATCATCCTCTAAGGATGAGGCATCCAGTTGGAATGCAGTCTCATTAACATCATCCAATAAGGGTGAGACATCTTGCTGGATTACAGTCTCATTAACATCATCCACATTGTTCTCAACAGATTCAGTGCCTTGCCAATCACCTTTCTGCATTTCAACTTCATGCTCATTCAACAAACTGTGAGACACAAAAGGTTCAGAGACTTCTTGCAAGGCTGTCCCCAACTGGAACTCTGGGGCATAAGGATTCAGAGACACATTGTGACCTTCAGTTTCCACATTCTCATCACAACATTCAACCTCCATATCCCCTTCCAACTCAAGTTTACGCCTCCTGCGTGTAACCGCTCCTTCGACAGCCGGAGCCTCATCAATCTCATGACTTGTTGGAAGAAACCCACATGGAAGTAAAAGATCTCTGTGCAGGACACGCTCAGGGCCTTCGCAATTCTTAGGCTGAATAACATACACGGGGATCTCTGCATTAGGCTGCTTTAGCACCACATAGATGGTGGATTCCCAACGATCTGCAATCTTGTGGTCTCTCCGGATATTAACATTTCTTGGTGGGTGGTGATGGCGCAGTGGATAAGACACATGCTTTTGGTGTGAGAGACCCGGGTTCGAATCCACTGTGAGACACCAATGTGTCGATGAGCAAGACACTTAACCCCTAGTTGCTCCAGAGGCGTGCGACCTCTGACATATATAGCAATTGTAAGTCGCTTTGGATAAAAGCGTCAGCTAAATGAATAAATGTAAATGTAAATTTCTTACAAGAACGCGATCGCCAACTTCTATTGTAGCAGCCGTCACTTTCTTATCCCATCTAGCTTTATTCATCAATTGCCTCTTTTTCGCATTTTGAACAGCCAATTGATAAGCGTACCTCAACCTTCGTTTCAACTCACTGACATAATGAGTATGAGTTTTGGAATTATGCCCCTTTGGGTTAATCCCGAAGCAAAGGTCGATTGGGAGATGAGGTTGGCGTCCGAACATAAGTAAGAAAGGAGTCTCACCAGTCGCATCATTCCTAGTGCAATTGTACGCATGCAATACAGGACGGACATATTTTCTCCAATGTTCCTTCTTTTTATCACTCAGGGTTCCCAGTAAATCCAGTAAGGTTCGATTAAATCTTTCTACTGGGTTTCCCCGCGGGTGATAAGGTGTAGTGCGGGACTTAACTCCAGCTAGTGTGCACAACTCCTTCACAAGCTCAGACTCAAAATTGGCCCCCTGATCACTATGTATTCTCTTAGGAAAACCAAAACTGCAAATCAGATTTTCCCACAACACCGAAGCCACCATTTTGGCTGTTTGGTCTTTAGTTGGAAATGCCCAAGAAAACTTAGTGAAAAAATCAGTAATGACTAATATGTTGCGGGTGTCATTTGAATCCGGCTCTAATGAAAGATAGTCAATACAAACTAATTCCAAGGGAGAATAAGCTTTGATGTTCACTAGTTCTGCAGCTCTTTGTGCACGAGCCTTTCTCTTGATACATCTTTCACAAGTCCTGCACTTTTTCTCCACATATTCTGCCATTTTAGGCCAATAAAATCTGCCTCTTGCGAGCTCCAGTGTGCGTTCATACCCCATGTGCCCCGTCTCATCATGAACGCCTTCAAGAGCCCTGTCTCTAGAACTCGGGGGAACCACCAGCTGCCGGTATTTTTGCCCATACTGATCAGATATCATACGATACAGAACACCATCTACTAAGCTTAGTCTAGGCCTTTCCCTCAGCATCAGACTCACTTCTTTAGATTCTTTGAGTCCATCTGCATGAGCTAAAGTTTCCCCAGAAATCACAAGGTCAATTACCCTTCTGATAGCTATATCTTCTCTCTGTAACTTGTACCAATCTGTTGGAGACATACTGGGTAAAGCAGTCTGTCCAGGGCAGGCCAGTGCTCAGGTTCTATCAAATCATCAGGGACCACATCATCATTGCAAAGAAGCATCTCGACAGCGGGATTTGAGATGACGCTGCCTTCCAGCAGGTCTCCCTCCTCACACGGCTGTACGACATGCGTCTCGCAATACACTAAATGTCGCAAACACACAGTTTTGATTGCTTGATGTTCAATGTTTTCAAACTCAGTTGCTGCACATTCTGCTCTGCTTATCAAGTTTGCTACTCGTTCATCGATCTGTATGGCCTCCTCATCATCCATAAGTGGTTTCTGAGGACGACGTGACAGCCCGTCCGCGTCGACATTAGTTTTGCCCGCTCTGTACTTGATATCAAAATCATACATAGACAGAGCCGCGAGCCACCTATGGCCAGCCGCATCCAATTTAGCTGTAGTGAGCACATACACTAATGGATTGTTGTCTGTTAGCACGGTAAACTTTGTGACATACAAGGAATCGTGAAATTTTTCACACACAGCCCATTTGAGTGCTAAGTACTCTAGCTTGTGCACTGGGTAGTTTTTCTCACTCTTAGAAAGACCACGACTGGCATAGGCGATCACTCTTGTCTTTCCATCTTGAACTTGATATAAAGCAGCACCTATGCCAGTGACGCTAGCGTCAGTGTGTAGAATGTATGGTAACTTCCAGTCTGCAAAACCTAAAACAGGCGCAGTTGTGAGCTTTTGAATGATAGTGTCAAAAGCAACTTGACACTCATTATCCCATTTCCCAGCTAGAGATTGCGCTTTACTCCTAACACGGTAAGATGATGTTGACCGTCCTCTAGTAGAGAATTCACCCTGTAATAAAGCATTCAGAGGCTTAACTATCTGGGAGTAGCTTTCAACAAATCGCCGGTAATGCCCATTAAAGCCTAGGAATGACCTCAAATCTCTGACAGTCTTTGGGATGGGACATTCTGTTAAAGCAGAAATCTTGTCTGGGTCAGGGTCTATACCTTGAGCAGAAATAATATGCCCTAGATATTTGACGGAAGTTTGAAAGAACTTACACTTGGAAGGTGCTAACTTCAGCCCAGAAGCGGAGATACGTTGGAGAACCTTCATGAGCCTAGCCTCATGTTCTTCAAGGGTGTCAGAGAAAATGATCAAGTCGTCAAGAAAAGCTATAACTTCCTGAAAATTCAAACCCGCCATGACTTTCTCCATGGTTCTCTGAAAAGTTGCTGGAGAATTTGTCACCCCATGTGGTAAACGCCGAAATTGCCAATTTCCAAATGCCGTAGTGAACGCAGTTTTGGGGAGATCACTCTCTTCCACCTCCAACTGGTAATATCCACTTTTTAAATCTAGGACCTTAAACCTCTTCGAACCTGACAGCAATGTAAAGGTTTCCTCGATCCTGGGAAGAAGATATGCATCTCCCTTTGTCAACTTATTTAGTTTGCGATAATCAACCACCATTCTCAAGTCACCATTTTTCTTCCTCACCAGTACTGCTGGTGAAGCGTAAGGACTATTCGATTCTTCTATAATCTCACTAGCAAGCAAATCTAACAAGTGTTTCCTCAAGTCTTCAAAGTCAGCTGGAGAGACACGACGAGTACGCTCTTTGAACGGAACATGCTCAATTAGCTCTATGTAAAATTTATAGACGCCTGACACTCGTCCCACATCTAGATCATGCTTGGCAAATGCACTTGATGCCTCACAGTTTATTCTTCCCATAATGCGAGCTTTGAGCTCCTCAGAAATGGGGGAACCATCAAAATCTAGAACCACAGGGTCGTCTGCCTTTACCATAAGACTTGCCATCAGAGAAGTGGTAGTTTGAGAAGTACTAGCATTATCAAATATAGGCAAAGACTTACAGTGATGTGAATAAGTTAGGACACCCATGCTAAAGTTGCCTAAAAAGAGGAATAAAAAATCATCTTTTGGAAATTGATCTTAATGCCTTAATTAAAAAAAATGAGGAAAAATCCAACCTTTAAGGACACCAATTTTCTATGTGAATGAATAATGTATCATAAATAAATAAATGTTCTTCCTTAAAATACAGGGTGCATAAGTCAGGACACACCTATGTTAAATTCCTATAGAGTCAGGCAGATTTTTATTTTTAAAGGCCAGTTATTTCATGGATCCAGGATAATATGCATCCTGATAAAGTTCCCTTGGCCTTTGGAATTAAAATATCCCCACATCATCACATTCCCTTCACCATACCTAGAGATTGGCATGGTGTTATTTCAGTTAGCCTAATAGCTGGTTTGATTTGCATTGAAAACTGATCTTATGGAAAGTACCCCATGCCAATCTCTAGGTATGGTGAAGGGTATGTGATGATGTGGGTCTATTTTATTTCCAAAGGCCAAGGGAACTTTATCAGGATGCATATTATCCTGGATCCATGAAATAACATAATAAAATCTGCCTGACTCTATGGGAATTTAACATAGGGGTGTACTGACTTATGCACCCTGTATTTTAAGGAAGAATATTTATTTATTTATGATACATTATTCATACACAAAGAAAATTGGTGTCCTTAAAGGTTGGATTTTTCCTCATTTTTCTAATTAAGGCATTAAGATCAATTTCCAAAAGATGATTTTTTATTCCTCTTTTTAGGCAACTTTAGCATGGGTGTCCTAACTTATTCACATCACTGTAATCCATTCCACCACTGAACACTCAGCGAGAACGCCCTTTGGCTGCAAGGTCACACTGTGGTCTGAAACATTTCGAATTACTACTTTGTCTTTATTTCGAGCTCTAGCCTCAGCTTGTATCAACTTACATTCCACGACTAAGCCACCTGGAAGATGATGCATCACTGGTTCATCAATGATCATTGTCTTGCTCTGGCCAAAATCTTTAGCTCGATACACCCCGGTCACTTCACACTTTTCCCCTTTACTGATCGTTACAGATCTCTTGCCCGACAGTCTAACTGGGGTGATGCACTGTGCCCCTTTACAAGGTGTCGAAGTAGCGTCACAAGTACTATAAGCAGCCATCCAGTTACTGCTAATGGGCATTTGCAGTAGGTATTTCTTTCCCTGCAGCGTATTACAATCTTGTACAAGATGACGGAGGACATTTGTACCCACTAACAAGGGCAACCGAGCACTGTAGGTTTGATCTGGACAGACCAGCGCTAGTACGGCAACCACTGCATCTGTTCCACAAGCAGACTTAGGAAATTGCACATCGATTTCAATGTATCCTAGATAAGGGACTAATTGCCCTGCAGCCCCCTCAACCCGGAGTAGTTCTACAATGGGGGTAATACCCCTATGCTGTAAACACTGCTTGTAGAAAGATTCAGCTACACAAGTCACCTGGGACCCAGTGTCAATTAGACAACAACATTCAATTCCGTCCACCCAAGCCTTACTTTCCCAAGGTTCTCCAACTAATCCCCTAGGAACCTGGTTTATCTTTTCTATGGAACCTTATACAACTCCAGCCTCTGTTTGTTCCACAACAGAGGCTACTCCATGTTTAAATGAGCAGTGGGTGTTGTCACTTTGTTTGGAAGACTCCTTTGCTCATGTCTCTGCACCAGCTTTTTCTGCACCAAGGCTGCATTCACTGGATTAGTGCACTGTTGCAAATAATGAGAATCCTCACCACAGCGATAACAAAATCCACTCATGGGCAGTGACTTAGCTTGAGTTTGAGGCACAGGGCATGATGACTTCCCTTCTTTGCTCATTTTCTTGTTAGGCACTTTTGACTGGTGTTGATCATATGGCAGTTTCTTCACTGAAGCTGGCTTCTGTGCCTTTGCTTTAGCCACCTCAGCTTCAAGCTTTTTAATGCGTTCTGTCAAGGCCAGATTGGCTTGTGCTTCCCCGGAGTTTACTACAAATCCCTGATCGGCAGTAACATGCACTTGGCTCTGCGCTCTTACAGGAGGCATGCATAAATGGACATTCATACGTTTCTCTTTAAGCTGCTTCTCATGCTCGAAAGACCTCAGCTTGAAGAGCAAGCTGGAATAGCTCAAGTCAGGCTGTAAAGAGTCTGATAGCAAATCTTTAAGACGCAACTGCGTAATGAGGACTTCATCCCAGCACCCTCTGATGAACTGCTTGAGAAGCAAAGTGTCAGAATGTTTGCCAACCACTCCCTTCTTTTCAACCACCTCCTGCATCAAGGAATGAAGACGCCTCAAATAATCAGAGGGCTTTTCACCTCGGTTTTGGTGCGTCTCTATAAACTGAATGTACAGCTCATCTCCCCCAGTGACACTACCATAAGCTTTATCTAGCTCCCTTGCGTACGTTTCTGGTGGCGCATTTGTACCTACTCCTAGGGCAACATTAAGAGCAGGGGGAAGGAGACTATCCAAAATGTGCCTTCTCTTATGCCTCTCCATCAGAGAAGTGTCTGAAAGTAACTGCCTAGCGTACAATTGCCACGTGATGAAATCAACTTCCCCACTAGGCTTGGGGCAATGTCCGGAAAACATTCTTAACTTGGGGGGTAAGGGAACATGTCCCTGATAATCAGAGTCATGTTTCACCACATGTTCCACCACTACACGCTGTACGTCCTGTGGTATAGTGAAAGTGATAGGAGTTTCATGTGTTGCGTTCCTCTCCACAGGAGTTGAATCAGTTCGAATTGCAAAAGACACTTTTGATGCCGAATTGGCGACTACAGTAGGCGTTGCTGCTGGCATTACATTACCAAACTTTCTTGGAGCAGGGGTTGAAGTGGAGGGGCCCCTATCAACACCATCAGCTTTGTGTGCAAGCTTAGTCGCAACCTGCTGGCTTAGTTCATTTACATTTACGCAGTGAAGTTGTGCCAAACTCTCTATTTGCACCAACAGCTGATCAGCCATATCATCCAAGGTTTGACCTGAATGTTCACTCTGTATTGGTGTTGGGGAGCTAGATTGAGGTTGCACATCTTCGATCTGTCTACCCTCTAGTGGCACAACACCCCATACATTTTGGCCATCTGCATTCAAATATTCTTCTTCAGCTATTAACGGGGTAGTAACCTCCTGAAATTCACAAAGAAACTCTCCTGAGAATCTGTCACCTAACCACTCCACTTTCTTCACCTCATCAAGATGATCAAAACATCTTCTCACTTCCATAAGAGTAGTATTTGGATCTACTTTTTTAAGTATTACAGATCGTTCAGGATCAAAATTATGCTGCTTGCACAAGTCCATTGTGAGCGAAAGAAAAAAGAAAAACAGAAAAAAAACTTATATAGATATAAATATATTCGGAAAAATTAGGACTAAAACCCGATTTTGCCAAACAAGCGCAGCCCCACGTTGGGCGCCAAATTTTTCTCTCTCTATTCTTGGATGTAACCCATTAGTAGGATCTAACACCCCGGAAAAAAAATTAAAGAAAAGGAGGAAAAATATCTACTGGGTCTGAGCTCACCAAATACCTATAAATCTCAACCTATAGAAGTATCTGGAGTCCCGGGTTCGGGGTCTCACACCTTGCTTTAATCAAAAGAAAAGAACATATGATTAATCATTTTAAATGTGTGTCTGCACTTGTTTAAGTTAATGTCTGTAGTACTAACTGGACAAATAAATAAATGAAAATAATATTAAGTAAACCAATTAATAAAATTAAATATGAAATAGAATGAATTAATAAATGATAATGAAATGAATTAACGGATAAACCAATCAGATCACTGAATAGTAACTGCTTACTGAAATTTCATTCCCTTCAATGTGCACGGATCACTTTTCACACATCACATCACATGAGAATACCCCTTGACAAATCACCATTTGAAAACAAAATCATTGACAATCAAAGAAAATAAAATATAATAAAAAAAAAAAAAAATCAGTTTGTGCACACTGCAGTACGAGTGCTATGCAAATGATTCAGTTCAGTTAATGTGAATGTAATGGACTCAGTTCATGTGAATATGGCTCAGTTCAATTCGTTTGAATGTGACTCAGTTCGCGTGAAAATGAAGATGACTCAGTTCAGTTCGTTTGCATGTGAATGCCTACTAAACTTAGCCTGGTCCCACCAGACTCTCGTACATTTCATTTGTACATAGAGTCTGGCACCGCTCCATTGACAAGCATTAACTTCATTGTAGGCGGGAACTCTATTGAAGTCTTAAACTATTGGATCTGCCCAGAGTCACTCTCTCTGCCATAACCAATCGCTAACGTTTGGTCGTGACATATGTATTTTCCCGAACCCCGTGGGGAGGATGGCCACCAACAAAACTAAGCAAAGATTGCTCTTGCTCCGGCTTTAACGTCTTGATATTCGGCAGCGTTGCCACAACGGACCGAATGGCTTCGCTCGCATCTTTCTCCGCTCCCATTACTTAACTACAACTCAAAATAACGCACGAGTCGACATCAACGTCATCATTCTCAGCCACTCCCTCTGTTCGCTGATTGGCCCGGTAAAAAATTGATCGGAGAAAACCAAAGTCTACAGCAGAATCCCAGACATAGTACTGAAGGAAATTGAAATTGAGCGGAAGTATGAAGGAGGGCGGAGTCAGGCTATACTAAACTCTTTGCAGTGATGATAACTGAACGTGAAGACAGAGTCCCCGATGACGCAACTCCTCCACAGTGGAAATCCAGCGCGCTCTCCCTCACGGCGCGACTCGAACACGATCACAAAGCGTCTAAACAAATCTAATGTAACAAAACATTTCAAACACCCTTTTAGAAAGATATTGACAACGATGGTTCAGATTATCGACAGCCACACATGTGGTTCACGATCTCTCTCTTCACTGAGCTGGCGCACATATAACGTCAGCTCTCATCGACAATACTTTTAACATTTGTAACCTTTAAACATTATTTCCATTACATAAATGTGCAAACAAGTTCTAACAAGTATACTTACACAGCATAAATGCTTTACATCTGTTATATTGCACACTCTATACTCAATTATGAACAGCATTCACCATCCACATTTTCGTATATTAACAAACACAAACTTAAACAATATTTATGAAAATACAAAACAATTGTGACTTACCTAATGTAACAAAACAGTTCAAACACCCTTTTAGAAAGATATTGACAACGATGGTTCAGATTATCGACAGCCACACATGTGGTTCACGATCTCTCTCTTCACTGAGCTGGCGCACATATGACGTCAGCTCTCATCGACACAATACTCTTAACAATTTTGTTGCTCAGCGAATACAAAATAATTACAAAAAAAAATAACTTGTCTGAACATTTCATGCATTAGGAAAGAAAAAATATATATATAATCAAGACAAAACAAAAAAAAAAAATCATACATGAAAAATATATAACACAGCCTTAAATTAATTGGGTGGGTTACACCTACAAAGGATTTGAATGGCCTCGTTTGGATGAGGATTAGCAGTTTTTTTTTTCAGTTTTTTTTTTTTCAGATTACATTTTTCAGTTTTTTAACAGTTTAGTGGTACATTTGTTTTGTTGTGAGCTTACATCCCCAACCCCCTCAATGAAATAAATAACTGAATGTAAAAAACAGTAAACAGAAGACATGAATTTCATTTCAATAAAATTAGTTTATAGGTTACTTACATATGCACAAACACATGCAAAATTGCAGAATTATAGTGACAGGATCCCACCATACAGTAAAATTACAGAACAAACAGAAGGAGAAGGTGCAACCAACCACTACAAGATTCTAAATTAAGCTTTTGCTGAAACGTGATTTCTGTGTCAGATAAAAGTTAACAGCTTCCTGTTTTGGAATTTGATTAAATGATTTGGAGATGGGGGCAGGCGCATTGCTACTCAAGGAAGCACTAGATTCTCGGAGAGCCTTAGGCGATCTGGTGTAGCCTTCTTGCAGAGATTGAATGAGTGCTGATGCATAACCTGGGGAAATAAAAAAACATGTAGATCATATTCACTAGGGATTAGGGGTGGAACGGTACATGTATTCGTATTGAACCGAAACGGTACGGGTGTCACGGTTCGGTGCACGAATTTGCATGGAAAATACACGGTATACAAATAAATAAATAAAACTCTAAATAGCTATAAATATTGCTCTATTCGCGTTTGGTGTCACACTCTAAACTCTTGTCAAACTGTAACCTACAACTGTCACCCAACCAAACACACACACACAGTTTTAAAAGCAAATCATATTTATCCAACAAAACAGTCTGTGGGTGCCATCTTTTGGACATTCATCATATCGCATTAGTTTTCATTTCTTGTCCTCGAGTCCAGCACTAATCTGTTTATTTTTAAGTTACACATTCTACATTGATTAATAAAGAAAATGTGTTTTTAATGGTAGTATTATTTTATACAGAAATCAATTATTTATAATTCAGATGAGAATAAAGTTAGGGTTAATTAAAATTAAGGAAAACAAATGTATTGATCTGAAATATAGCAAATTAATTTTAAATTCATTCAGATTACCAAACATATCTCAAGGTCTTTTTATGAATTTAATTAATAAACTAATTGTATAAAACTATTGTCAGTGGACTACAAATAAACTGGTTATATGCCTTTATTAATAAAGCCTATTTAAAAAATACAAGGCTTAAGACATTTATAAAAATGCCTTCTGCATTTTTGTTTTGCTTTTCACTCCATTGTACCGAAATCGTACCGAACCGTGATGTCTGAACCGAGGTATGAACCGAACCGTGACTTCTGTGTACCGTTCCACCCCTATTAGGGATGCACGATATATCGACCACATATCGTTATGGTGAGCCTTTTGCATCCCTAATATTCACTGATTACTGAGGTCTCATACATATCCAAATATGATGGAAACTGCATACCATATGAGGCCTTCTGTTTAATTGGCCGGACTACATGTTCACCTTTCCGGAACCTTGGGTATTGCACGCCATATATTGCAACGCCATCAGTTGTTCGCGCAACTTCGCGGCTGCCATTATGGTTGTAGTGCAGAGCTGCCAACAGAAGTCTGAAGAACATCACATAATGAGGGCATATTTTGAGCTATAAATATCAGGTGTCTGTATCATATGATAATATGACATGTAGTTACTCCATTGCGCAACACTGACCTACTGTACATCCCAAGGTAAGAAAACCTGGTATGTTTGGGAGCGAAGAGCAGGATGAGGGAGTGAAACGCCTCAAGGGAAAAGGTTTGGTGCTGTGGAGACAACTGCTTCACATCCTTCAGCAAGGATGCCTTTGTCACAACACTCTCCAGTTTTACTGCAACCGTTGAGCCTGTAGGAAAAAAAAAAGAAAAAGTCCCAAACAAAGCATTTTACCCTGGTAAAAATGTATTAAAATACAGGTTCCAGCAAAAAATCTCTGAGGTCACATTATCATAAAACCATAGAGTACACATATTTCATGGTGTATACCTGGTTCTAGCCATTCCTTTTTCCGTTGCTCCCCCTCAAGAGGTGGATGAGCACAACAGGGAAAGGCAGGAGTGTCATGCTCATGGACGTCCTGTATGTGGTTCACCATGCTCTTCCACTTGGCCTCCATGACCTATACAGGACGTATGTGGTTCACCATGCTCTTCCACTTGGCCTCCATGACCTCTGGGTTGCCATCAGGGAGTGGAGGCTGCAGTCCAATAGAGGTGGTTTATAATCGCAGGCCTCCACAATTTCAGGTCCTCACAGTCCTTTTCCTTGGCCATCATATCCAAAGCCTTGCTGAGACCTTGTTTGCAAAAAATGGAAAGTATTATATTGATGGAAAAATAATTTCAAGAATTACCTCAAAGCTTCCAACATCGGGATACATACCTTTCCCCACATGCCAGACATCAAAGAAATGCCTTGTCCCCTCAGGACACATCTCCTCGCGCACCCACTTTCCAACCTTAAAAGTAATACACAAACTTAATGCACTATTTACATGGTCTGATATGCTTTGTCAGAATTAGAGTATTTACCTGGCGATGCCTGTCGGTGATGAGTGTCGACACTTGAGGAGGGTTATGCTCCTCTTCAAACCCTCTAACTCGCACCAATTGCTATTCGGGATCTCTGAGCACTGCAACATGACACAGTCAGTGTAAGTGTGATATTATCAGACAAAGAAATAAGCTTTGTGCACTTTCACCACTTACCTGGACAAGCTGAAGGTCGACGACCTTGTTAATTCTCTCCTCAATCAGCGAGTAGGTCCCATATTTCGCACAATGTCCAGGAGAGTCTGACCTGGGTATGATTATAAATTGTAATTATGTTAAAGATACAACATAGCACATCAGACCATGTCATTTGTAAACATTTCTCATATTAACATCAAGCAAATTGTGCATTACCTGCAGTCCCCTGCTACAATTAGGCCACCACCCATCTGCTTCAATTTGCTAATTATGGTTGCTTGTTCTTTCTGCCAGGCCTGAATGACGATGGGGATGGTGTAGTAACGCTGGTGGCGGAAGAATGTATTCGTGCTGATGCACTGTAGACCAAATAATGTCAGCATTCTCAGAGTTTGAGTGGGCAAACATCCCGTAAAATGAATTGCCCCACTCAGAAGTAGGTTGCAGACTGGCATGTTTCTGTGCAAAATTGGCTGGTTTTGCCAGAACCGCTGTATGCCACATGTTGCACAGACCTACCATATGCAGAAAATAGAAATTATCAGCACACCATCAGGACACTGGGGAATAAGTAGGGTTCAATCTATATAATTTTTCTAACATGTACTTACCTGCTTTTTTTGATAAATGTGCCTCCCTGCTGCACCACAATACCGTTAGATTCGCCACAACAGGCAGGGCAAATGGTGAACAGGGCAATCAGCTGGTCTTTACACACAATGTATTTATCCGGACCACTGTAAAACAAAAGGAGAAAATATTAGATACTTTATTCATCACAGGGGGAAATTTATGCATACAATAGCTTATACAACCACAACACAACACGCATACAAACATATCTCACACACATAAAAATAAAAATTCCTCACAGAAATTTAAAAAGTAAAGTAAAGAGCATGTGAAGTGATTACAAAGGCCTGGTAGAGACTGACCCTGTGATACATTGACCATGACCATGATGTATGAGGAGGAAGGCGAAAGACGAACCCGCATCTTAAAAAAAAATTATTAAGAAATATGTTCCCTGTAAAACATACCAGCCAGCTTCACCAGAGCAAGTAGACAAGTGGTCTAAAGAATTACCAGATGTATACAAACAACCACGGAAAGTATGGCAATTTCTTCAACGCTTACAGAAAATCTACAATTTACATCCTGTAGATGGTGTAATGATTGTTAATGTGAACTTAAGGGACAATGACCAAAAGAGGATAACTGAAAGTGTTGAAAACAGGGTAGGCGAGTCTCAAGAAAACATTGAGGCTGGATGGGAAGCTGTACGAACATTCTTGTTTGAACTGAAACCTGCAGAGGTTAATTGGGCTAGAATTACCTCATGTATGCAGAAGACTGGAGAAAGTGTTGCAGAGTTTGAAGAACGCTTCACACAAATGTGGTTGGAACATGCTGGTTTAAATTACAGCGAGGATCTTGATAAGGACACTAGCATGCCTCTGAAAACTGCTTTTGTAAATGGACTGAAACCTGAAGTTTCAAAAGCCCTCAAAATTAAATATGACGACTGGGACAGCATTGGAACATCTTTTAATCAGATTGTTGAGTGGTCAGCAAAGATTGAAAGAACACATGAAGTCAAACTCGGAGCATTGCGATCGAAGACAATGTCATACAACAACAGGACAATGTGGAATGAGCAAAAAGAAAATGAAGATAATAGACAGTCAAAAACTCAAGGAAGATGCAGGTATTGCAACGAAGAAGGACACTGGGTTCGTGATTGCAAGCTGAGCTTAAAACATCAAAGTGATGATGAGGACAACCTTTTGAGAAGGTTTCAGCAGTTGACAGCCAAACAAAACCAGACTCTGCTAAAAGCTGTTGAGCCGCAGGGAAACTGAAGAGCCTCTCTCTGCAGCACCAACTAGTGACATCTCATCCAACAACTGATGGACTCCATGTGTATGCAAAAATGACAAATGAAGACAACACCCCAAAGGTAAAAGCGTACAAAGAAGTCTCAACAACTGAAGCCAAAGATGATGTCCTAGTCGAAGGTGCTGCTATACAAGCCGTAAAGGAGAGAGGTGCACATACAGCGGCATTAAGACAACTTCAGCAAGTTTTGCCATGTAAACTGATTCAAGATGAAGCATCCAGAAAGCAAATGCCATCAGTGATGGAAGCTAAAACAAAACTACATAATGACAAGCAATGCAGTAAGGATGACCACAAGGAAATTGAACTATGCCCTTTTGAACATGTCACTGGCCAGCCCATGTCCAATGAAAATCTAACATCTGACAGCCTTGCCCAAACTGATAAAAGACTCAGCCTGGTAGAACACAATGCCAAGAATCAATTTTCACCATTAGAATCCAGGAGGGAAAGCCTTCAGGATCTCATGGTAACTGATGAAGCAGTTAAGGTGCAGAGAAAAGATGAGTGGACTGACGTGAGCCATTGGGATTTTAAACATCTGCCTAGAGACGAGGGATAGACGGCAGTAGTGTTTATCAGAGTCCAGATATGGCGGGACTAGGGTTTTTAGGCTCTAGCTTGTCGCCTGAGGATGAAGACATAAACATACAGCCACTGATAAACACAGTAGTGTCCTGCCAATATTAAATAGGGACAGTTTTTCAGGCAGTTAGGAATTATGTGTTTAAAATATTTTACTTGGCAAAGATACGTTCCCTGTTTCTCTTTTGTTTGATTGCAGGTGTTCCAGCGTTCCAGAGGATGAGCAAAGACATCCAACGTTTAGACTGCACTGGCCACCTAGATGAAAACTCATGAATATACACAGAACACAACACTATCTGCCATTTCCAAAAGATCACAACTCCAAAATAAAAGCTTCCAGAAGATTTAAGCATTCAAGAGGATGCAAAGTTTCACCATGAACTCTTATACTGTAATTTTAAGAAGGAACCTGTATACAGCATGTGTACATGATATCTATTTGTTTTATGTTCTTTATTCATGATTTATTGTAACTTTTATTGCAAGAGGGAACCTGCATACAGCAAGTGTACATGATATCTATTTGTTTTATGTTCTTTATTTATTTTTTATGTGATCAAATATGATCAAAGGAGGGATTGATAGATTCTGTATTTTCAGTTACAGATTCATTTACATTGTGACTGTGTATCAGATGTAATCCACTCTGTCTGTGTCTGCAAAGGTGTGTGCCAAATGGCCCATACAGATGAATGGCCCATTCAGATTAATGGCCCACAGAAACTGATTGGTGTGAATGACAAAGAATCAGCATTGCTCAGAGTGGATTAGCAAGTTAGATCGATCTCCTATGGGAGGTCCTAACAGGTTTCTATTGTTGTAGCCCATAGGCTATGTCTTCATGTATAAAGTTCTGTCCCACAGACAGAACGTTGGGTTAAGATTGTTGAACTTTTATCGATTGCTGATCCTGATCGATTGCTCCTGTCTGCCTAGCTGCCTGCTGTGTTTTGTTTGCTTCGAGGCTGTAAGCTCCGTCTAAGCCTCGTATTAGCTTTGTATTTCTTTCTGTTTTGAACCATAATTTACAACCATTTCTAGTTGTTTATACTACTAAATACAGCTTAGACAACATCTCAGATTAACCTGACATCGCTAACTTCCGTTATTGTTAGCACAACACGCTAGTAACTCGCTAGCCTGTTAACGCGCCACCCGTGCGCTCAGTTATTTATTTATTTTTCTCTCGCGCGCCTGTGCCTCTGAGTTCATAAAAAGCCCAGGTGAGTAAGAATCAGTCAACAAACACGGTGAGTAATGTCTTGTCCTGTTATTGTCACCTGCACTTCATGTTACATGTTTAGCATAGCCTTCCCCGTCGGCAATATAGGGTTTATATGTGATAAATGCAAGGAGACAGTCAGGCTGACGGAGAAGATTTCAGAATTAGAAACACGCATCCAAACTTTAATTGAGGATAGTCAGTGTGCTAGAGCTTTAGATACTATTTTGGATGCGCCTTGCATAGTGAACTCTTTACATGATTCGGTTCCGGCTGAATTATTGCCTGTGCAGCAAGGCAAATGGGTGACAGTGAGAGATCGCTCTAGTCGCGGATCAAAAAACCACTCTTCCGTTCCGATTGCCATAACAAATCGATTTGCCCCGCTCAGTGAAACACCCACTGAGAATTCTGTTGATTGTGCCCTGGTAATTGGTGATTCGATCACACGGAACGTGAAAATAGGGACACCAGCCAACATAGTCACATGTTTGCCGGGAGCCAGAGCGCCTGACATCAAAGCAAATTTAAAAGTGCTGGCTAATGCTAATCGTAAATTCTCTAAGATTGTTATTCACGTCGGCACTAATGATGTTCGACTCCGCCAGTCGGAGATCACCAAAATTAATATTAAAGAGGTGTTTGAACTCGCAAGTACGATGTCAGGCACTGTAATCTGCTCTGGCCCCCTTCCTGTTCGAAGGAGTGATGAGATAGTTAGCAGATTGTCATCACTCAATGGCTGGCTGTCTAAGTGGTGTCCGCAAAATAATATAGAATTCATAGACAATTGGAAAAGTTTTTGGGGCAAACCTGACCTGTTGAAAAGAGATGGTATTCATCCCTCCTGGGATGGTGCTGCTCTTCTCTCTAGTAATTTGGCTCATAGTCTTAGAGACAAAACATGACAATCTGGGGCTCAGGTCAGGAAGCAGACAAACTGGCTAAACCGACCGTCTGCTAGCGGCCTCGCATCACCAAGGTCAGATAAATCCCATCACATAGAGCCTCTTTCACCTAAATATCATCATATAGAGACTGTGTCTGTTCCCCGAATTTGGAAATCCAAAAAACGTCCAAACCGATCTAAGGTTAAAAATGTAATTGATATTCAACAAATAAAAAATAGATATAATACAGATGAGCAAACGATAAAGCTTGGGTTGCTGAATATTCGATCCCTTACTTCAAAAGCGTTCATAGTTAATGATATGATTTCAGATTATAACCTAGATGTGCTGTGTATGACAGAAACCTGGCTAAAACCAAACGATTACATTACTTTAAATGAGTCCACCCCCCATGATTACTGTTATAAACATGAACCTCACCTGAAAGGCAAAGGGGGAGGTGTTGCTGTAATTTATAGTAATATTTTCAAAACCACTAAAAAATCTAGTTTTAAATATACTTCTTTTGAAGTGTTGGTGCTTAATCTAAAAATATATAATGTAAACGATAAATCAAGTTTGAGAATTCTGCTGGCAACTGTATACAGGCCACCAGGGCATCATAAAGACTTTATCAAAGAATTTGCTGACTTTCTATCAGAATTAGTATTGACTGCAGATAAAGTTCTAATCGTTGGTGATTTTAATATACACGTAGATAATGAAAAAGATGCATTTGGATTGGCATTTAAAGACATTCTTAACTCTATTGGAGTTAGACAACACGTGTCAGGACCTACTCATTGTCGTAATCATACTCTAGATCTACTATTATCACATGGAATAGATGTTGATGCTGTTGAAATTCTGCAGCAGAGCGACAACATCTCAGATCATTATCTACTCTCATGTAAATTACATTTAGCCAAGGCTGCAAAGCCGACTCCGTGTTACAAATATGTTAGACCTATCACTTCTGCCACTAAAGATTGCTTAATCAATAATCTTCCTAATCAGTTTCATCATCTCAGCATCCCAGATAGCTTAGCAGAACTAGATATTGCAATAGAAACTTTTAACTCTCTCCTTTCCAGCACTTTAGACACAGTTGCTCCGTTTGCGCTTAAAGAAGATTAAAGAAAATAGTCCAACGCCGTGGTACAATGAGCACACCTGGGCCCTTAAGAGAGCAGCCAGAAAAATGGAGCGCAACTGGAAGAAAACAAAACTAGAGGTATTTCGGATTGCATGGAAGGAGAGCTCGATTGCTTACAGAGAGGCTTTAAAAGCTGCTAGATCTGCTTATTTTTCAACCCTATTAGAAGAAAATAAACATAATCCTAGGTATTTATTTGAAAAAGTGGCTACACTAACGAAAAAGAAAGCTTCAAGCCCAGAAGTTTCCAAGAAACACAGCAGTAATGACTTTATGAACTACTTCACTTATAAGATTGATAATATTAGGGACAAAATTATAACTATGCAACCGTCTACTACAGTATCGCATCAGACAGTGCAGTGTAGTCTCCCTGAGGAAAATTTTGATTCATTTGTTGCTATAGGAGAGGAAGAATTTTGCAAACTTGTTAAATCATCTAAATCGACATGTATGTTAGACCCTATACCGACCAAACTATTGAAAGAGATGCTTCCAGAAGTCATAGATCCTCTTCTTAACATCATTAATTCGTCTTTGTCTCTAGGATACGTACCAAAAACCTTTAAGCTGGCTATGATTAAACCGTTTGTTAAAAAAACGCAACTTGATCCTACAGAATTAGTCAGTTACAGGCCGATCTCAAATCTACCTTTTCTATCAAAGATATTAGAAAAAGCAGTATCCTCACAGCTGTGTTCCTTTCTTGAAAGAAATGATATCTGCGAGGATTTCCAGTCAGGATTTAGACCGCACCATAGCACTGAGACTGCTCTCATTAGAGTCACAAATGATTTGCTCTTATCATCCGATCGTGGTTGTATCTCTCTATTAGTGTTACTTGATCTTAGTGCTGCATTTGACACCATTGACCACAACATTCTCTTAAATAGACTAGAAAACTATGTTGGCATTAGTGGAATTGCATTAGCATGGTTTAAATCATATTTATCTGACCGCTATCAGTTTGTTGCAGGAAATGAAGAGATGTCTTATCGATCACAAGTTCAGTATGGCGTACCACAAGGCTCAGTTCTCGGACCGCTGCTTTTTACTCTGTATATGCAACCTTTAGGAGATATCATTAGGAAACATGGAATTAGCTTTCACTGTTATGCTGATGATACTCAGCTCTATATTTCTTCCAAACCTAATGAAACTCACCAATTCACAAAATTATCGGAATGCATAGTTGAAATGAAAAATTGGATGACTAGTAATTTCCTACTACTAAATTCTGAAAAAACAGAGATTCTAATTATTGGACAAAAAGCTTCCACACGTAATAACCTAGAATACCGTCTAACACTTGATGGCTGCTCTGTTAAGTCCTCGTCGTCGGTTAGGAACCTGGGTGTGCTCTTTGATACCAATCTTTCATTTGAAAGTCACGTGTCTAGTGTCTGTAAAACCGCATTTTTCCATCTTAAAAATATATCTAAATTACGCCATATGCTCTCATTGACAAATGCGGAACAATTAGTTCATGCGTTCATGACATCAAGGCTAGATTATTGTAATGCTCTGCTAGGTGGTTGCCCTGCACGCTTAATAAACAAACTACAGCTAGTTCAAAACGCAGCCGCTAGAGTTCTTAACAGAACCAGGAAATATGACCATATTAGCCTGGTTCTGTCAACACTGCATTGGCTCCCTATTAAACATCGTATAAATTTTAAAATATTGCTGATTACTTACAAAGCACTAAATGGTTTAGCTCCGCCGTACTTGAGCGAGCTCTTAACGCATTATACTCCTTCACGTCTATTGCAATCTCAAAATTCTGGCCAGTTGATAATACCTAGAATATCTAAATTGACTGCTGGCGGTAGATCCTTTTCCTATTTAGCACCAAAACTTTGGAACAATCTTTCTAACATTGTCCGGGAAGCAGACACAGTCTGTCAGTTCAAAGCTAGACTAAAAACACATCTCTTTGACCTAGCATTCACATAACACTCTATAGAATTTTATAATTCAATATTAGGCTGCTTAGATTAGGTCAGCCGGAACTGGGAACACTTCCCTTAAATCCTGATGTATTCATTACATCATAAGAAGAATGGCATCTACGCTAATATTAGTGTCTTTGTTTATCCCAAGGTTTTGCCGCAGCCTGCCGGATCCAGGCCGTTTCCAGATCTGACGAAGGACCTTCGCCTGGACCCGAAGACAATGCAGTGCTGAAGTGCCAACTAGCCTCTCCCTATGGAGGATCCCTATACCACTCTACAGATAAAGCCTAGTGGAATTTTTCGGTTTGCGTACCTATCCGAAGTGATAAGATAAAATAAAATTCTGCATCAAAATTTATAGACAAGTAGTTTGTGTAGGCATGGTTTGTAAGGAATTACAAACCTGCGCACATATATTCAAACGTACATAACTATAGAATCAATTCTTAATGCGCATGTGAACGCCATCAGCGTCTATCAAAGGTTCACGTTTAAAGTCTGTTTAGAGAGAACGGCGTCGTCTTAGCGGCCCTTAATTTAATAACAAATGATCATTTAGATGGAAGTGAATCAATCAAAACTAACTTTAGCTGGAAAAAACATTATTCAAGAACCACTATTAAACTAAACCAATCTCTGTTACCTTAAATTATATGTTTATCTCTGTACAGCTGCTTTGAAACAATCTGCGTTGTTAAAGGCGCTATATAAATGAGGATGACTTGACTTGACTTGACTTGAAGGGCGACATGCGAACATCACTGCTGAAGGACAAGAACTCTTGTCAAGCTTACTTATTTTATGTATTGGAGACATCTAATACATTGGCGAGCCACCCAAACCACTGCCCGGCCAAATACAGCAAAATCTAACAATTATCAATGAATGTGGATAAAATAGTGTGATTTTGGAATATGTTTTCTGGCGTTTAGCCTCCAATACAGCCCTGAATCCCAGACTAAAATCTATCCCTAGACCTACCAAAGGATTTTCCATAGGGTTTCAAATCACACTGTGACCCAGTGTGGCATAGGCCAGATGCAGATGGGAGGGTTTTGGGATCGTCATGATTTTCTTCTTGGGGTGTAGCATTTTCCAAAATCTTGTATGAAAACCAATGAAAACAGGGCAGTAAGTTAAGTAAGAAAGGAAGTAAACATTTATTTATATAGCAACGGCTAACGTTACATTGTAAAATAGTTGAGACAGCCGTTATCTACGTACGAAATATAAGTTATTCCCTCCAGAAAAACGCGATCGCATAATTCAATGCATAATTAGCCAAAAGTCAGCATATTTATAATTTTTTTCTCTTTTTCATCAAACCGCAGTTTGTGCGAGTTCCCGCAGTTTTTGCATTTTCCCGCAATTCTTGCAAGTTCCCGCAATTTCGTTGCATATAATTGCATAAACATCCCGCATATTCCATCGTATTTTTTAAGAAAACATGCCGCATAATCAATGATTTTTGCCCGCAACAATCACAAAAACTTGTTTTTCTGGAAGGACTGTAAAATTGCTTAGACTTACCGTAGCCAGCTCCGCCAGCTCTCGCTTTCGGCGAGCACCCCGATAGTTGACTGGTTTCTTCGTCCGGACTGGACAGGCAGAGGAGCAGGAACGGGAATGGCGTGAAGGAATTGCATCATAAAGAAGTCGAACCCGACGTTTAAACCCCATACTGAACCGACGCATGTCTCCAGGGTCATAGTCGTCGGCAGTAAAGTGTTCGCCGCATATGACGGCTGACTTTGTCACTGAGGCACCAGTAAAATCAGCCCGCTTTGTAGCCACAAACTTCACCCAAGCACGAATCAACCGTTTGTCCTTGGGGAAATTGTGAAGCCTCTCCCCTGTTTTTTAAGTATTTGTACAGCCCGCACAAACACAATAGTTCACCATTTTTGTTACTTGCCGTTAGACTAACGGTAACTCTAGGCTTGGAGTCCCTTTTATGACGTCACGCCCAGCCTAGTGGAAGGGAAGGGGCGTGGTTAAAACCACTGTAAAAAGCACCAACTTTTCATATTATATGCAGCATTTTGGTATAAAAAACATTTGTGGGCGGTTCTTATCTTTTATGTTTAGTAAGCACATTGCATTATCTTAAGAAAAATTTAACCTGCAATTTACACTTTAAGGTTACTATGCAGGAAAAGGATATCGTCCACAGTCCCAGGTTTAAGTTGCGTTCTCTGTTCTTGAATTACAAATCCAGCTGTGGAAAAGTCTCTCTCACTCGCAGCGCTCGATGTTGGGATAGAGAGAACATTCTGCGCAATCATTGCCAGGTTGGGAAATGTTTTCGCATGCTCCTTCCACCACAACAGAACATCGAAAGGATCCCCCTTGGGTGGCTTGATCTCGATGTATGCAGAGACCTCGTCCTCGGGCAGCACAGTGTCATCGCTGGAGTCCTCTACGTCTGACAAACAATCAACTGTTGAAACCAAATAAACTCTATTCGCAGCTGGGCCCGCCGATATCCTGCGGCCTGGTAGCAGATCTTTGCGTTTCTCCTCGAGTTCTATTTAAAAGAAATAGACATATGGATGTATAGATTTCACTAAATTATTAATTTGCCCATTAACAATAATTGTTAATTATTAAAGACAAGTAGCATGTATTAGTTTGTGATTGAATAGCTTACCTTTCACAAGACGCCGTGCTTCGCTATGATCTCCCATAATTTCACCATGGTCTGCCAGCAGCTTCAGGCTTTTCAACTTTGGATGCAGAAACATTGCCAGCTTGTGCAAGAGATGCAGCTCAAATTTCTCAGTTAAAATCTTGAGGCATTTTTCTTTAAGCGATGACAATGTCAGACTGTCGGTAGAAGACGGCTGAAGGTGACGTCTGAGGCGCTCCAACCACACAGCTGTCAAGTGAATGGTCGGAGTTTTGGATGCTTCCAGGGCTTTGGTGGCTTCTTTGAATCGTGCCAAAAAATTCACAATGTCATGCAAAGTCTCCTTGCTCATGCAGTTTAAACAGTGTTCTTCATCACGTTCCTCCAGAAGAGCACGGATGGCCTCGTACTAGCTGCTAATGGAGTCCAGCATTGTGTGAAGCCACTTCCATCACGTCTCCACGGATGCTTTCAGTGTTTTTTGCAGATGATTCTGGAGATGTGACTGCTTAAAGTAAGTCACAAGCGACTTAGCGGACTCAATGACACCAGATACCTCTTCGCCAAACATATCGTCCCCAGCAGGTTTCCCAAATGAGGTATGCAATTCTGTGTTCAGGATATGTGCTGCGCAACTCAATCTCGTGGCTGTGCGGAGGGCCGCAACAATATTTGCACCTCTGTCAGTTACGTACACTAGTTTGGGAAAGAACTCATCCAGTCCAAATTTGCGGAGTGCTTGGACGATGGCTGGCCTGAGGTTGTCAGCTGTTTTACGTAAATTGCTGTCCCATTCAGCTGTGCAGAGCACTCGCTCCTGCAGTTCCCAATTGCTTTTAATGTAATGTATTGTCACACAGAGATATCCAATTTTTCGGAAATCATCCGTCCACAAATCCAGCGTCACAGCCCCGTTGCTCTCGGTCAATTGTTCCCTCAGCTCCGGAATTATGCCTTGTCTTTTATCCTCGGCATATTTAGTGATCCTACGGGAGACAGTAGTTGGATCGGGCAGAAGCTGACGCGCGTCCACAAGGCCAGCTCGTGCCCCAGTGTCAATTAAGCCCTGTGTAGGGATGGGACGATTACGAGTTTCACGATAAACCACGATAAAATGTCCTGACAGTTAGTATTATCGTTTAAAATTGAATTATCACTAAAACCGTGTTTGATTATTGTGATTTTGAAAACTCGCAGTAAATCCTGTCCAGCCAGAATCAGTCTGACGCAGGCGCGACGCCGCGCAAGCATGCAACGTTGTTTTTGCACGAGAAGACATGGCGGAAGGCAGTGACAGCGCTCGGGAGATTTTTCAGCCATCCAAGAGGACAAAATCTGAGGTGTGGTCGTATTTTGGCTGTTACAAGAGTCCTGAGAGCAATTTAATCAAGGATGGGTATCCTGTCTACAGATCTTGCAAGAGGAAAGTCGTTGCAAAATGGGGAAGGAAACACATCAAATCTGCTAAGTCATCAAGTGACAACCACCCACTGTTATCTAGCGAATGCCACTTGGGCAAATAATTGGACGAAAAATATTGATTAGAGATTAAATATTTCATTATCTAACTTGTAATTAACGCAAAGCTTCTGAGAAGAAAAGTTTTACAGCAAGTGGCTTTGAGCCAAGACGAACGAAAATGTTCAAATTATTACTGGTGACATTTAAGGGATAATGTATTGTATTCATTCATAGTAAACTTATTACACAGATTTTATTATTATTATTTATTATTACCACAGAAATAATTTCATTGACATGAAATATTGAATTGTGATTAACGTTAATGTTTTTAAATCTTACCGGTTTATAAACTCATTATGTATGTTACAGTGTACAAAATCGTCAAGACAATATGATCACTACAACAATATCAGTAGTATTAATAATAAATTACTCTGATTTCATTTTCAATACAATCCAAAACTGAGACGCAAAACATACACAGAAATGAAACCAGAGATCGCGCCCGCGGTGATCCGAGACATGGATGTGCGCTGTGTTTGCGTTGTTGATCGTTTCTGTTTAGTCACCCTGGCCCAACCAACATATTTTGTTCATTTAAATGGTGTGTGTGTGTGTGTGTGTGAGAGAGAGAGTAAGTGATTTATTATTATTAACTTGTTGAAATGTTTTCAGTGTGTGTATCAGTTCTTTTTGAACATTTCCATCTCATTTTAACAAAACCGTGATAATATTGATAATCGTGATATTTTTGGTCACTATAATCGTGATATGAAATTTTCATACCGTCCCATCCCTAGCCCTGTGCCAGTTCCAAAATTCCATCGCCGCACACAGTCTCAAATGATCTAATGTCTCGGCACACAAATTGCACAGCCAATTGTGTTATCACCTCCTTGTCTTCCCCTCTTGGAGGTTTGTAGCCTTTGGCAAAGTACCTGTCAATTGTCGCACTGGCAACCCCTCCTGTGCTCCTGCAAGTCTCGACATGCTTCCTAAGAGAAGACGTGCCCAGCTTCCGGCTATCAAACGCCAAAACTTTATGGCATGTTTTGCAAGCCCCAAAGCCGCTTATGATGTTATTTTCCTGATCACGTATTACACCACACTTTCTCCACACATCCGATTTTGCCTTTAAAGACTCGTTGTCAACAATTTGATATGCTCCACTCGCCAACTTTACTTTTACTTCATCCATAACTACTCCTGCAACGCTCCAACTAGGCTACGAGAAGTGACGTGGTGACGTGATGGGTCCAAAGGTCATATCGTTGTTGCGTATGTGAAATGGTAATTTAGACACAAATATTGCACATATTTTTCATCCACTACTACCCGCCCGCAAGGAGTTATTATTATCCACCCGCATCCCCGCCCGTGAATTTTAGAAATGTCACACAATTCACCCGTTTTAGCCAGTTTTATGCGGGTACTGTATATAGACCTCCAGGGCCCTATGCTGATTTCCTAAAAGAATTTGCAGATTTTCTCTCAGACCTATTGGTCAACGTCGATAAAGCATTGATTGCCGGAGATTTTAACAATCATTCTCTAATGATGATTATGCGTTAGGGTACTGATAATATACTGATAATATAATATACGGGGCTCAGACTTACTCTTCCAGTTTAAATCTAGATTAAAGATGCATCTCTTTAGCCAAGTATTCATTTAATGCATCTCCTAACCTTATATAGTTATATCAGATCAAATGCACATGATTATCCTTGCTTTATGTTGAACAGCAGCTATGCTAATTATTTTGTATTTGCTTCTCTGTTTTATCTCGGGATGCCCATCCTGAGGTAACTAGAGAGTATGTCAGCTCCAGTTTGGATCCAGCCTATTATGAAGACTTCAGATGCCAAAATACCTGTGAAGAGACAGCACCAACTCCTGCCAGGACTTCAGATGATGCAAACTCTGAATCAACATGGACCAATGCAACAATTTTCTATATGTCATAATCATTTGTTAACAAACAAATATTCATTACTTCAATGTGCTCATTGTTTCTGCCTTAAATAATTACATTGTTTAAAGGGCCCCTATTATGCTATTTTAAAGTTTCCTAATGTTGTTGTGGAGTCTCCTACAACATGTTTACGTGCATCAAAGGTAAAAAAAAACTGTTTAATTTCCTCATAATATACATTTGCACATCATCACATTTTCAATGATTCTCAAACGACTCGTCAAATGAATCAATCCCTCTAAATCTCTCCTTTCCGCGAGCTACTCTGTTCTGATTGGCCAGACAGCTCAGTCTGTTGTGAGTGGTTTACCGTGTACAGCGTGTCGAAAACAAAAACTCCCATTGCCATAACAACGTCAGCTCTGAATGTCCTGTGGCTTCCTATACTGTAAACCATATACAGTAACGAACAATGACGTCTATTTGACCATATTAATGCGAGCGCGAGTCTGATGATGAAACATTGGAAGAACTAGTTATTCAACCCGAACCTCCATCGCAAGTACGACTCGAGCAGGATGTTTCTCAGTTGTTTCTCAGATACGCTACTCAGTTTGAGGCACATTATAAGATGTTGCAACTGTAATTCCTCACCATCAGCATTAACAAGTGCATGTCCATCAACAAACCGATTATTTTACTTGTCCTAATTTATGTACAGAGTATTTTTCTAATATATTGCGGTGAATAGGTGGAAACTGTATAAATAACAGTGCATGTATGCAATAACAGTGCATGTATGCAATGTACACATCAGTTCCCAACAGGGGGGTCGCGGCCCACAAGGGGGCCTCAGCGAGCTCTTTGTGGGGTCGCATCATATTTTGAAAAGTGTTGAACAGTGAGCATTAAAGCAGCAGTCCGTAACTTTTTTTTGTGTTCAAAATTTACTAAATTTCTATAATGAGTACATCATGAATCCATTTTCCAAACCGTGTTTTTGTCTTATCCTGAGTCACTATGGTACACCTATAATAAGTGTTTATATTGGGACTATTTTACACTGGTTCGGGTCGTACCGGTGTAGCCCAGTGCCTGCGTGACTCGTCATAGACATAAACAGAGAGAAGTAGCTCCGGCTACAATGTTCTTCCGCAAGACGCATTATTCTGTTAATAAACGCATGTTTATTAATCGCTAGAGCGCCAACCGATCAGATTACATTAGCTAATTTTATTCACGATCCCCTGGCTGACCAAAAAATGGGTTTTCAACGAGGTCCCAGACACCAGTCATTTTGTTATCGCCTATATTAATTATTTTTTCCCGACACACCAGTGTGAATACTGATATTTTTGTTATTGCATTTCAAATAGGGCCAATTAATAGGCTACTCCTAGGTTTACGTTTTTAAATTACAAATGGCCTACTGATGTTTTTGTTATAGTATTTTCAATATTATATGCTATTATTTGTGCCTAAACATATCTAGTTACAGTAATAAACATACTGTTTGTTTAAAAACAAAACATTTTGTCATCCTTGCTGCAAGCTTACAAGAGCGACAATATCATTAAATGTGATAATATTGTATATTATTATTATAGTATAGTAATATTGATGTAAATATTTTCTTGGGAAAAAGGGGGTCTCAGACAAAAAAAGGTTGGGAACCACTGCATTAGCCGATCTCTAGAGTGAATGATCTGATGTAACATAAACGTTGGTAAAACAAATATTTCCTCAAAGTAGTGAGAACGACAGACAATCTGCATTAATAGAAAGAGTTTTAGGTAATAGTGGCCCACAGCTGATTAGCATAAGTATTTCAGTAAGACAGTGATAACATGAGTTAGCCAGTAAGCAGGAGACCTACACAATATAAAACTCAAAACTAAGTATTTTGAACACCATCTTTCAAGAGCAAGCGGTTTGCGAATCCTGCATTGAACTCCGAGATTTGGGAAGCAGTCATCAGTAAAATAAAGGGAGCACAGCAAAGTTTAGGATTATACTGCTGTGATATCATGGTAAAGATTAATTTTAACCACTGATTCTTTACCTGCTCGTCCTTGGGCAGTGAAAAAAAAAAAAACTGGCTTTACCTTCACATTATAGAGCACAGCGCCGTCTTCTCGACATGATGCTATCCAGTATCCACAGGAATCAGCTGCCGGTTCGAGGTTTAAGTTTTCCCTGGTGTCTGCGCGTGCAATAAGTGGGCGGGCAATATACTAATGTTTCGTCTTGACTTCACAACAAAACGGTTTATGACTAGGGCTGAACGATTATGGAAAATAATCTAATTGCGATTTTTTTAACCAATATTGCGATTGCGATTTAATATGCGATTACTTTAAGTTCTTTACCTTCTGTATAAGTCGACAAAGACAAGCAATAAATCATTGTACAGTAGGGATGGGAATCTTTAGGCAGCTCATGATCCGATCTAATTTTTTTCTTATTAATTAATCTTAATAACACTTGAAATATGTATATTTTTATGTATATGTACACTTTAAATATATATATATATATATATATATATATATATATATATATATATATATATATATATATATATATATATAAGCACATTTAATTAAACCAATTACATGTTAAGAATTTTAAATGGCCTATAAACTAATATAGCTTCAAAAAAGCTAGTAAATAAAGAGGAACAAAAAAAAAAAACAATACAAGCAATAAACAAAGAGTGCTTTCAGTATTTAAGAGTAGCCTAGGCTGTCTGAACGTTTTCCATTCAAGAGCTGGAGTGATTTTCCCCTTATATGATAAGCTGCATTCACACTAATGCACATATCTCTTTTGAAATTGTAAATGTGGTTTGTCCTGTTGGTTTAAGATATAACTGACCTTGTTTACATTCATTTCGCGTCAAAAGCATTTTGAGATGCAAGTACATTTAACCAATGAGTCACTCACAGCCGCATGCACGAGCGCTCTTCACAAAGCTCGCGTAATTATTTTAAAATGAAAGCAGCTTTCTCAGTGATTTTCATATTTTTATCATGTTTTTAATATATAAGCCAACTGCATTCCAAACGACATAATTAATGCCTTTGTGGAGCATTTGTAAGGAAAATTCCGGCGGCCAAGACCGCGCACTGCAAGAGTAACATCAAAGCGGCAAAACCTGTGCAATGAAGCCCGCGACTGTCCTTGTAATTCGCTTAAACCCCGAACTTTATGAAAGCTTATTTTTCGGAAGGTTCGAGCGGTGTCGTGTGTGTGTGTGTGTGTGTGTGTGAGAGTGAGAGAGAGAGAGTGAGAGAGAGAGAGAGCGAGAGAGCGCGAAATGAGAAGCAAGCAGAATATGGTTGTTTCTAAAGCACGCGCAGCGTCATCACGCATCTGTGTTTAAAAACTAAGCTCAGACTCGATTCCGAAATTCTCTGAATCGATCCAGAATTGTTGGAGAGAGAATAAATAACACAACATAAAAAATAAACGGTTCTTTCCTGTATGCCAGACCTATGCGTAGCGTGCCAAGTTGATGCTTGATCTGCAGACTGCTTTCTCTCGCGTGTCAGGTGACCAGTGTAATCGCAGCTTTTGCGGTTACAAAATCGCATTTCATCATATCGCGATATTATCGCAAATGCAATTAATCGTTCAGCCCTACTTATGACTAGTTTGAAAAACGATTAATTTAATTGACTCAGAGTCGACTCTTACATTTGAAAGACAATAACTTAATATACGGTGCACTTTAAGATTTAAAACTTTGCAGGATGTTTTCATTCACTATGTTACACAGTACATGAAAGGTAATTTTCAAAAATCCATAATAGGGGCCCTTTAAATTAATACATTTTTAGCTAACTATGATTTGTATATGTACATTTCTGAAATACATTGTAACGACTTCAATCAGACACATAACTATTTTTACATTTAACAAATAAGCTTCAAAGCCCACTCTTAGGAATGAAACATCCCCCAAAAAGAGGCAAGAGAGCAGGAAAGGTTTCAGTCGCCAGGGCAACGATCAGATAAGATGTCTTTATTGCTGTGAAAAATGTGGTCATGTGGTCAAGACGGAAGCCATAGGAAAGACCTACAGCCCTTAAACAAACTTTCCTGCATTATTTATAGACAAACTGATCTATAAATTAACATGCATCTCAGGACATTGTGTGTGATAATTTACTGTCTTGTGTAGTGTCTTTTAATACTTTTTTTTTTTTTGATACTGTGTTTTATAATAGAACCAGCGGTCAATGTAATATACCATGTTTGGTCTCTATAAATTGGTTCTTTGAAGATTGAAATGGTTGTGTCTATGATATGTCGATAGCTGTGCAACATATTAGTATTACAAGAATCTTTCATAGTTTCTTCATCAGCAACCAATCCAGCTGCACATGCAAATGAGCACGCTTGAAACAAAAGATCCATAAATCAAATTTTCCCGCTTGGAAATTCCACCTTGGTCGAGCCAACCCTGAGAGGTGGGACCTTTCTCAGGCTCTAAATTGCATCTACACAAGCCCTTCCTTCTCTTGGCCTTCTCGGTACATTCGGGGTGCTGTGCTGTCCTGCATGGCCTCAGTAGGCCCCAGGGCAGCAGGCCATGACTCACAGCCAGCAATGTGCTCATGGAGAGGGAGAACTTTCAACCAGAACAGAGTCGAAATAACCATGCAAGTTCATAATATCTTTTTCATCCAACAGAGAAGAAAACGATTGCAACTTCAACATTTGACACTCACGGAACCATCCAAATCCTTTTTCAGGAACTTCACGAAATGCTTTCACTGCAAAGGCCATGCAAGTATACATTTAAGGAGGTGCTCTGAAAATAATAAGCTGATGGTTTTTTTCATGTTCAATTAATCTTTTCCGTAGCTTCATTTAATTTCCAGTTTCATTCTGTCACTTACCATCTACCCATGTATGTGTAATTGTTTGTATGTAAGTACAAATGTGATCTCAAATGTGTTATATGTTCGTGATTCAGTTAATAAAACTTGTGCACAATATGTATTTGGTTCTGATTCTCTGCTTGCAACAAAGTTTATTTTACGATTTCGATTTTGACTACAGGCACTTAGTAGTACTGTACAGTAAGAAAGACATTTCCCTTCCCGGAAATTAACATTTCTTAGAATTAATAAACAATTAACACTGAGTGTTCATGGGATGAACAGGTTGATTGATTGTAATATTAATTTTACTACATTAAATTAATTCTACTAACTGATCCAAATATTCATAATCAATTATAACAAGTTATGATTGATTATACTTTTTTTAGAGCTAATTTGCTACAACATGACAGTTACCTCTGATAACAGATCACTCTAAATTGTAACGTGGTATAGGATTTAAGGGCGAACCAAACACAAATTAATCTTCCAGAGGATTAGTTTAAACATAATTCCACACAAAATTCAACATCCCAGACCCCAAATCAACAGTTGAGGATCATAAATGAAGTGGGCTCCAGCCAGTCTGCGCTAACCAATGAAACCCCCCAGCTATGTACTTTATGGCCATGCAAGCTTCAAAGATATAAGCCAAGCTAAAGGAAGAACGTTGTCAACGTTAGGTAGTTTGGAAAAGACGGATTGGTTCAGAGATGGCAAAGCTCGGGCCCCACCAAGATAACGGCAGAAGTTGTTTGATCCCAAGACAAAGATCTAAAACAGACCACCTTCTTCTTAAGGACCTCTGAACGACCCTAGGGTTGAAATCTCTTAAAACCACAGAGAGTCAAGTCAAGTCACCTTTATTTATATAGCGCTTTTTACAATAGAGATTGTTTCAAAGCAGCTTTACAGAGATAACAGAAAAATAATGTTGTAATAGTATTGTTAAATACAAAATTAAATGTCCACAACTAAGCAAGCCAAAAGCCAATAACGACAAAAAGGCGAAGAAAGGCGAAAAGGCAACAGTTGCAAGGAACCAAAACTCCATCAGGTGACAGAATGGAGAAAAAAAACCTTTGGAGAACCCAGGCTCAGTCGGGGGGGCCAGTCCTCCTTTGGCCAATGAACGAACAGTGTATGATTATGATTCAAGCAGCATTATAAGTCAGAAGTCAGATGGGATCAGAACTTTCACAATATTTGTCCAGTTCCATCTGGTTGGGGTTGGAGTCATCACGCCGGTATGGAGACGAGTTTGTTGAGGTGTCCATGAGGCCTTCAAAGGGTTGATGAAGCTGGCACTTCAGGAATGCGTTGTCGTCGTGTCCATGCGATGGTCCTTCATCAGATCTGGATACGGCCTGGATCTGGCAGTTTGCAGTTAACCTCGGGATAAACAAAGAGACTAATATTAGCGTAGACGCTGTAGCAAATCAGCTCTATGAAATATTAATAATCAATAATAACTGGTTAGAATTGATTATGAATATTTGGATCAGTTAATTTAATTAACTTAATGTAGTAAAATTAATTTTTACTTCAACCCACCTGTTTGTCCTGTGGACACTCAGCGTTAATTGTTTATTAATTTTAAGAAATATTCATTTCCGGGGAAGGGAAATGTCTTTCTTACTGTACAGTACTATTAAGAGCATGTAGTCACAATCTAGATCGTAAGTTAAACTTCGTATGCAAGCAGAGAATCAGAACCAAATACATATTGTGCACAAGTTTTATTAACAAAAACACGAAAACATAACTAACATACAAACAATTACACATTCATTCATGCATTCAAAGGGAGATGGTTAAAGTGAGAGAATGAAACCGGAGGTAGGAAATGGAACTATGGAGAAGATCCATTTAACTATGAAAAGAACCATCAATATTATCATTTTCAAAGCACATTCTTAAATTGATACTTGCATGGCTTTGCAGTGTACACAATTCTTGAAGTTGTTGGAAATTGAAGTTGTTGACGGTTCCGTGAGTGTCAAATGTTGAAGTTGCAATCGTTTTCTTCTCTGTTGGATGAAGAAGATGATGAACTTGCATGGGTAGTTCGACTCTGTTCTGGTTGTAGGTTTTCTCTCTCTCCACGAGCACATGGATGAGCACATGCTGATTGTGTGACCTGCCGGCCCTGGGCCGGAGAGGCCATGCAGGCAACCAAGGAGTGAGGAAGTCGGCGTAGTTGGTTGCCCATTCAGTGATGGTAAAGTGGTAGTTTTCTTCTAAGTTGAAATGAAGAAAATACAGTCTGACTCTGTTAGGAGAGTGAAGGCATAGCAGGCTGTGGTCACAGCCTGCCGGAGCCCATGGACCCCGGTGGGGGTCCCCCCAGACATCAACCAGCAGTCGAGAAGCAGGAGCAAGAGAGAACTGATCTTGTGATCAGTGATTTTTAACATGAAGAGGTCACACCCTCTGGGGGTCTGTGAGCCAATAAGAAGTGTTTCCTTTGGAGGGAAAATTTTACAACCCTTTGTGTTAGAGCAGGACATTTGAATCTGTAATTTCATTGGGTGTTTAAGAAAAAGAATCTTCAAGATTCTTATAATACCCATGCGTCACAAAGTTTGCAGAATGCAATGCAAATTAACAAATGGGGAACGAAGATTGGAGTTTATAGAAACCAAACATGCCACACATATGATTCTGGTTAACCATAGTATGCAAAGTCTGAAACATTAACCCATTAGATTTTACAAGAAAACATAGGCCAAAACAACATCAGAAGGAAAATCATGAGATGTGAAAATTAGATACACGTTTATACATTTCTCTAGTGGTTATATATATATATATATATATATATATATATATATATATATATATATATATATATATATAGAGAGAGAGAGAGAGAATATATAGGATTAACAGGGCTTAAATCTCCTTCTCAGTAAGATTTAAGTAAGAGTCACATCTCTCAGGAATTCCGGGGTCGTAAAATTCTTATCAATGTAACCGGACACTGAGTTCTGCCAGTGGTGTTAGTTTCAGGGGAAGTTGGCCACATATCTTAGTTGGGAGAGTGAGTTTGCCGGACTATTCATTAAAAATAATGAATAATTTGTGTGTGATTGGTCCAGACGCTACAACGCCATTCTTCTTATGATGTACAAAGTACATGAGGATTTATGGGAAGTGTTCCCGGTTCCGGCTGATCTAAACTATGCAGCCTAACATTGAGTTTTAGAAGTCTATAATGTGTTATGTGTATGCTAAGCCAAAGAGATGTGTTTTTAGTCTAGATTTGAACTGACAGACTGTGTCTGCTTCCCGGACCATGTTAGGAAGATTGTTCCAAATCTTTGGTGCTAAATAGGAAAAGGATCTACAGCCAGCAGTCGATTTAGATATTCAAGGTATTATCAACTGGCCAGAATTTTGAGATTGCAATAGACGTGAAGGAGTATAATGCGTTAAGAGCTCGCTCAAGTACTGGGGAGCTAAACCATTTAGTGCTTTGTAAGTAATCAGCAATATTTTAAAATTTATACGATGTTTAATAGGGAGCCAATGCAGTGTTGACAGAACCAGGCTAATATGGTCATACTTCCTGGTTCTGGTAAGAACTCTAGCGGCTGCATTTTGCACCAACCGTAGTTTATGTATTAAACGTGCAGGGCAACCACCCAGTAGAGCATTACAATAATCTAGCCTTGATGTCATGAACGCATGAACCAATTGTTCTGCATTTTTCATTGAGAGCATATGACGTAATTTAGAAATATTTTTAAGATGAAAACAGATTCTAGACACGTGACTTTCAAATGAAAGTTTGGTATCAAAGAGCACACCCAGGTTCCTAACCGACGACGAGGACTTGACAGAGCAGCCATCAAGTGTTAGACAGTATTGTAGGTTATTACGTGAGGACTTTTTTTGTCCAATAATTAGAATCTCTGTTTTTTCAGAATTAAGTAGTAGGAATTTCGTCAGGGCGTAAAGAAATATAGAGCTGAGTATCATCAGCATAACAGTGAAAACTAATGCTAATAATATCTCCAAAGGGTAGCATGTACAGAGTGAACAGCAACGGTCCTAGTACTGAGCCTTGTGGTACACCATACCGAACTTTTGACCAATAAGAAATCTCTTCATTTACTACTACAAACTGATGACGGTCAGATAAGTATGATTTAAACCACGCTAGTGCAATTCCACTAATGCCAACATAATTTTCGAGTCTATTTAAAAGAATGTTGTGGTCGATAGTGTCAAATGCAGCACTAAGATCGAGTAGCACTAATAGAGAGATACAAGCACAATCGGATGATAAGAGCAAATCATTTGTGACTCTAATGAGAGCTGTCTCAGTACTATGATACGATCTAAATCCTGACTGGAAATCCTCACAGATACCATTTCTTTCTAAAAAGGAACATAGTTGTGAGGATACTGCCTTTTCTAGTATCTTTGACAGAAAAGGTAGATTCAAGATCGGCCTGTAGTTAACTAATTATGTGGGATCAAGTTGCGTTTTTTTTCAAGAAGCGGTTTAATCATAGCCAGCTTAAAAGTTTTTGGTACGTATCCTAATGACAAAGATGAATTAATGATATTAAGAAGAGGATCTATGACCTCTGGAAGCATCTCTTTCAATAGTTTAGTCGGTATAGGGTCTAACATACATGTTGTAGATGATTTAATGAGTTTAGAAAATTCTTCCTCTCCTATAGCAATAAATGAATCGAATTTTTCGTCAGTGAGACTACACTACACCGTATGATGTGATACTGTAGTAGACGGTTGCATAGTTATAATTTTCTCCCTGATATTATCAATCTTACAAGTGAAGAAGGTCATAAAGTCATTACTGTTGCGCTGCTTGCAAACTTCTGGGCTTGAAACTTTATTTTTCGTCAGTTTAGCAACTGTTTCGAATAAGTACCTTGGGTTTTGTATATTTTCTTCTAATAGGGTTGAAAAATAAGCAAATCTAGCAGTTTTTAAGGCCTCTCTGTATACAATCGAGCTCTCCTTCCATGAAATGCGAAAAAAAACTCTAGTTTTGTTTTCTTCCAGTTTCGTTCCATTTTCCTGGCTGTTCTCTTTAGGGCCTGAGTGTGCTCGTTGTACCATGGCGCTGGACTATTGAGACAGAGACTGAGACTTTACATATCAAAATACATAAAATCATCCCAAAACAATTCTTGACGGACTTATAATCAAACATCGTTCAACTAGATAATGCTATATCATGTCTACAACTTATATATGTGACTATTATGCTTAGATCACATATGAGTCATGCAATTGTTTAATACATGCCAAGTATTATTTGGTTGGTTGAAAGTGTTTCTTGCGTCTTTTCAGTCGTATGCTCCTAATTCAGAAGATGGCTTGATTGAAATCTCTGTAAAATGTATTGTATTCGTGTAATAGGAATCATCTCTAAACTGTGCTCTCTTTACTCTCTGCTAGAGCTGAGATCACAGATAAGGTGATTTACAACGAGAGGGGAAGTAAAAGCCACCTCTAATCTAAAAACAGTGTCTAATTGGTCAGAACTCATCCAGGAGGCTGGACAAACATTTGAGTTTAAAATCTCAGGACACGAAAAAAAGCATTAGAAGTTAGAGTAGCCATGAAAGAGTAACCAGACAGACGAGTAAACATGTAGACGAGCAGACGAAAGAACCCAAATCAAGATCAGAAGAACATGGGTTAAACAGCTTCTTTCAAGTTATCTAACTACTTTCGTCTCACTTTTCTTTCTCTTACTTAGTTTCTTATCATTTCCGTTCAGAGTCTTGGTTCTAAGTTTAGTTTTGCTGTAAAGTTATGGTCAACGATTCGACTGCAAAGCCCGCTTCCAACTTCAAAGACTTTCCATCCGTCCGCCAACACACCATGTGATAAGCCGTCCAAGACATCTATCCAGACACAAGGAGACCGCCAGCCAATCAACGAACCTGCAACAAACGCAAGTAGCCTCCAGACTCTAACTGAACTGGTGCATTGATATAATCTTTAATAACCCTACCTAAGACGATAGAAGGGTTAAATTAATGATTGATGGGATGTTCAGGTCATGTCTTATAAATGCATATTTTGCTAGAAACTTAGAGGATTTCATTATCTCACTCTTAAAACTCATTCTTTCCTCACATTCTTTGTTTCTGCAACTCGTATGAATGTGTGTGTGTGTTTGTGTTAGATATTAGTTTTATGTATTAGAATAATCAATAAAGTCTTGTTTGTATTTTAAAGAGAAGTGTTCTTGTGTTATGTGCTTATGAATTTAATGTAAACTGCTGATCTAAGTTCCTTTGCTAATAAATAGTGTTTTCATTATAGTTTGGATATTTTGAAACGATGTGAATTGTGAAAAGCTCTATACAAATAAATGTGAATTGAAAAAAAAAAGTGAACAAGAGGAGGGTATTACAGACTGGGGAAGAGTATGGCAGAACACTTTTACTTAATCTAGGAATCCTAATCACCAACTGATTCATTATAACTTCTTTCACAGAACTTATTGGACCCCACTCAAAAGATATCGTATTGACTCCACCTTTAGTCCCTTCTGTGGATAGGCGTAATTTGCGGGTGGGACGTGTCCCCACCACTTTTTGCCAGGGTCGATTGTGTCCCCACCACTTTTGAAACATCTCGCGGCACGGATGTATGTACCAATAAGAATAAATAAAAAATATCCAGTTAACTCTAGTAGAACATTCATTTAGTTCGGTTGGTAAATAAGAGGCGAGAAATGTGTTGTTTTTGAAATCAAGTGACCAAAGTGTTCGTTGCCGCTGCTATCAGTGGCGCGGATACAGTGTTCTGTTGTGACTCGCGCACAGTCTTCACTGTACGTTCACACCACCGCCGACTTGAGCTTCCAAAGCGGCCGGAAGTCATTCATTTTTAATGGAAGCTGGCTTCTCTCAGCTGCAAGGAGCGTCAAATCCCTCGGCGTCGCGTTTTGGGCGTTTTGAGCGTCAATCAGAAAGTTGAAAGAAGCTCAACTTTATGGTAATGAGCTATGACGCGGTTCAGCGGCAAGCAGCGGCAAAACGCCAGCAACCAATCAGAATAAAGACGTCCTTCACTCTGGCTGATTCCGGAGAAACATACGATGTGAACTTTTGTTCCTACCAAAACATTAGTTCAGAGAAAATGGATGAGAAGCTGATAATCGCTGTTGCTGGGTTTCCTATCATATATGATATGACGTTGTTTCCTTACAGCAGTGGTTCTCAACCTCTCCTGCAGGGACCCCCTGAAAGGACATGTTTTTGTTTTAACCCTGAAATGGCACACCTGATTCAATTAATTAAAGGCTCAAAGGCTTAATGTGTAGCGGACTAATTGAATCAGGTGTGCCATTTCAGGGTTAAAACAAAATCATGTCCTGTCAGGGGGTCCCTGCAGGAGAGGTTGAGAAACACTGCCTTACAGGGACCAGTTACAAAAGAACGAGGCATGGGATAAAATAGCTGGGATAGTTGACGTCCGACGTAGTTGACGTCCAACGTCTTCTCCGCAAATACAGTAAAGCAGCACCAAACACAACAAATTCGCGATTTTCCATAATGATCCAGTGATACACATTTGAGAATGAGCGCAACTTTTATTTGAAATATTTACGAACGCTCGTTTTAAGTGGGAATGCAATTCATTTGCTCACGGTGACAACGATTTGACCAATTGCACTAATGCAAATAATAGCCTAATGCAAATAATAATAATAGCTAATTATTATTTTTTTCCCCAAACATGTGACCGAAACGGTTATAAAAATGCTGTCATTATAAAAAGTTTCTTCAATGAGTTTCTTCTTGTTCTTCAAAAAGTTTCTTCTTGTTTTTTCTGTTTATTACATTTCATGTTGTGACACTTCTCTTCTCCCTGCTACGTCAGAGCGTTCAAAGCGTCAACGAGATTCCCCGTGCTTTTTGACAAGCGTCCTTGACAGAGCGGCCAGAGCTTCTTTGATGCTCAAGTCGGCGGCGGTGTGAACGTGCAGTCACAGGGACGCGCGCTTCAATCCGTTGCGGAGAGACTCTTTATTCGTTACGGTGAAATCACAAAACATAATGCACAAAAAACGTGTCCCTGTATGAAGGTATTTTTGGTGCAAAACTACTGAACGCCTGTGACAGTGAAATTTGTAGTTGTAGAGAATAGCCACACATGTGTATCAGTAAATTTGAAGTCACAGAGAGAAATCCATTAAGAGTTGCAAACTTGTAGACTTTTGTTTCTCTCCCACAAACACAACACAACAGTTACACCTTCTCAAATTCTTCATTGCAGATGCACAAATCCTATTCTACAAATCACAAATTAATAAACTCGTGCGCTCACATTTTTGCTACAGTTTCTGCAATGAATATGGTGCAGAACGCATTTAAACACCCGCATCAAAAAATGTGAAGTCACAGAGAAATTTTGCTCATCCGCAAATCAGTATGTGAATTCATCCAATGAGAGTTGCACACTTGTAGAATATTTTCTCACAAATATCTTGTGTATTTTTCTAGCACAAACACAAGTACATAACTACAGCTGCTTGAATCTGCTGCGACGAATCTCAAACACTGTTTTTCGCTTTCAAGTGACAAGTTTCGCGCGCTCTCCCTTTTGCACCATATATCTCGTGAAATGTGGAGCAAAACTGACTTGTGCATCTGTAGAGGCAGTGGGCGGAGCCAACATGAATATTCATGAGTTTCCCGGGCATGCGCGTGGAACTGCTCGCTCATTTTAGTTCACTTAGAGGTTCACTCCTCGTTTCCCAGCAGGTTTAGTGGGTTATTTCAAAAAAGGTAAATATAGTTTCAGCGTGAACTTAAACTTGTGCATCATTTCATAAAGTTCATCATGTTTTTATCAGTTTACACGGTTTTTGTTGCATTATTTAATGACTGAATGATTGCAGGCATTCACTTCGTGTAGGCCTAGCCATAGACATAATAAATACATAGACGCCCTATTGGCCGCTGGAGCGTAGGTCAACGGCGCCGCCATATTGCGGAGGGCAACTTTCCCATACCTCTCATACCGGGAATAGAGAAAAATGCACTTTTCGTGTGCTGCACAAATCGCCAAACAACTAAAAACAGGTCTCGAGGAATTACCTTTCACAAGCAAGACTGAACATTTGTTTCTGGTTGTATTTGGTCATGATATAATTAGTAATAGTAACGCTCAGAGGAGAAAGGCCGCGAAATTTAAAAATACTATTGTTATTGTGTCACGAAATGTGGTCTTAATAGTTTTTCAGTCGACAATGTAGTTGTTTAAAGCTCAGATCTGTGGTTTATTTAAAAATATAGCGCCTATTTACAAATTTGATCGAACGTTTTCGGAGTTGTGAGATACAGGCGATCACCGGGCGCTCAGCGCTCATGTACCCCGCCTGGAACAGCCTTACCTCGGCTAGTGCTTCTGACGTTTGCCGCTGGCTCTGATGTATTCGTCTTGTGTATATCTAACGGGCGATCTTTGGTCTCATTAATCTATCTGTTCGTTTTGGCTGAGGGCAAAGTGAACTTTCATAACTTTATATTTAGGCTATTTAACGTTGTATCCTTCACTGTATGTAGGCCTACATAAAATAAAATGACAAATCTCTTTTTGTTAAATGTCAGTTTAATGATCAATATTATAATGTTTCATATTTTTTTCATATTGTCTATATTATTCTGCAATTGATATTACATTGTATTTGCTGTTCTTATTATTATTATTGTTATTATAATATTATACCACTTGCGATTATCAATCTATTATAGTTATGCTATCATAGTCACTAACTTATTATTTTTATTGTCTGTATACTGTAATTGATATTTCTTATTATATTGCTATTATTATAGTATTATACATAAACTATATGCTATTATCAATATTTTTATGATTGTTTTATTGTACTTATGATATTATATAATTATACTATCCATTACTATTTTATTTGCTGTATACTGTTTGTTTATTTTATTGACTAAACTATTTACTATTAATTCTCACTTTATCTTATATTTACTATTTTCATTTCACTGTAGTTGTACCATATCATATGTATTACCATAAAGGATCCATCCGTTATCTTTGTTATTGCTAAAATCGGGTCAATCACAGAAAATGTTTTTCCACAATAAGAAAACTTTATTTCATTTAATGTGAACATTCAATTAAATCTCAGTATGGGGGTCTTCACAATTTTTATCCAAGAATAAAAAGCCAGATAGCCTACATGACAAGCCTGAGCTTTGACAATTCCTAATACATTTTTTTTTATATAAGTCTATCGAGATTTTAAATAACTGGAGATGAAACTTTTTGTACACCACATACAAACCACTGAAATCGGCTGATAAATGTAAAAACATTTTTTGTTTTTATCCAGAAAAAGCACAGCTCACCCATTTACTTGCATTTGTTTACAGCGCAGTCTTGCCCTCCACAAAATGGCGGACGCGTTGACGTATCGCAGCAACGTTCCAAAGCGGCCAATAGGGCGTCTATGTATTTATTATGTCTATGGGCCTAGCCTATATAAAGTAGGCCTACAGCAAACTTCAACTCGTTCATTTCGTTGTACTTTTCCTTTGTACATTGCAATGATTTAAAACTGTCTTTTGTTGTCATTTGTTGAATGTCACTGCGATAATTTTTTTTTATTTTTTTTTTACAAACAAAATATAAATTTACAAAAAAATATCACAGGTTCCACTTTTACTGTAAAACCCTACACTGATGTTTCTCTTTGTCATGTTATTTCTTTGACCTTATGTGTTGCACTGTGTACCTGGATGATACCCAATGATGATTGATACAAATGCATGATCTATTTTGTTGCACAACAAACACATTCAACATGTTTTAAAAGTCATAAAGTTCTATAAACATGTATGTTCTTGATTGGGCTTCAATTAGAGGCACTTCTGACTTGAACTCTTGAAAAATGAAACCTTTAAACTTTGTTGGATCGATGTTAAAACATGACATTCTCATCATTTTCATCACTTAAGATTTGCAAGACAAAAGTTTGGAATCACTCACTATGATTTAAAAATATATATATACTTTTATAGCAGGCAAGGCCAAGGATGCCTTACATTGGTCACAAATGACAGCAAAGACACTTATAATGTTACCAAAAAAATAATAATTTTAAATTAATGTTGTTCTTTTGTACCTGCTATTCATAAACAATCCTGGAAATATATGATCCATGATGATTTCCACACTTCATTAAGCAAACATTTTCAACTGTGATCATAATCTGAAAAGTTTCTTGAGCAGCAAATCAGATTTCTGAAGGCTTGTGTGACACTGAAATCTAGAGTAATGAGCTCTGCCATCACAATAATTAAAAAAAAAAAAAAACATTAAAATAGAAAACTTTCACATATTTATAATATTTCACAATATTACTATTTTTCAGATAAATGTAGTCTTGGTACCCTACCTAGAACCTTACTAATACCAAACTTTTGAACAGTAGTGTATACATTATTATAACAAAGCCAGCACAAGCACACATTGCAACCAAAACATTAAAAAAATAGTGTTACATTATTTTTCCAGTAGGCCTATGTATATTTGTAAATATAATTCTTTTAGAACATCAAATTGGTTGCTTATTATATTCCGTAAAAGAATGTTAAGTGTTTTTTTCCTCATTTACAGTAACCTAGTTGTACCAAATGTAATTTATCCACTTTTGTCCATACAATTTTGTTTAATCCAAATTGTACTTAAGTTTAAAAGCAACACATTCATGCTTCTGTGTGGTCTTAAATTATTTGGCTTATTTAAATGAAAAAGAATTTAAGAACAATCACACCAGGATATATTTGTAAAAAAAAAAAGTGTTAGCCCACAGATACATTTATGAGGGTTTATTTAATTTATTGCAGTCAACAAATGATAACAATTAGTAAAATACACAGTTTCAAAGCTTCGCAAGGTGCAATTTATACACGAGTTGAAGTTTGCTGTCCTTTATATGGTGAATGCCTGCAATCATTCAGCAAAAAAAAAACGTGCAAATTAATAAAAACATTATGAACTTTACGAAACGATACACAATTGTAGTTTAAGTTCGCGCTGAAACTATATTTACCTTTTTTTTAAATAACCCATTAAACCTGCTGAGAAACGAGGAGTGAACTAAAATGAGCGAGCAGTTCCACGCGCATGCCCGGGAAACTCATGAATATTCATGTTGGCTCCGCCCACTGCTTCTACAGATGCACAAGTCAGTTTTGCTCCACATTTCACGAGATATGGTGCAAAAGGGAGAGCGCGCGAAACTTGTCACTTGAAAGCGAAAAACAGTGTTCCCTTTCGAGAGGTCTCTCCTATTGCGTAAGTAGCTTACGCTATGGGAAAACTCCTTTTCTCGAGAATATTGAAGTCTTTATGTAAAACGCATTGCAGCTGCACAGCTGACAGCAATGAACGAAGGAACTCGGTCATTGGCTGTGCTGCGGCAACTTGCTTGAACCAATGACGGGGCGACTCTGAATGCGCGACCAATGAGCGCGCTTCGCGCCTGCGCGCGTCAGAGCCCGCCAAGATGGGCGTGGCCAAGCTATATATTGGGCGCCCCGTCATGAGAGTTCTTTAGATTTAATCTCCTTCAGCGAACACCTTCTTCGCTGGATCCTCCGGATTATTGGAAGCCTTCGCCGCCGTGGAAAAGCATACCAGCGGGATTGCTACGAGGACGTCGGCACCTTCAGCCGCCTTCAAGCACCTCCTACTGAGCCATCCGGCGCGCCATATACGCAAGTATTTTACATCTGTCCGCCCCGCGACATTTGTGAAAGAGCAAATTTCCATTAAGGCGTTGTTTCAAATGCCTTCCTGCGCGTCGTGCAGAGACCTTCTCCCGGACGGGGATCGTCACATCATCTGCGCTCGCTGCCTGGGCCGTGACCACGCAGAAGCTGCATTGACCAAGGGCGGATGCCCGGAATGTGATGACCTGGGTCTCTCCGCACTACGGGCTCGCCTCGCCGCTTTCGCCGTGAGCGAGCCCATCGCCACCCCTCTGTTTGAGCCGCGCACTAAGAAAAAGCGCCGCTCACAGAGGCTTCCTGAACCTGAGCTCAGTGACGTCACGCCGAGCCAGTCTCCGCGTGCTTCACCGCCGCTCTTGCCTTCCCCACCGCCGGTTCAGTTCACCCAGCCGGACCCACACCCCTCTGGCAGAGCGGTGGGCCTTGTGACTTTCGGCGCGTCCGAGGACGACGGGGGAATGGACGACAGCTTGTCCATCGACGCTGCATCGGACGACTGGCCGGGCTCCACTCTCGACCCCGCCCCGTCGACGCTAGCTAGCACGAGCGGGGGCTCCACTATGGATACTGAGATTATCCGTGTCCTCTCTAAGGCCGTGGAAGACCTCGCGCCTCATCACAGGCCGTTTCTGAGATTCGCTTTCGAGGGACAGTCATACCAGTACACAGTACTCCCGTTCGGCCTGTCCCTGGCTCCCCGTACATTCACGAAATGTATGGATGCAGCACTTTCCCCCCTAAGACAAAGGGGAGTGCGAATACTGAATTATCTCGACGATTGGCTGGTTCTAGCACAATCAGAGAGTCAGCTAATAACACACAGATCTTGGATTATCAGCCATTTAGAATGCCTGGGTCTAAGAATCAATTTTGCAAAAAGCATACTATCTCCCAGCCAGAGAATTTCTTTCCTGGGAATAGTTCTAGACTCGATGCAAATGACAGCGCGTCTCTCATCGGAGCGCGCGCTCACCATCCGGCGCCTTGCAACATCATTCAGAGCGGGCGCGCGCGCCCCCGTCAAACGGTTTCAGAGGATGCTCGGTCTCATGGCCTCAGCATCGGCCGTACTCCAGCTAGGATTGTTGCATATGCGCCCTCTCCAACGCTGGCTCAAGAGCCGCGTCCCTACTCACGCGTGGCGTTCGGGCCACTTTTTAATCAGAGCGAACCACGGCTGTATAAAAGCCCTGACGCACTGGAAAGCCGCCGACTGGTACCAGTCAGGCGTGAGTCTGGGTGTGAACACAAGGAGAAAGATGATAACGACAGATGCCTCCAAAATAGGTTGGGGGGCCCTTTACGAGGGCAGGCCTGTCTCCGGCTTTTGGTCAAACCCGGAGAAGCGCCTACACATAAACTGTCTGGAAATGAAAGCGGTCGCTTTGGCTCTCAGAGCCCTGCTCCCACATCTAAAAAACGAACACGTCCTGGTCCGAACGGACAACATGACGGTAGTGTCGTACATAAATCGCCAGGGTGGACTCAGGTCGAGCTCCATGCATTCAATGGCCAGGAGACTCATTTTATGGTCCCAGCACAACTTGCGCTCGCTGAGAGCAGCGCATGTGCCAGGCGCCCTGAACCAGGGGGCAGACATGTTATCCAGAGACAAGATTCTCCCAGGAGAATGGGCTCTCAACCCTCTGACGATTCAGTGGTTATGGAAAACCTTTGGCAAAGCGGAGATCGACCTCTTCGCCTCCAAGGAGAACGCGCACTGCTCTCTTTTCTTCACGAAAAGCACGGACGCGCTCGCCCAGAGCTGGCCGAGCCGCCCCTTATATGCCTTTCCCCCGATCGCGATGCTGCCACAGGTCATCAGTCGGGTCAGAGAGGAGGGAAACGCAGTGCTGCTGATAGCCCCACTCTGGAAGAACCAAACATGGTTTCCAGATCTGATGCAAATGCAATCTGCACCACGGCCGATTCCACTGAGGCCAGACCTCCTCAGTCAGGCCAGCGGGATGATATTTCATCCCCGCCCCGATCTGTGGGCCCTTCATGCATGGCCCCTCAACGGGTTCCCAGGAACCTCGCGAGCGGAGCACTAAAAACCATCGCTGAGGCGCGGGCGCCCTCCACGAGACGCTTATATGCCCAGAAATGGAAAGTGTTCGGTGACTGGTGTAATACCAAGGGCCTGAACCCTGTAACATGCGAGATTATGAGTGTACTCGTTTTCCTACAAGGGCTTCTGGAGGCGGGCCGCACCCCCTCCACGCTCAAAGTATATGTGGCTGCCATCACAGCGTCACACGACCTTGTAATGGAACGTCCATTGGGAAGAAACGACCTAATTATTCGTTTCCTAAGGGGCGCCAGGAGGATGAACCCTTCACGCCCCCCCTCAGTGCCGATCTGGGACCTAGCTACGGTCCTAGACGCTCTTAAAGGGCCCCCGTTCGAACCACTCCGAACCGTGCACCTTAAACAGCTCTCGCTCAAGACGGCGCTCTTGCTGGCACTCGCCTCGGTCAAGAGAGTGGGCGACCTGCACGCGCTTTCAACAAGCGCTGCCTGCCTAGAATTCGGACCTAACGACTGCAGGGTCGTCCTTAGACCGAAACATGGGTATATTCCTAAAGTGCTCACCACTCCCTTCAGAGCACAGGTTATCTCCCTAACTGCGCTTTCGTCTTCAGCAGACGAACACGACGCTAATCTACTCTGCCCCGTTAGGGCTCTCAGAGTGTATTTGGAGCGTTCTGCCCTATTCAGACAGACAGAACAACTGTTTGTATGCTTTGGCGGCCGTACGAAAGGTTCCGCCGTTTCAAAGCAGAGAATCTCTCACTGGATAGTCGAAGCTATAGCTCTGGCTTATGAAGCTAAGGGACTTCAATGCCCCTGGGGAGTCAAAGCACACTCCACCAGGAGTGTGGCTTCTTCCTGGGCATGGTCGAGCGGGATACCGATCGAGGATATTTGTGCGGCGGCAGGCTGGGCCTCACCGTCCACATTTATCAGATTCTACAACCTACAGGTCCCGACATTGCATTCCAATGTGCTATCAGCATAATGCTAGTTGAACTGCGAGTTCGTATCTAGATTATGTATGTGCTTGTGTCACACTGAGCGCCTTCTAGCCGCTCTGTATTTTTTCCCACATATAAAGCTCGCCTCTGCCGGCTAGTTGGATGATAACTTTGCTTTTTAGCTCAGGCACCTGCCTCTGGCTATCATAAGGCGAAGTTCAGCACGCACGGCGTTTTGCATGGTGTTCCCATAGCGTAAGCTACTTACGCAATAGGAGAGACCTCTCGAAAGGGAACGACTCGGTTACTAACGTAACCTCGGTTCCCTGAGAGGAGTTTTCCTTTTGTTGGGAAAACTCCTTTTCTCGAGAATATTGAAGTCTTTATGTAAAACGCATTGCAGCTGCACAGCTGACAGCAATGAACGAAGGAACTCGGTCATTGGCTGTGCTGCGGCAACTTGCTTGAACCAATGACGGGGCGACTCTGAATGCGCGACCAATGAGCGCGCTTCGCGCCTGCGCGCGTCAGAGCCCGCCAAGATGGGCGTGGCCAAGCTATATATTGGGCGCCCCGTCATGAGAGTTCTTTAGGTTAAAACGACTGAAGCGAACTAACCAAGCACAAGCACGGCAGCTTACGCAATACTCGTTCCCTCCTCTCAGGGAACCGAGGTTACGTTAGTAACCGAGTCGTTCCCTTTCGAGAGGTCTCTCCTATTGCGTAAGTAGCTTACGCTATGGGAACACCATGCAAAACGCCGTGCGTGCTGAACTTCGCCTTATGATAGCCAGAGGCAGGTGCCTGAGCTAAAAAGCAAAGTTATCATCCAACTAGCCGGCAGAGGCGAGCTTTATATGTGGGAAAAAATACAGAGCGGCTAGAAGGCGCTCAGTGTGACACAAGCACATACATAATCTAGATACGAACTCGCAGTTCAACTAGCATTATGCTGATAGCACATTGGAATGCAATGTCGGGACCTGTAGGTTGTAGAATCTGATAAATGTGGACGGTGAGGCCCAGCCTGCCGCCGCACAAATATCCTCGATCGGTATCCCGCTCGACCATGCCCAGGAAGAAGCCACACTCCTGGTGGAGTGTGCTTTGACTCCCCAGGGGCATTGAAGTCCCTTAGCTTCATAAGCCAGAGCTATAGCTTCGACTATCCAGTGAGAGATTCTCTGCTTTGAAACGGCGGAACCTTTCGTACGGCCGCCAAAGCATACAAACAGTTGTTCTGTCTGTCTGAATAGGGCAGAACGCTCCAAATACACTCTGAGAGCCCTAACGGGGCAGAGTAGATTAGCGTCGTGTTCGTCTGCTGAAGACGAAAGCGCAGTTAGGGAGATAACCTGTGCTCTGAAGGGAGTGGTGAGCACTTTAGGAATATACCCATGTTTCGGTCTAAGGACGACCCTGCAGTCGTTAGGTCCGAATTCTAGGCAGGCAGCGCTTGTTGAAAGCGCGTGCAGGTCGCCCACTCTCTTGACCGAGGCGAGTGCCAGCAAGAGCGCCGTCTTGAGCGAGAGCTGTTTAAGGTGCACGGTTCGGAGTGGTTCGAACGGGGGCCCTTTAAGAGCGTCTAGGACCGTAGCTAGGTCCCAGATCGGCACTGAGGGGGGGCGTGAAGGGTTCATCCTCCTGGCGCCCCTTAGGAAACGAATAATTAGGTCGTTTCTTCCCAATGGACATTGCATTACAAGGTCGTGTGACGCTGTGATGGCAGCCACATATACTTTGAGCGTGGAGGGGGTGCGGCCCGCCTCCAGAAGCCCTTGTAGGAAAACGAGTACACTCATAATCTCGCATGTTACAGGGTTCAGGCCCTTGGTATTACACCAGTCACCGAACACTTTCCATTTCTGGGCATATAAGCGTCTCGTGGAGGGCGCCCGCGCCTCAGCGATGGTTTTTAGTGCTCCGCTCGCGAGGTTCCTGGGAACCCGTTGAGGGGCCATGCATGAAGGGCCCACAGATCGGGGCGGGGATGAAATATCATCCCGCTGGCCTGACTGAGGAGGTCTGGCCTCAGTGGAATCGGCCGTGGTGCAGATTGCATTTGCATCAGATCTGGAAACCATGTTTGGTTCTTCCAGAGTGGGGCTATCAGCAGCACTGCGTTTCCCTCCTCTCTGACCCGACTGATGACCTGTGGCAGCATCGCGATCGGGGGAAAGGCATATAAGGGGCGGCTCGGCCAGCTCTGGGCGAGCGCGTCCGTGCTTTTCGTGAAGAAAAGAGAGCAGTGCGCGTTCTCCTTGGAGGCGAAGAGGTCGATCTCCGCTTTGCCAAAGGTTTTCCATAACCACTGAATCGTCAGAGGGTTGAGAGCCCATTCTCCTGGGAGAATCTTGTCTCTGGATAACATGTCTGCCCCCTGGTTCAGGGCGCCTGGCACATGCGCTGCTCTCAGCGAGCGCAAGTTGTGCTGGGACCATAAAATGAGTCTCCTGGCCATTGAATGCATGGAGCTCGACCTGAGTCCACCCTGGCGATTTATGTACGACACTACCGTCATGTTGTCCGTTCGGACCAGGACGTGTTCGTTTTTTAGATGTGGGAGCAGGGCTCTGAGAGCCAAAGCGACCGCTTTCATTTCCAGACAGTTTATGTGTAGGCGCTTCTCCGGGTTTGACCAAAAGCCGGAGACAGGCCTGCCCTCGTAAAGGGCCCCCCAACCTATTTTGGAGGCATCTGTCGTTATCATCTTTCTCCTTGTGTTCACACCCAGACTCACGCCTGACTGGTACCAGTCGGCGGCTTTCCAGTGCGTCAGGGCTTTTATACAGCCGTGGTCTCGTCGCAGCAGATTCAAGCAGCTGTAGTTATGTACTTGTGTTTGTGCTGGAAAAATATACAAGATATTTGTGAGAAAATATTCTACAAGTGTGCAACTCTCATTGGATGAAATCACATACTGATTTGCGGATGAGCAAAATTTCTCCGTGACTTCACATTTTTTGATGCGGGTGTTTAAATGTGTTTTGCACCATATTCACTGCAGCAATTGTAGCAAAAATGTGAGCACACGAGTTTACTAATTTGTGATGTGTAGAATAGGATTTGTGCATCTGCAATGAAGAATTTGAGAAGGTGTAACTGTTGTGTTGTGTTTGTGGGAGAGAAAAAAAAGTCTACAAGTTTGCAACTCTTAATGCATTTCTCTCTGTGACTTCAAATTTACTGATACACATGTGTGGCTATTCTCTACAACTACAAATTTCACTGTCACAGGCGTTCAGTAGTTTTGCACCAAAAATACCATCATATCCCTGCTTGATATACAACCACTAATAAACAATCGGTTTTGATGAGAAAAAAAAAAACTATACTAATTAGTGGGGATTAGAACCCAGAACCTCTGACACGATAGGCAAAAGTTCTGGCACTGGACCATTAAAGTACATAAAGATAACATTCGGATCTATGTATTTATTCACGTAAAAATACTCGCCACTTACAACATATATTAGATCTCATTAAACGACAAATTCAACACAATGTACTATTGTATACTATATATATAACCCCCCCCCCCCAACACCACACACACACACACACACACACACACCTGTCCCACCCACTTTTTAAAACAAAGTTACGCCACTGTTTTATTTGAATAACCAACAGTGTTAACTTTTGCCTTTTTAACATTGCCAACATGTTTTTCCAGCACATGTGTCTAGCAAGTAGGCTACACTCACAAATACATTACATAAACAGAATGTAGAAACGAAAAATGTCTTAGATGATCCACTGTTTATGACTGCAAGATTCTAAGTTAAGGTAGGCTAATTAACATTCAGTGACTTGCTAACGTAGCATTCTATCATGATAGCGCGACTTCTATGAGTCTATCCGTGCTGCACACCCCTAATTAATGCTCCTAACCTTGAAAGATTGCAGAAGCTAGGTTTAACTTTAACAATATCCTGGGTAACCAGGATCACCAGTTAACCTCTGGGGTCCTTCGGCCCAAATGGACTCGAAGCATTTAAATAAATTTTTTTTTTAAATCATAGCTTTATCGGAATGGTCCGAAATTTGGTGACTTTGTTGGTACTTGGTATATGAACACCCAAAAAGATTGGGGACAGGATTTGAATAGTCTAAGTGGTTGTAAAAAAAAATCGTTACACTCAGGACCTTCGGGTCCAAATGGACCCGCATAGGAAATGAATGGAAAATTGGCAAAAATGTGAAAATACAGAGTATTTTTGTGCGTACAATCTACAAATCAGCCACGATCCAGAAAAAAAGCACACAGCAGTGAAGGGGTGAATCTATAAAACATCAAGAGTGCAAAACAGACACATCCACACACACACACACACACACACACAAACACACTTTTATACACATACACACTAATAAATTCAGATTACATAAATCTATTTTGAATTTTTAAAAATCACAGCTTCTTCGGAATGTTACGAAACTAGGTGACTTTTATGGTATTAGGTATGTGAACACACAAAAAATATTGAGGTCATGATCCAAGCATGCTAAGTGGTCATCACACTTCTGCTCTTTGGTCAAAAATGACCCCCATAGGAAATTAATGGGAAATTGTCAAAAATATGAAAACACAACAGTTTTTTTGTGCATACAATCTACAAATCAGCCAGGATGCAGAAAAAAAGGACTCAACAGTGAATGGGTGAATCTCTAAAACATCAAGAGTGCAAAACAGACACACACACACTGTATTATATATTTATAATAATCTGTATTATAAAGTAAAACTGGCACTTCAAATGACCATTTAAACCAACCAAACAAAAAAAAAGACAAAAATTGTCTTTGACAATCTGTTATTATATTTTAAAATCAACAAACTGAAGAAAAATTGGCAAATATGTGCAAAAATCACTAGAATTCGCAAGCCTTTCTACAGAGAGCTGTAAATCCACTATAGTGGTAAAAATGTGCTATTGCGTGATAAAAATGCTCAGTGTATCCACCAGATGGCACCTATCTCATTTAAAAAAATGTTTTCATGAGGCCTAGGCTTGACTCTAAAATGAAATATAGCTTTAATAAAAAATAAAAATAAATTATATATATAAAAACATTTTCTGCTCTTTGTTCAAAAATGACCCCCATAGGAAATGAATGGGAAATTGTCAAAAATATGAAATCACAAGAGTTTTTTTTTTTTTTGTGCATACAATCTACAAATCAGCCAGGATGCAGAAAAAAATGACTAAATAGTGAAGTGGTGAATCTCTAAAACATCAAGAGTGCAAAACAGACAGACAGACACACACACACACACTGTATTATATATTTATAATAATCTGTATTATAAAGTAAAACTGGCACTTCAAATGACCACTTAAACCAACCAAACAAACAAACAAAAAAAAAAAAGACAAAAATAGTCTTTGAGAATCTGTTATTATATTTTAAAATCAACAAACTGAAAAAAAATTGGCAAATATGTGCAAAAATCACTAGAATTCGCAAGCCTTTCTACAGAGAGCTGTAAATCCACTAGTGGTAAAAATGTGCTATTGCGTGATAAAAATGCTCGGTGTATCCACCAGATGGCACCCATCTCATCTAAAAAAAAATGCTTTCATGAGGCCTAAGCTTGACTCTAAAATGAAATACAGCTTTAATAAAAAATAAAAAAATTATATACATAAAAAAAATTCTATTATATTCAATGGGAAAAAAATGGGTCATAATTACTGCATAAATATTAATTATAAATCATAAAATTATCTCAAAACACCAAAAAAGAAAAGATATTATAAAAAACAAGTTAAAAAAAAAGATGATTTTTTAAAAATAAATATTAATTTCACCCTTCCGGCCCATTTGGACCCGAAGGTCCTGAGTGTGACTCTGAAACGAAGGACCCCACTATTTTCCACAGTAGAATCTGCATTTGAAAGTCAGTCACTACTACTGCTAGTTATTTGTGTGGCTAGTTATTTTTATCTATTACACTCTGCTTTATGAAAAAGCTTTGTATGTCCCCTTTCTTCTTCTTGGGTGACATAGCTGATCTACAAAGTACAAAAAGGGGCAAAAAAACGGAATATTAAAATGTTTTACTCTGGCCTTTGTATATGGCAGGCAGAGAGACAGCCCTAACTTACCGTCGGCGTCGTCACGCGCACACACACGTGCACACACAGCACACACCACCCGCTCGCTGCCAGTGAGAGCAAGCACAAAAAGTAGTCCCAGCCCGCGCGTGTAGCCTGCCTGTCAGATACCCCGCCGCCAATCAAATTACGGCGTATCTTGTACTGTCGTCGTCCTGGCCGTTGGAATCGATCCAAATAGCAGCGCAAAGATCCAAATGCAGCGCAAATATCAAAATAGCAGTTCAAAAGAGCTTGCTAAATATTGGTGGGGACAAATTTGTCATCTCAAAATATTGATTGGGACTAGTACCTAGCGTCCCCCCCTAAACCTACGCCCTTGAAATATAAAGAATCATTGTTTGATTGATAATATTCAAATAACAATATCTGGTAGGAGGGTTAAACTTGCTAGCCATAGGATAGACTACAAAATTAATTAACCATTTTGTATGCAGGAAAGACAGCATCAAACACTAATGTAATAATTTATGTTAAATAAAATGTTTGGTTGTTCAGCATTACACAGTCTCAGGTTTTTATTTTTTGAGAGTGCATTTTTGAGATTATACAGTTATACTAGCTCTTTATTGACAGTATACAGGATGGTGTATAGGGGTCAGGATACAATATAATGAGATGAAGTAGATTCACTTCTGTATTGTGATATTCTGTACTGCCAGCAGTCTGAAATGACAAAGGAAATCGCCATTAAAGCACTGTTACTTATCTTACAAATAAAGATAAGTTTTTGTTGGGGGGGGGGTGTGTCCCCACCAAAGCTGAGACCAAACCTACGCTCATGCAGCAAACGTTCTCCTGACTTTATAGTTCATGTATCGTATTTAATATCCAGGGAAATTATATTAAGAACACTTAATATTTTTGATCTGCCTGCTTTGACAACATTGTATAAGAATTGAACTGAGCTGGACTTTTTTATCCAGATAATTCATGATTTTTACAACGGAAATGAATCAATGCTGAACTTACTTAAACTGGACAATGACTTTCTTCTAGAGCTGCTGTATAGCCAAAACAATCTTTTTTTGCAATTAATTTCCTGTTATCACGGCAAAGCTGCTTTAGAACAATCTGTTTTGTAAAAAGCGCTATATAAATAGAGGTGACTTGACTTTAGTTAATTTTTGGGAACCGATTCCTTAGGAACTATTATAAGTCAAATAGGTTTAGTTTGATGGGAAAGAAAAGGTTTCAATCTGTTTTGTGATATTCTAAGATAAATTATTAGTGGATTTAGTATTTTCTATGTTTGATGAGGAGGATCAGTGAAAATAATGACAACTAATCCTGTGCCTTTTAGTGATGTTTATGGCGAAGCTGCTGATGGCAATAGTTTAAATTGACAATTATAAAATGTTTACATTTATTTGAAAGTCAAAATATTTATTTTTCCTTCTTACGAAGTTTACCCCTACGTGACAATGAACGCATTAATTATCAAAATTTATGCGTGAAGGTCACAAGGTTTTACTTAAACTTTTGTGAGACCAAATGGCCAAGTTTGTAGAACAAAAGAGGGTCTTCTCTGTCGTATCTGTCCTCAAACAATGCAGCTTTTGTCAGTTTTCATGTTACAAACCCCTGTTGAGATTAAGCAGGCATGGAACTCAGCCGATCAGGTGCCATTGATTAGTTTTACGACTTCTTAAAGGGATAGTTCACCCAAAACTTCTGAAGTCTTCTGAAGTGAAGCGATGCATTCATATAAGAAAAATATCCATATATAAAACTTTATCGACTAAAATAACTAGCTTCCGGCAGACCGCCGTACGCATCGATTTAAGCCAAAAGAGTAATCCTTGAACTTGACGCACGACGTAATGACGGTAGTTGACGCCTAAAGTTTTAAATATGGATATTTTTCTTACACGAACGCATGGAATGTGGTGCTCTGCTGATTTTGTGGGGCTATGTTTATTGCTATTCCTATATTTTCCTCCTCTCACATTTGTTTTGTCCCTGTCCCAGAAAGCCAAATTCTTGCACCAGAGCACAGCTAGTAATGGAGGTGTGGTTTTGTGTTTGCATGTGACTAGCTGTGCTCTGGTGCAAGAATTTGGCTTTCTGGGACAGGGACAAAACGAATTATGGGGGTAACTGGTTGGCGATTTTGGTTTTGATCGTCTTGAGTCTTGGTTGCTTTTAATTGACAGGGATTTGACACTAGTAAGTGAATAATCTGTGTAGCTGAATCAAGCATAGTTTGAGTCAGTACAAGTGAGGAGGCTCCTTGATGTGGTGGGTCGCGGCAATCTGGAGGGGGATAAAGATGGCCGTTAGTTCTGCATATTGTGATAAGGGAGGGCCCATTAGGAACTGGATCAATGACAACCCCTGCCCACCATAACAGAGTCCAGACTCCTGGCTTCCTGAGTCCTGACTTTCTTCCAAAACACCAATGCTTTCAGAAATACATTTTATTAAAAAAAAAAAAAAAAAGCCAATATGCAAACATTATATTGATTGATTATGAAATTTATGTAACCCTGCTTGTTTCATTCAGAAAGGATGCCACACTACATTTTGCATACATACATTGTTTACACTAGACTCCAAACCAGATATGTAAACAACTTAAAATGTCTCATGCAAACAAAACAAAAAAAAGTCTGTCAAGCATATAAAAATAATAATGGTGGATAGGACAGACATGTTCATTATGAAATGAAATTCCAACACGAAACTCATTCATTAATGAACATTCTAATAATGACATAATAGGTCTGAACAACACCAAACATAACAGAAACATTTTACAATTCATTGGCAAAGTCATTTAAAATAGCTTTTCACTTTTTTATTGTTGTTGTTTTATTATTGCTCATACTGTTAGTCATCAAAGCGGATGTGCTTGCTAGCTTCCTTGGTCCGAGCAATGATGATTTTCTCAGCTTTAGAAATGAGCTATGAAATACAACAAATATTATGTGATGCTGATGAAATAAGACAGTAATTTAATTTTCACTTAAAATCTAATTTAGCTCAGTGACAGTGAGTGCCTTTATTTTTACTGTAAAAGGCTGTAGTAGTAGTTTGTTACCTTTTCTGTTCCACGCTTTTTTTCTCTAGGACTGTTTAGCTTTGCTTGTCGGTCCACCAAAATCTTCTGCCAGTACCTCTGCTCATGATCACCTTTTTATCCATCAATAGAGAATTTATTTTTACCTCATCTTTGAAAATGATGGTTTTAACCTAAAATACATTTAAAGAAAATAATCCTTCTAACCTGAGAGTAGTTCAAGGTTCCAGTTGTATTTTCTCTGAAATTCTGATTGGGCTGTGATGACTGTCTGTGCATCTTCAGGGCTCTTGAAGCGAACATGACCCTCCGCATCTCCATCAAGAATGTCAACATAAGCCACAGCAGACAGCTCAGACAACAAATCCTGCACATATGAAAAGAAACAACTCTTAAAAATGACATTACTTTCTTCCCTGTCAAGTTTAATTCTCCTTTCTCAGAGAAATACTTAAGTCCTATTGAATAGCGCAAATAGCCAAAATGGCATTCAAGAGCGTGAACTGGAGGCAGTTCTTCCCGCTATATAAGGAGACACTGAACAGTCATTGCCTAAGAAACTTTCTCCTTCAGACAGCTGTCTTTAAGAAGCCATTTTCCCGTCCCGCATGAGGTAGTGGTGTAAGACTTAAGAAATTAGATCAATGCCAGGCAGTCTACTTGAGGAACGACCACTCCCTGATGAGACAAAGGACCTTTCTGGAAATTAACATTTAACCACTCTCTCTTGTGAAACTAGCGCCATCATTCGAGACGCAAGTCTAATCTAAGCAATCCTAATCTACATCTTTTTCCCTTGACCTCCCATTCCCCCGTTCCCTCTTTCTATCATGCTGAGATCACCTGAAATTCACCCAAGAATCTATATAGTTTAATGTGAATAATTATCATACAGCATTACACGTTCGATATAATTTGAAATGTCTCAGTGCGACTGGTACAAAGGTCTCATTCCCAAAGAAGTAAAACAAAAGGTAAAGTTGTTAAGAGTTTAGAGATAACTTGCAAACAAAGGACGGTGCATCTTCCAGGCAAATGGCCTCCTGCTCTCAAAAGGTGTAACCTCTGAATGCAAATTCGCATTGTTAGCAGATGTTTCCATGTGAAAGAGGTTTCTATCAATTTAATGAAATGCAACAAGAGGCTCGGCGCGATTTGTAACTCAAATTAGCCCGTGATGCTGAGAGTGACCAAGACTCTCAGCTTCATGTATTTTCTAATGTCAGGTTTGCATCTTTCTCATTATTCCAGAGCTTTTGATGTTTTGCATCTATTATCTTTAAACAGATTATGAAATAGGCATGATACATTTACCTGACATAATAAATTGTAAACATTTGACTTTATTCTAATCGACTCTTGACATTATTTTCAGTAAAGAGTTAAAAAGAATAGTCAAACATTCACACACATTTAATGAAGCACAGTTATCATTAAAACCTTTTTCATTTATGAAGTCAGATGAAATAACGAGTTAATACATATGAGAAAATGTATTTAATTTAATCAAATTTCTTTGCCAAATGCGGAAAGACAGTAACACGCAGAGACCTTCACCCGCTGATCGAATGCCGCCATTGGATCAATTGAGTCGGGCTTACAGTGGTAAAGGCGGACACAACCAAATCATATTTTTAAGTCCTGACACAGCACCACAAGCAAACAAATTATCGTAAAGTTTTTTTTATTATTAGCTCATGGAACAAGATGCGTCCTTTCTAGTGGGCACACGCACTACATTCATTACATTCCCAGCATGAACTGGAGGAAAGCTTGATGCTTTGTGTGTGAACAGTGCTTGCGTGTAGGGGTGTGTACTTTACAGTGGGCACGTGACCTACATATGTTGCATCTCCAGCGCGAGCTGAAGGGAAACAGACAGAAGAGTGCTCCTTCGTGTTTTATTTGTGTCGCCATAAAAACGGTGTATGTTTGCAGGTGTGCATGTTTTATAACAGACCCATTTACTGCACTGCAATGTTGGTATTTCCAGTCACCTAAAAAGAGGGGACTGGGAAATGTGTGAAGCCTTAATTTGGGGCTGGGCCGCTTCGTGACAGGGACCCGGCCGCCCAGCTGTTTTCATGCTCGTGTTGCTATTGGGACAGTGGACCAGCGTATGTTTGCAGGGGAGCATACATTACAGTGGGCTCATAACCTGCATTTTGGATACCTCTAGCTTGAGTTAGAGAGGATTGCTGGCCATGCTTCGTCCAATCGTACTTATTCTGCGCTCAGATGGGGGGTGGGGTCAAAGTTGAGCCCGACCAATCCTCGTCTTAGGACGCTGCCAAAGAGAGTGAGTCATGCGGGGGAGGGGCCGGCGTGGGCTCGTCTGCTTTGGTGAAAAGATTCAGCTGGGAGACACGTAGCCGGGATTCGAACTGAGGTCTCTGGCTCGAAAGTCTTAGATTCCACCACTGAGCCACAGGGGGGAGTGAACAACAATGGAGAAAAAGCTCACTTAGCAGAGAATGAGTCATGCGTGAGCGGGGCCAGCGTGGGCTCCTCCGTATGGTGCATAAGGAGGGGGCGGGGCCAGCGTGAGCTCACCTGTTTTTGAGCGCTCATTAAAGGGATAGTTCACCCAAAAATGAAAATTCTGTCAGTAATTACTCACCCTCATGTTGTTCCAACCCCGTAAGACCTTCGTTCATCTTCGGAACACGAATTAAGATATTTTTGATTAAATCTGAGAGCTGGATCACTCCTCCATAGGCTTCTAAGGGATTGAAACTTGCCAGCCCCGAAAAGTTATTAAAGACATCATTAAAATAGTCCAAGTGACTACAGTGGCTCAATCTTAAGTTTATCAAGCGACGAGAATACTTTTTGTGCGCAAAAACAAACAAAAATAACGACTTTATTTCAACTATTCATTTCCTTCTCAGTGGGCCTCTAGTCAGTTAACGTAGTGTGATAGCGTAGTGCTACGTCACAGGTAGGCTCACTATTGGCCGACGCTGGTCAGGTGTGTGATGCGTGACGTACAACAAAGAAACACTGCGCTATTACACTAGTGAACTGACTCGAGGCCCACAGAGAAGGAAATGAATAGTTGAAATTTTTTTTGCGCACAAAAATTATTCTCGCCGTTTGATAAACTTAAGATTGAGCCACTGTAGTCATTTGGACTATTTTAACGATGTCTTTAATAACTTTTCGGGGAACAACTTTCAATCCCTTAAGAAGCCTATGGAGGAGTGATCCAGCTCTCAGATTTAATCAAAAATATCTTCATTTGTGTTCCGAAGATGAACGAAGGTCTTATGGGGTTGGAACAACATGAGGGTGAGTAATTATTGAAAGAATTTTCATTTTTGGGTGAACTATCCCTTTAACACTCTAACCCCGCCATTGTGAAATGGGGCGGGACGTTTTCTGTACGTAAGGAAGCTGGCTGCGAGCGCAGTGAAGAGCATGTCCTAGTGTAACCCAGGCAAGAAAACCCATTCACTGACGAAGGACACGACGACAACGCATTCCTGAAGTGCCAGCCTCAGGACTGTGAAGGCCTGATGGACACCTCACCAAACTCATCTCCATACCGGCGTGATGACTTCGACCCCCAACCAGATGGAACTGGATAAATATTGTGTAAGTTCTGATCCCATCTGACTTCTGACCTATAATGCTGCCTAAATCATAATCATACACTGTTCATTCGTTGGCCAAAGGAGGACTGGCTCCCTGACTGAGCCTGGGTTCTCCCAAGGTTTTTTCTCCATTCTGCCACCTGATGGAGTTTTGGTTCCTTGCCACTGTCGCCTTTGTCGCCATTGGCTTTTGGCTTGCATAGTTGGGGACATTTCATTTTATATTTAACAATACTATTACAACATTATTGTCCTGTTATCCCTGTACAGCTGCTTTGAAACCATCTGTATTGTAAAAAGCACTTTATAAATAAAGGTGACTTGACTTATATATATATATATATATATATATATATATATATATATATATAAAATAACCTTATTCAATTTCTGTATATTTCATACCTGTTAGACAGGAAAGGTACAGGTAAATATGACATTATGGATTTAAGTGAGGATTGTTTTAAGTTAACTTAAAAAGTTAAATTTTTTTAAGCCTAATGTTTAAAATTTGGGGAAAAATAATTTCATGGAGACATCAGTAGCTATATTAATATCAGTGATACTGGCCTTCATTCATAAAAAGGTGCCATTGACATACAGCCGTAGTACTTGAAAATAAATGGTTCCATTGAAGATAAGTCTGTCTCTGCAGTTTCTTTCATCAGCAACCCATCCAGAGTGCACATGCAAATGAGCACTCTTGGAACAAAGACCCATAAATCAAATTCTCTCGCTTGGAAACCCCACCTTTCTTATTGGTCGAGCCAACCCAGGCTGAGAGGTGGGACCTTTCTCAGGCTTTAAATTGCATCTACACAAGCCCTTCCCTCTCTTGGCTTCTCGGTACGTTCGCGATGCTGTGCTGTCCTGCGTGGCCTCAGCAGGCCCCAGGGGCCAGGGCTTGACCAAACCAGCCATGTGCTCATTCGGAGAGAGATGACTCTCTCAAGCACGACAGACAACCTCAGGAGTTTGTCAAAACGTCTTCATTTACACAGAAGAAGTCCATCGCAACTCCCACCATTTGCTCTGCGTGTCCTCTCAGGCCCAGGGCTGCACAATCTGCCCTCCAGCCATGAGAACAGAGTCGAACTAACCACGCAAGTTCATCATATCTTCTTCATCCAGCGGAGAAGAAAATGATTGCAACTTCAACATTTGTCACTCACGGAACCATCAACAACTTCGATTTTCAACAACTTCAAGAATTGTGTCCACTGCAAAGGCCATGCAAGTATGCTTTTAAGAAGGTGCTTTGAAAAGGATAATATTGATGGTTCTTTTCATAGTTAACCCTCTGGGGTCGGCGGTATCGCCGGCGATACCAGCTCACTTTTTTTCTTATCAGTGCAAAAGAGACTCAAAATACTCTGTTGATTTTGATCTTACATATAAGTGTTATAGATCATTCGATCATGTTAAGTGTCTATTTTTTTTATGTATACTCACAATAAAAACAAAGTGTTGTGCTTTTTGTCAAATAAAGAAAAATAAACATGATGTGAGTTTTGCCTTCTCTCTGTCAGTGAAGTCCATTCTAAAACGCGTCTGAAAATGAACTGTAACTCCGTGAATACTTGTCATACAGGCACGAGAGATTTCTCTTTATGAAGCTTGAACTCTCTTCTTTTAAATGAAGTAATTTATATAAAAACAAATATTCTCAGTTTATGTAATCTGTATGAAAAGAGAGAGGTGTCAGTCTTTCTTTTCAGCTCATTTTACCTCATTACGTGTTAATTTGACACGCCCACGGAGATCTGAGGCAAGCCATGCAAACATACCAACGCCAACATCAGCTGGATAAAAGCATCAAGTTTAATAAGAATCATGTAGTTTACCTTGTCTTGCTGCGCTGTGAGGAATAATACTATCTAATAATCCTGGAACATTAACGTTACCTCAGAAGTGCAGGTGGTTTCATTTCGAAGAGCAACAGATCTAGCTGATGTAGTAAGTTATTTATTCTTCAGTGCTTTGTTCTAATCGATGAATGAACGACACAGGCACGCGCTGTTGTTTACTACAGTTATACAGAGCGTGTCTGTGTGCCGTTCATTCACTCTCGCACCTACATTAGTAAACGTTATTTTTATTGCTATAGCCTACTGAGATGAGTAAAAATAGACTGAAATATGTTGAGATAAAATGTCTGTATAAGCAACAAACTGCAAATTAACATGTATATGCTATATCATAAACATGATATGTTTCAGACTAAATATGAATGTTAAGATGGGGCTGGGCGATATGGCCAAAAAAAATTATCACGATAATTTTTTTATATTAGTCGATATCGATAATTATCACGATAAATGTCAAATCTTTATTTCTTTTAAGTTTAAAGGCAGATTTTTGCTCCTAAGTGAAAGTTGTAGAAACCAGAGCATTAATTGTGGTTTTAAACTACTTCTCTATTGTCAGAACATATGACAAACACTTGCCAAACAGGTGAACATTTCACAAATCTGAGGTAGAACATTCAAACATTTGTCATTTTTCCTTAAAATAAATATCTGAATAGAAAAATATATTTCTTAGTTTCTGCATGTGCTAATGGGGGATATTGTTTCTTGAAGTCTTGAAACAGGCTTTTGTTGCCTGACTTTGATGGCACGTATCTTCAGCACAGTTTGCAGTGCAGGCTGCAATATTAATATTACATGTTTTGTCTCAAAACGCATATTTGACAGTGAGTTGACAGTAAATCTGCATCCTAACTCAAGCTAATACTACTATGTTAAATTTATGTTCATTAAAAAAAACCAGTAACATCTGTTACAAATATATATAAAAATATTCTGACTGTTTGAGTTTTATTAAAATTAACCATTGGTCATCCAGTATCATGCATTTAGATCATAACCACAGATAAAACCAGGCATAGCCTATAGCACCTCACTATCATGGCAAAATATAACTTTATGGTTTCTATGGTATTTATGGTATTTATGAAAAACAGTAACCTAAATACATTATTAAATACTGTAATTATATTCCATTAGTCCTTTAATACATTGTCTACATTAATAATATAATACAATGCAATATGTATATCCCACATTTCATGGTGCAGTTAATATTACTAGGCTAACATTACAGTAAATCCATGGTAAATGGATTCAGTAGCAATTCAGATTCTGACTGTATCGCTGCGCACAGTGTTTCTTCAGTTTGTCAGCGCTGTTTCATCTGCTTTTAAAATAAATATAGCCTTGCAGTATAAAGATATTTCTCAAAACACACACAGTCCTATTGCAATCACTTGTACATCAATGGCAAGTTCTTTTTCGCAAACAGTTCTTCTCTCATCTGCCACATGTCCAGCCAGCTAAACAAGAGCTAAGCTCTGGCAAGTGGAGCAAGTGCAGGGAAATGATTGGGAAATAATAAAAATAATTTATTTTCTGACATAGCCTCCTCCAGTTCTTGTTAAAATACACCAGACATGCAAATTCTGTGCATTTTGGCCACTTTTTGGGTGAAATCATATTTATTTTGTCCAACAAAAGTGTGCTTTCACTTTAATTGAGCGCGAGCAGCGCAGCAAAAATAGACTCTGCGCCAAAACCCCGCTCTACTGCTGCTCACGTGACGCTCCTGCTCGACGCTCACGTATGAGGCCTAGGGGCACCTCATACTCACGCGCTGATCCTGCTCTCGGTGTGAATGCACTGTGACGGGTCTCCGGTTGTTCCCGCTGTGTCGACCGGTGGGTGTGACTGGGAGACTCATCAAGAGAATGATGTACACCTGTGTAGGATCATCAAGTGATATACACCTGTATATAAGCTTAGGCTTTGAGAATGTGGAGTGAGCTTCGAGATCTTCAGAGTTGCAAGACATCTGTGAGAGGTTTTGCTCCCGTACCTTTTTGTGTTGGGTTTGTTTTGTTTTCCTTTGTTATGATTTGATCTTAGTTCTGTCTGACATCTTAACACCGCTTGTCAGACAGAAATGGCAGTTGTGTTGTAATTTATTTCCTGTTATATATATATTTTTCTATTTATGTTAATAAATACACGTACAACCTGACCAACTTCACTATGTCCTCCACTCATTTGTCACGGCTTTGAGCCGGTCGTGACAAATATGGGGGCTCGTCCGGCCAATTGTTTTGATAAAGTTTCGTTAGTAGTTTTTTGTTGTCCAGCCAATTGTTTTGATAAAGTTTCGTTAGTAGTTTTTGTCGTCCCGCCAATTGTTATTTGAAGATTCGTTCGTAGTTTGTTAGTGTGACAAATATGGAGGCTTGTCCGTTGTTTAAGGTGATAAATATTTTCCGGTTTGGACAAATGTGGATAAGTCTGTTCGCTTTGGTAAGAGAAACTCATTCGTTCATTTGGTTCTGGTAAATGTGATACATTTGGATGATTATTATTTGTTTAAATTAATTTTGTTAAGTTGGTTAATTCGTTAGAAACGATTTTTTTTTCTTGATAATTTTTTTTAAGTAAAACTTGTGGAGGGTTTTAGTGGTTGGTTTGGTTGTTCTGGTTGTACGGGAGTTTAATTTGGTGTATTGGCTACTAAATTTGAGAAAAGAGGTGTCTTGGCTTAGGCTTTTCCCTGCGTAGGTTTAGCGGGATTTCCTTAACAGGATTTTCCGATCTTTTTTATTTTAGTTTGTTATTTTTGTACGGTGAAAGCAGTTAGAGCATTTGTCTCGGGAACACGTCCGTGTTTGTAGTAGTGACTCGTTAATCGGTTGCTGTTGCAAACACTGGTTTATAGTGTATAAAAACCCGCTGCAAGTAACTGTATGAAGATTAGGGATGAGTTTAGGTAGGTTTAAATCTTAGTTAGAGGGAATTGCTTATTCCAACTTCTGTCTTTAAGCTTGTTTTGTTTTTCTGGAATTTGGTAGCCATACATTTTTCATAATGTCCTCAAACGTTGAGGAATTTGTTAGCGCACCGTCTGAGAGCTTGTTAAATGACTTAACCAAGGATCAATTATTAGAACTTGCAGAATACTACAAAATTAATCTGATGAGTCAAGATAAACGTCTAAAAGATCAGATTAAAACCTTGGTAAAGACAGAGTTAGTTGAACGTGGCATTTTAGAGACTCAATCTTCAGAAGATATGTTAACTTTTGTCGATGCGACATCAACACAGTCTCATTTAACATTTGAACAACAAAGGCAATTATTGATAATTCAAGTAGAGATGAAAGAAAAGCAGTTAGAAGCGCAAAATCACATTGAAATCTCTAAAGTTCAATTGCAGCAACAACAACTTGAACTTGAACGTTATCGTTTGGATTTAATAAGAGAAGGTAAACTTTCTGTTACTGGAGAATCAGTACGTGATTCAAGTTCGTACAAGTTTGATACGGTAAGAAATATGAGATTGATTCCTAAATTTGATGAGAGAGAGGTTGAGCGTTTCTTTTTATTGTTTGAACGTGTTGCGGACGCACAACGTTGGCCAGATGAAGAGCGAACGCTTATGTTGCAGTCTGTATTTACAGGCAAAGCTCAAGAAGCGTATTCTTCCCTTAGTGTAGAGGATGCTTCTGATTATCAAGCTGTAAAATCAGCAGTGTTGAGGGCTTATGAACTAGTTCCAGAGGCATATAGACAAAAGTTTAGGTCCTGGAAGAAGAGTGAAAAACAGACGTATGTTGACTTTGTACACGATATTTCGGTCTATTTTAATCGTTGGTGTGTAGCTTCTGATGTAAAAACACTTGACGATTTAAAAGAATTAATGGTACTTGAACAATTCAAGAGTTCCATTTCAGATCGCATTGCAACATACATTAGCGAGCATAGACCTGACACTGCGTATGAGGCGGCCGTCATGGCTGATGAATTCTCGTTGTCTCATAAAACTGTTTTTGGTTACAGATCGGTTGGAGAAAATTTAAAAAAAGAGCCGTGGCGAAGTTCTAGCAAATTTACCAGGTTTGTGCATGATTTACCCAGCAGACAGTTGCATAGCTCTGTTGAAGAGAAAGACAGAGCAAATATGTGTAATTATTGTCATGAGTTTGGTCACTGGAAGAATGAATGTCTCTTATTGAAAGCAAAAGCTGACAATTCTAAAGTGAAATCTAATTCTTGGTCTCCTGTAAAGTCTGTGGCGTTGGCTGTGACTACTTCAACAGTGAATAATGTGCAGAAAATTTGCTCGCCATGTGGTTCAGCATTTACTCCTTTTGTTACAGAAGGTTCTGTTAGGTTGGTAGATTCCACAAAAGTCGTACCAGTAAAGGTTCTACGTGATACAGGATCATCAGAAACCTTTGTGTTAGAGTCTGCGCTGCCTTTTTCACCTGATTCTTACACTGGAAGTAATGTGCTGATTAAGGGCATTGGCTTGAATGTTATGTCTGTTCCACTGCATAAAGTTATTTTGCAATCTGTATTGGTCCAGGGAGAAGTGGAGGTGGCTGTTCGTTCCTGCTTGCCTGTGGAAGGAATACAGGTAATTCTGGGGAATGACTTGGCTGGTGATCGTGTCTGGCGGAATGATTCACCACATCTAGTGGTAACACCATGCCCGATGATCTTGAAACCAGATGGTAGTGAGAATTTGACCTGTTCAAGTGTGTTACCCACTTGTGTGATAACACGATCTATGAGTAAAACCCAAGCTGAGGTAAAATATGAATCTAAGAAGGTGGTGAAGGAAACTCTAGAAGTCCCTTCAATTTTATCAGTGTCACGTGATGAACTGGTTGAAAAACAAAAAACTGACTCAACTCTTGTTGAATTATTTGACCGGGTTGTATCATATGACGCAATTGAGAATCTTTCATCTGGGTATTACCTAGATGAAGGATTGCTAGTTCGAAAATGGGTGCCACAGGGAGAGTTTGCATTGGGTGATCCCATGGTGCAAGTTGTAATTCCTCAGTCACTTCGGCAGCTAGTGTTACAGACTGCTCATGATACGTCTGGGCATATGGGAGTGAAAAAGACGTACAAATTACTTTTGAGACGGTTCTTTTGGCCGAAATTGAAGCGTGATGTGTCTAAATATATTAAATCTTGTCATACATGTCAGCTTACTGGGAAGCCAAATCAATCTTTGAAATCTGCTCCTCTTTTTCCGATTCCAGCCATTAGTCAGCCGTTTGAACATCTCATTGTAGATTGTGTCGGGCCATTGCCTAGATCGAAAGCAGGTAGTGAGTATTTGCTTACAATCATGTGCCAAGTAACTAGATATCCTGCTGCATATCCTTTACGTTCTGTGACGGCAAAACTAGTCATAAAGGCGCTGACTCGGTTCATTTCAATATTTGGAATACCACGAATTATCCAATCTGATCAGGGAAGTAATTTCACCTCTAATTTGTTCGGTCAAGTGTTGAAACAACTTCATATTCAACATAACCTCTCCAGTGCTTATCATGCCCAAAGTCAGGGAGCACTGGAGAGATTTCATCAAACGTTAAAATCTCTTTTGAGGTCGTACTGTGTTCAAATGGGTAAGGACTGGGAGACTGGTCTGCCTTGGTTGATGATGGCGGCTCGGGAAGCTGCGCAAGAAAGTACTGGGTTCAGTCCGAACGACCTTGTTTTTGGACACGACGTGCGAAGTCCGTTGGCTGTTTTATCTGCTGACTGGGAAAAGTCTGATCCACCGAAAAATGTTTTGTCATATGTTAGTGATTTTCGTAGACGAGTTTATGAGGCGTGCCATTTGGCAAAGTCATCTTTGAGCAGATCACAAGATCGAATGAAACTACTTTTTGATCGTCGAACAGAGTTGCGTTCGTTTCAACCTGGTGACCAGGTACTGGCGTTGTTGCCTGTTGTTGGGTCACCGTTTCAGGCTAAGTTTGTCGGACCATATACTGTTGCTCGTCAGATTTCTGATTTGAATTATTTGATTAATACGCCAAATCGAAGAAAAAAGACTAGAATGTGTCACATAAACTTGTTAAAGCCTTATTATGCTTGTAAAGATTTCGAAGACCTTATGACAAAAGACCAAGTTAGTCTGCCTGATTCGCGTGTTAAACCTGTTATGTTTGCAGATGTTTCTGTTAATAATGACAGTGTTGAATTGGTTCCGACTCCAGTAGCTGGGGAGGAAGGTGAAATCTATCCGGGAGATTGTGTTCTTCAAGGTCGTCTTAGAAACTCAGAAGCACTGAGTTCTTTGAGCGTTCGGCTTGGTCATCTGTCGAATGTACAGCGGACTGATTTGATTAATTTGACTAAGGAATATGTTACATTGTTTTCTGATACTCCTTCTTGTACAGATCTAATAGAGCATGACATTGATGTGGGAGGTGCAACTCCAATTCGTCAACGTTATTATCGAGTGTCGGAAAATAAGAAAAAACAATTGAATGATGAAATCGAGTATATGTTGAGAAATGACATCGCTGAACCTTCTTTTTCTAGTTGGGCTTCCCCATCTTTACTAGTGAACAAACCTGATGGGTCATTCAGATTCTGTACGGATTACCGTAAGGTGAATGCCGTAACAAAGCCTGATTCTTTCCCACTACCTCGAATCGAGGATTGTGTAGATCAAGTAGGAAATGCTAGATTTGTGAGCAAGTTTGACCTTCTAAAAGGTTACTGGCAGGTGCCTTTAACTGCAAGAGCTCGAGAGATTTCTGCTTTCATTACGCCTTCAGGATTATTTTCCTACAAGGTTATGAGTTTCGGGTTGCGTAACGCTCCAGCAACGTTTCAACGTTTAATGAATCGCGTGATATCTGGTTTGAGTGGCTGTGCTGTATATTTAGATGATGTCGTTGTTTTTAGTCAAACTTGGGAGGAACACTTAATTCAGATTAGAGCACTGTTTGATCGTTTTGTATCAGCCAACTTGACTGTTAACTTGTCAAAATGCGAATTCGCAAAAGCCACCGTGACCTATTTGGGAAAGGTTGTTGGGCATGGCCAAGTACGTCCGGTTCGCGCAAAGGTAGAGGCAATAGATAAGTATCCTAAGCCAAATACAAAAAAAGAGCTAATGCGATTTCTTGGAATGGTGGGATTTTATCGTTGTTTTTGCCGAAATTTTTCTACCGCTGCGGTGCCCCTGACAAATTTGTTGCGGGGAGGAGTAGATTTTTGCTGGACACCATTGTGTCAACAAGCATTTGAGCGGGTAAAAATGCTTCTTACAGAGGCTCCTGTGTTGGCAGCTCCGAGTTTTGATCGAGCATTTAAATTACAAGTCGATGCCAGTAATGTGGGTGCTGGATCTGTCTTGTTACAAACGTCTGAGGATGACGTTGATCATCCGATTGGATTCTTCTCTAGAAAGTTTAATTTATATCAGCTTAATTATTCTGTGATCGAGAAGGAAGCACTTGCCTTAATTTGGGCCTTACAACATTTTGAGGTGTATGTTGGGTCATCGGAGGGACCTCTGGTGGTCTATACGGATCACAATCCTTTAGTTTTTCTGCACTCCTTACAAAACCCCAACCAAAGGCTGATGAGATGGTGTTTGTTTCTTCAGAGTTACTCTTTGGATATACGCCATATTAAAGGCGTAGAGAATGTAACTGCTGACGCCTTGTCCCGTGTTTAAGTGCTTTAAAGTCTGTTTTCTCTGACTGTGTCTCTTTTTCTTTCTTAATTTTGCTTCCTAGGCGCCAGGTTGCTGAAAGTGAGAGAGTTGACGGGATTGGGGAGAATTGCAGGCCGAACCAACTATTGCTACTTGGACAAATTGAGTTGTGGGAGTTGTTTGTTTTTATTAAGACTCTGTGCTCTCTTCTTTTTAGGGGGGGTGTGTGACGGGTCTCCGGTTGTTCCCGCTGTGTCGACCGGTGGGTGTGACTGGGAGACTCATCAAGAGAATGATGTACACCTGTGTAGGATCATCAAGTGATATACACCTGTATATAAGCTTAGGCTTTGAGAATGTGGAGTGAGCTTCGAGATCTTCAGAGTTGCAAGACATCTGTGAGAGGTTTTGCTCCCGTACCTTTTTGTGTTGGGTTTGTTTTGTTTTCCTTTGTTATGATTTGATCTTAGTTCTGTCTGACATCTTAACACCGCTTGTCAGACAGAAATGGCAGTTGTGTTGTAATTTATTTCCTGTTATATATATATTTTTCTATTTATGTTAATAAATACACGTACAACCTGACCAACTTCACTATGTCCTCCACTCATTTGTCACGGCTTTGACAGCACTCATTGATTAACATGCACGCCGGAAAAAAAACCCCGCGCTGTTCACGCTTGTGGTGTGAAACGGCCGTAATTCACGAGGTTTCCTACATGTGCGTTCAGTGTGCACGTGTGATGCTGATGTTGCGCGATGTTAATCATGCGGCGCCCGAGTGCATTTGACCGGCAAAAAATTGGAATATATCAGACTGACCGGCCGATCGCCGGTCATGGCCGATCACATGAAAATCGTCCGATTCCGATCACCAGCCGATCAATCGGTGCATCTCTAGTAATAGAGGAATGCAAATATGGAATGATTTACTATTGATATTATATATTTAACCCCCAGAAACCGACGGCATCGTCGACGACGCCACATGGCACCTCCGATAAATATTTATATTATTCGGTGACAGATTTATCGATTTTCTTACCGTTTTTTTCAGCAGAAAGCTAACGAGCTAGCCATCACGGGGGTGTCTTTGGTGTCTTTCTAGCCTTTACAGAAGGTTTTCTATCCAGCCTGGAACTTGTGCATCCTTTCGGAGTTTTTCAGCAATAAATCCAAACGCTTATATCCAAGTATGAGCCTCTTGATGACCATAATTTATAAATATTCCGTCATTTTTGCTGCTAGCTCGATGCAAGCTGCCATTTTGGATATCACGTGATGTTTTCACGTGATGGTTGTTGACCAATTACAGGCTGATCCGTTGTAAACATTGGTGTGCGTCATCACGCACGAACCAAGCTCTGATATTGTGGAGAGAGAGACGCACGAAGAGACGCGCGTTTTACAGAGAAACACAAAGAAAAATGGATGTAAATCGAGCTCTGGCCTTTTTTGATGCCATGCAGGATGATGGATTTTCAGGAGAACAGAGCTTTTTGACAGATGAGGAACTAGATTACCAGGATAGACCCAGCTGAAGTGCCATTTATTTATTTACTGTAAAAAAGTATTATCAAATACAAATGAGTATTATAAATGTAGTATAAAAGTATAAAAAGAATATAATAAATAAAAGAATAAATAAAATAAATAAAATAGAAATGCAAAGCCTGTGATGTGGCCCTCTGTGTGATTGCTGATAGGAACTGTTTTGAGGCTTGGCACCAGTGAATTTCATGAGGCCCAAAACGCCTGGACTTCTTATGGAAAAATGTAAATAGTTTTGGTTCTGTACAAGTTATAATGTTTATTCCTGTGCTCCAGGACTCCAAAGACATGAACAAACTGTTTTCCAGAGGAAATTTGCTTAGCTTTTATTTATTTGTGTGTGATTTCAATAAATATTTGAGTGATTCAATTTCCGATTTATTTTTTCATTTGTCTTTGTGGTCCCATAACTTATTTTTTCATTCAGGTGACATCAATGCAACACAAATATGCTGAAAGTTCAATTTGTCCTGAAAAAAAAGAGGTGTGTCAATTGTCTGTGCAAAAAAGGGTTGATGTTTTACAAGCTTTTTTAGTGAATAACACCAGACGGAAAATTTATTGTAAAAATACCCTTAGGTCTCTGAGTTAACAAGAAAAATTAGTTTTAAAAAAACATTTAAAGGAACATTTAATGGCATAATATATAGTAAATTGTTGATTTTGATATTTGGAATTAATGTTGGGTTAGTATGTTTCATTGACTTGACTCATTATTGTTGTTGATTAAATGTAGTTTTGTATTTTTTTACTTGTTGGGACCCCAGGAAGAGTAGCCACTGCCTAGGTGGTGGCTAATGGGGATCCAAATAAACAAATACTCTTAGATCATAGATGGAAAAGACCATTTACAGCCAACACAGGCAATTTACTATGTCAAAAAACCTTTAAAAAACATATTTTTCCTGTTATAGCACCGTGCCTTGCCTGATCTCCACCACTTTTTTTAGTGTGCCCATACACATGTGTCAAATTTGTTGTCAAAATCTCATTTAGTTTTGAAGTTTAGATGGGTGACATTGATTGGATTTTTTCAAAATCATAATTTTGACATACATAGGCATTATTGTTTAGCTATTGACCGATGTTTTCAAATTTCCTGTGGTGGTTTTGTCTCGATCGGACTAATGGTTTTGAAGACAATCGCAAATTTTTTAAAGCGCTAAATGACATCTTTACACAAACCATAAGGCGAAACCTGGCATGTTTGGTATCGTTGGACTTGGCAAGGATTCAGGAGTCTAAGGAGGTCACTTCCGTGAAAAATGCTGGCTTGAAACTTCAGGCTCCTTTAGGGCATTGTGCCGATGACGCATACTGAGATTTTTGAGATACACCAATGTTCTCAGACTACCATGGCACCCTGGACAAAGACACTGCATGCCAATTTTCATTGGACTAAAGGTTGGGTGCGGTTATAGACATTTTCATGATTTTTTTCCCTGTTATAGCACCACCAAGTGGCCAATCATTGCTATTTTTTTCCTGTGACCTCAAATTGAGCTCATAAACGTGTCCCGAGTTTAGCGAAAATATCTCTTTCTGTTCACAAGTTATAGCGGTTTTAGTAAAACATCGAAAATTTTGGTTCCCCTTAGCGACCGGGAATTGAAATTTTCTAATTTTTTTGATGATTATTGATAGTCACTCTCCAGAGAATATTTTTGCAGTGGTTTGGTTCCGATCAGGCCAAAAATCTAGGAGTAGTTCGCAAAAGTCGTTTTTTCAAAAAAACTCAATTTACTCGAAAATTGAGCCTGACGGGCGAGCAAATCCGATTTGGATTTGGGCATGCATTTTGTCCGTCTTGAGTCAAGGATTCCAATGATATAAGACACCTGAGCCTACGCCTAACGGTTTAGGAGTTATGAGCCATTTCATACCTTTGACCACTGTAGCGCCCCCGTCAGGCCGATCGGGGCAGGCCTTGGTGACGTTGTAGGTTCGTGTGAGTACTACCAGCCCTCAAAGTTTCAAGTCTCTACGACTTACGGTTTGGTCTGCCCGATCAGTTTTAAATGGAGAATGCTGCATCATGGAAAAATTAGGGTCTCAGCACTTGAAGCTGCTGGTTCCAAAATCTTTATCAAGCCTTTTAACATTTTCAGCTCATTTACCATGGAAATGTTGTGTTTTTTGGCGTGTTTTTTTTACTTTTTAAACTGTAATACCTCTACTGATGGCCCGATCTCCGTAAAAATTTGCACGCTTCTTTAGAATAATATGGCACACATGCTCAGCTAATTTGGTGAAGTGCTGCGCAGAGCAGACCATTTTTCAGTTCTTTAAATGTCATTTTGCATAGGATAATATGGAGCACTTTTCACCTTTATAACAGTTAAAGCGCAACCAATGGCCCGACATCCATAAAAGTTTCCAAGCTTCTTTAGGATCATGTGACGTATGCGCACGCCCGATTTTGAGAGGTTGTATGCAAATCAGGCAGGAAGAGGACCACTTTCAGCCATTTCATGGGATTTGCCATAGAAATACATCGACACATTTTTTACAGTTATAGCGCCACCAAGTGGCCAGTCGCCCCGTCCTTTTTCACGCGATCACAGAATGAGCTCTTACATAGGTGTGCTGAGTTTGGTGAAAATATCTCGTTCCGTTCACGAATTATAGCCAATTTAGTAAACGGGGCTCCTCCCACTTCAAAAGTTTTGGCGGCCCTTAGGCACAGTGAATCAAAATTTCCACTCTTTTTGCCAACTATTGACAATCAGACTCCAGAGAATCTTGCTGCACTGGACTGGTCGGGCCAAAAACCTAGGACTAGTTCACAAAAGTAGGTTTATGGAAAAACCCAAAATACCCGAAAATCCGAGGCATGCATTTTGTTTGCCTTGAGCCAAGGATTCCAACGATATAAAATATACGCCTAACGGTTTAGGAGTTATGAGCCATTTCATACTTTTGACCGCTGTAGCGCCTCCGTCAGGCAATTTTGTAATAAAAATTTTGTAATATTTTTGCTAAATATTACAAAAGCAGAATAATTTGGCCAGGGAAAGAGGGAAGATATTTTAAAGTGCTCAAAGAAAAGAAATTTGTTCAAAAGTAGAATGTGAAATTGTGGGGTTTGACCTAATAATTGATGTGGAGATTCATTTACTTTGAATCATACTCGTATGCTTACGCTGTGGGATTCATTGGCACAAGGGTGTATTTATCCCAAAGGAATACTACCTCAGGGATGACAAGATTCAAGGGAAATTATGTAAGAGTATGGCAATTGGAAGATGAGAACGAATATTGTGAGACTGAACTAGGAACGGGAAATTGGGTGATGTATTTATTTTTCTGCAGAAAAGACAAACAAAGAAATTAATATTAATATCCGCTACAGAGTTAATAGTTACACTTGAGCGCTGGATGATTCATTTGTTTGGCCGTCAAATAAATTGATTCTTTCAAAATTCCATAAAAATGAATCAATATTTCCCTTTGAGCTAAATCGACCTGTTTCCAGAAATGTTCGATGTATGCAAGATAACAAGTTAAAATAATTTATCACTATACCTTGATGCACCTCTTGCTTGGCAGGGGCTGGTTATAGCTAATCTTGACAATGACTCCACTCACAAACTTGGGGCCAGAAGAGGGCTCTTTCTTAGTTGTATCCTTACAAGCTTTGGGAAGAAAATAAATGGGTAAATAAATGGCAAGATTTATTCACAGAAAAGATGTACGAACAAAATTAACTTACAAGCATTGTTTTTATCTTTATCTTTGTTTTTATCTTTAGTCTGTGCGTCACATTTCACTGACTTCAGGTTCATCTGAGAGACTGACTGCTTCAGATGGGCCATGCAGTGCTTCTGCAGTGTCAGGTACTCCTGCTTCAGATCCAACCACTCTTTCCTGACAGTTGAACAGGGGGCACAGATCCCTCATGAGCATGCAGATAACAGTTTGACTGAATCCACTTTGACATCTCACTCAATAGACAATTTTTTTAATTAATCTTGATGAGAATCATAAAAAAATATATATATTAAAAAAAAATGGAAGACACATTGTTGCTTACTTTGATAGGACTCTAAGCGGGATGACCTCTTCCCCTATTTTCAATCTATCCTTGAGCTTCTTCTTTCTCTTCCTCTTGGCTTTCAAAACAGAATCATCTTTCTTCTCATAGTCGAACAGTTCTTCATTCTTGCTCTCAGATGATAAATCTATGCAGCAAAAGAACATGAATTACTATAAGTAACACAAGAGTGAGCGATGTGAGCGAAGTGAGTTGTGTGACGCTTCGCTAAATATTACGCTCTATGCCAACGCACTCCGCTCAATCGCTCACGTCCCAAGCAAGCACTCCACTCATGTACCGCTCATGCTCACCAGTAAAATAAATTTCGCTCAAATCCCGCTCCAACATAAAAAGACGTACAGTACAGAGAAATTTAGTTTAATGAATATCTAGAATAAATGTCTTAAAGTAGGCCTATAGACAACAGTTATGATATGTGTGGCTTTAATGCAATATATTGTAAAAAGTGGTATAAACAAACATGATTTTACAGGGGTGTCAAATTGCAGAGCTTGTGCAAATATATCCATATATGAACAGATAGTTTCTTAACTGCTGTTTTCTCACCACTGTTATTTTTGTAGTGCGTTTATTTTGTTATTGAGAGGAAAGCGTGCACCACATATTAATCCAAATGTCGCTCTCAGCCCTGTAAGCGGTGTCGGGATGTTCATCAACAGTATACCGATTTGAAGGCATTTCAAACTTATTTTTACCCCCAAGTAAAGAACGAAAAATACCGTATACCCGAATATAAGACGACCCTGAATATAAGACGACCCCCCCATTTTCCAGACTTATTTTTGGGGAAAAAAGAGATTGTGGAAAAAATCGGGTTTTCAACAAAAAATTTTATTTGAAAATTCTAGTGATGATTCATTGGAAAAAACATTTTAATACGATTCATTAAATATTTGGATTAATTTGTCACAAAATAAAGTGCACTCTGTCAATGAGTTGAATGAATGAGTGACAAAAATGAATAACCTTTTCACAAAAATGCAATAATTATGTAGGCCTATGTATGTACCGGTAATTGTGGTACTGTGAAGATTGATATAAAATAACCATCTGTTTTTAATCAAACACATCTGACATTAAAGTCTTGAAACAAACCAAACTGTGGAGTTGCAATAAGAACAGCAGTGCAAATGGGCCTTTATGCTGCACATCAAACTAGGCCTATTCCTCACAGAGATCCCCTGCCTCGCTATGCTCACTCTCATTGTCATCACTATCATGATGATCCACGAGCCCCTCCCACAGAATGAATCCTCGCTCCCATCAAGGGCATTTGATATGCAGCATTTCTTAAATCCATGAATGATGCTCTCCTGGCTTATGGCATCCCATGCTTGGAGGATCCAAGTACAGAGCAGATGCACGGCTGGCTTCTTAAGTTTTCCAGTAGGTGTCAGTGAGTGATCGCCTGACAGGAGCCACTCAGTGTACCTCTTGCGCAGATTATCCTTGAATGGCTTGTTGACGACTACATCCAATACCTGTAGCTGGCTTGTCATCCCCCCCCCCCGGTATGATCACTAGATCGCCGTTCATTTTCCGCAACTGAGTTTTGCCGGGCTCCGTCGAGTGTCCGCGGAATGCATCCAAAACGAGCATATTTCTCTTCTTATGAAGCACACCGCGGCGCCTGCCCCACACTACCTTGAGCCAGTCCACTACCAGGTCAGTGTCCATCCAGCCCTTTTCCTGGGCACGTACGATAATGCCAGCTGGCATCGTCTCCTTTGGCATAGTCTTGCATTTCAAAATCACATATGGGGGGAGTTTGGTCCCATCAGTGAGACACACCAACATTACAGTGATTCGTTTTTTTTTCATTTCCAGTAGATCGCACAATAACTGATTTGTCCCCTTTCTTGGCAACAGTGACAGATGTTGGCATGTCAAAAAACACTGGTGTTTGGTCAGGATTCCCTATCTGATCCAGGGGGTATGAGTGAGTTTTCCTCAGTTTAAGCACATATCGCTGAAAAGACAGCAACTTCTCCTCGATGTCTGAGGGCAGGCGCTGGGCCAGACTTGTTATACAACGCAGTGTCAGCCCTTTGCACCGCATCTTGTGTACACCACCCAGTGCTAGCTTTGAATTCATTTGTCAGTATGTTCAGCTCCTTGGCTATCTCCAGAGCCCTCAGCCGAATGATTTCTCTTGTGATTGGCATCGCATCCCAACGTTTTCTATCACATATTCATAGATTATATCAAGTTCTGCAAACTTGCCACTTTGAGGTCCACGGAAAGTTTTACTTTGGCTGTTGGTATTTTTTAGTCGTTCTTTTTGTGCTCGCCACCTTCGAACGTTGGATTCTGTGACTCCAAATTTTCAGCTTTGCAATTATTAGATGATTCCGCCTCATTCACGACCATAAGTTTAAAGTTGGCGTCATAACTGTTTCGAACGTGTTGGTTTATTTGAACAACTTTTGAAGAGCTTTCTCAAGATGATCACTTAACCCCTCCATGGCGACACTTTGCTGTTTATTTAATTCATAACACTGTCACTAATTAGCCTATCGTGTTGGCGCCCTCTACTGTTTCTCCCTGCTTTCTCTCTTTCCCCCCGTGATTTTGTCTATATCGCGAATATAAGACGACCCCCCATTTTTCAGCCTATTTTTAGGACAAAAACCTCGTCTTATATTAGGGTATATACGGTAACTTTGTTGAATAGGGTTGGGCGGTAATACGGTAATAATGTATACCACGGGGTCTTAAAATAGCAACGGTATCAGTTTCAATACGGTCAACAAAAAAAAATTATGCAATGCACTTATATAGGAGACAAGGATTAAATATAATTTATTTAATGCCTAAAAATGCTTATGTGTGGTTGTCATCACGTGACAGTGTGGAGGAGAAAGAGAGAGGGTGAAAAATGGCAAGTCGCTCACCGAGTGACCTGGTCTCGAAGAAGAACACGACTTATGCAGTTTGGCAGTATTTCAGGTTGCGACCTAATGAGAAGGGACGGTGTAGGCACTAGGGATGGGCATTTCAAGCAAAAATTATATTCGAAGATCACCTGGTATTATTTGATTATTATTCGAAAATCGCACCCCTCCACCACATGCACGCACACATGCATTAAGAGGAGGCTACACACTTAAATATAAGTTTAAAAAAAACATATGCTCCAAATTTATTTTTAATAATATAATGTTTTTTTTTATTTCATCCATGTTGATTATATGAAAAGGGAACCGCATGAGATGAGTAAGATAGGATCATAAGATGCCCACTATATCAGAAAACATTTGGAATGGGTCAGACATAATTTTGACCACTTATTAAGTTTTGTTTTGTAGAAAGCCTTTCTTTAAAGTGAATTTCATTTTGTATAAATTGTATCTTCATTTTAATCAATGTTTCATCAACAAATTGCCTGGATTAATAAATAAGCAAATATAGTAGACAATATAATCAGGACACGAAGGCGCTGGCGCGTGAACTGGAGTGTCTCATAAATCAACCGAAACTCAGCGTATAAGATACTTGCCTCACAGACCTGAGAAGTAAAAAATTGACGCTGTTAAAATGGGTTTGCGTTAACGCCGTTAATAACGCGTTTAACTGACAGCCCTAATATATATATATATATATTAGGGATGCTCCGATCAGGATTTTTGCAGCCAATACCAAAAGCCGATTTCTTGTCATGGTGATTGGCCGATACCGATGCTTAATATACTTAATATAAGACAAAGATAAATACAAACAAAATGGAGCAGTCTGATGCAGCCCACAAGGTTTAATTAAACTTTGTCCGATAGTAAACTTGAGGACAACATAAACATTTAATCACCTAAAATAGAGAAGTCTGATGTAACAAACCTTGTCCACTGAGCAGGACAAAAATTAAATAAATAATTTAAACTCCTAAAAGAACAAATTGGAGTAGTTTGATGCTACTCATAAGGGATGGGCATTTCAAGAAAAAATAATATTCAAAGATCGCTGGGTATTATTTGAAAATCGCACCCCTCCCCCATATGCACGCACACATGCATAGGCCACACAAGTGAGAAAAGCGGAGTGGTCTGACGTTTAAATATAACTTAAAAACGTAAATATACATTTCATATTTGTTTTATATAATATAAATGTTCTTTTCTTAATTACATCTCTGTTAATTATATGAAAAAGGAACCACATGAGATGGGTAAGATAGGATCATAAGATGCCCAATATATCAGGAGACATTTGGAGTGGGTCAGAAATGATTTTGACCACTTAAGTTTTGTTTTGTAGAAAGCCATTCTTTAAAGTAATTTTCGTTTTGTAAAAATTGTATCTTAATTTCAATCAATGTTTCATCAACCAATTGGCTGGATTTAATAAATAAGCGAAATATAGCAGACAATATAATCAGGACATATACACGGTATATACACGGAGGCGCCCGGACGTGAACTGGAGCGCGTCTCATAAATGAACCGAAACTATAAGCGTATAAACGACTTGCCTCACAGACCTGAGAACGTACAGAAAGCTTGAATGTCTACTTTAAAAAAAAAACACAATTCAAATCGATATTAAATAGGGTAGGCTACTCTCTGCTTATGTAGGCTAATTCGTATGAAGTGTGCATTTCTCTATAGGCGCGTTCACTGCGAAGATGGCGTCAACATCGCCAACTTTATCTTGGCAGCCAGAAAACACTAGTTTATTAAAGGGGCTATGTGTAGGTTTTTACTTTAAAAAATCTTTAAGATAGAGTTTTCATTTGTACATTTATGAGCCAACCATATTGTAATAGAAAGAATGACACCTTGACTGTCCACCACGGTTGCCTCTATCAGCCTGTAGGCTCAATTGTGTGTGGAGGAGTCGGGTCCGAATTGGCACGAAAATTCACAAAATGTGACGTCATGCGCGTTCTCGTCTACTTGGGCTTACATCCGTACGGCACCGGCAATCGCTAGCAGTAGCGTTTCAAATGGACTCTGCAGACGGAAAGAAGCGACAAGCCTCCAGCACAATCCAGACACCCCCGAAACTCCTCGTAAGTTAAAAAAAGAAAAAAAGAGCCTTATCTAGTGCGGCCAACGAGAACGAGCATGAGACTGGCTGCAGTTTCTCTAACGGCCACTGGTGTCAGTAACGGTTACAAATTTCAGAACTTCCGCAATGCTCCTTTAATAAACAATTAAAATGTATCATGCTGCATAAACATTACTTTTGCCGGTTCTTTGTGGCAAGCTTTATGCAAACGCTTGATATGCGGAATACAGGCAATATTACGATAACGCTCATTATGGTTTAGTATTTTCTCCCATATTTAAGTAATTAAATATATATATAAATATGTGATTAGACTAATGGCTTAAATGAACTACTACTAGTAAACTAGAAAAAAAAAAAACTTTAGTCGTGCACGGGCAGCCCAATTTATTTCACATATTTCCTAACCAGCGCGTCACTGCAGGCGTTCTGAGCGAGCGGCACTGTGTGGACTAAGCGAGGGAAGCACACTCTTCAGAAAAGTGATCTCTCTGGAGGACAATGCTGCCTTACTAAGGCAAAAGACCTTAACTCACCAGAGTGTGAAACTGAGAAAAATTACTTTAAAGTTATCTTAATGTCCTGACAATTGAGTTATAGGTATAATATTGTAATTTTCACATTTTGTAGTGTATACCTGTATTAACCTACAAAAAAAATTTAAACTCAAATTTGACCTTTGACCCTTTTTCGGAAGTTACTGTATTCTGCCTTAGCATTGCCCACAAAATGACAATCGGTCATACCAAGGCAAAATACCTTAACTTCTATTTTATAGCACAATGTTATGATAACACTTAAAATGTAAGCAATATTATATTGGACTCACTATGATAAAAATGGCTTCACATGTATAAACAAGAAGTTGAAGTAGTGAGAATAGTTGGAATGTCCTGTATGAACAAAATGACGGAGTATGTTTTTATGTTTCCACTGTTCGATCGCGCCCGCGCCTCCCTCTCTCTCTCTCACACACACAGACACACACACACACACACACAACATATTCCAGCATCAGAGCTAAGGCGGGGCTACAGATTAGTCCCTAAATAACTGTATCTAGTAGTTCCGCATTGTAATGGATTTGATTTCTCGTCGGTTGTTTGACATGGATTTTAACCAGGGTTCAACAAAAGGTAGGCTCTAAATTACTACATTCCTGCTGCTGCTGTATAATGGGTGTGTCGTTACGGCTCCAACCAACCAACTCCTGTACATAGTTTTTTCAGTCAGTGGACTGTCATTGGCAGGCGAGAGCTAGCCTATGAGAAGCACATTTTATTTCAGTTGTACATGTATGTAGCCTTGTATTACAGGCTGTGAATTAAGATATCCTACCTACAAGCCTGTTCTAATGCAGCGTTGTTACTGGATAAGTTGTTGATTATGGCTCGAAACGTGCTTGTGTCTAGTTTGCGAAGTAGCATCGCTAGCTAAAGGCTACCGCTAGCTATTACTGGATTTTAAAGATGATCTTTTTTTATGCACCCGTGTCGTGTCATTCTTACCTTGATCTTGGTGTTTACGTTTCAAAGCCATTTCCCCCCGAGAGTATGCCACAAAAGCAATCACTGTATAACATGTACGTGTGTGTCTAAGGAGATTTAATTGCTACATCATAACCCCGTAACTCCAGCGCAGCAATATTTTGATGGTCGGTCAGAACCAGGCAGAGTGTCGTAACTGCAGGGCAGCGCAACCGTAACTTCATTCGAGTGTTCAGGAGCAGCGAGAATCGAAGGCATTAAGCCGTAACTGACGTTACGGGCTTCTACCACAGTTTCCCCATGGCTTTTTGAAGTTACGCCAAAAACATCATCTTATTTCCCCCAAAAAACAATCGAATTGAAACTTGATGTTTGTGTATATGATAAAACTTGTTTATTGTCCTAAAAATGACAATAACTCATTTTAGCCAAAAATCGAAGTTACAACCTTTTGCCTTAGTGCGGCAGAATGCTCCTCCACATGAGATTCCTTTGAAACATACATGGCAAATAGCTAATTTCTCGACTTTCAAGTTTTCTGGGGACAGTCCCTGTTATTGGTGCAGTGTTAATTTTCACAGACGAAAACGAGACGATAACTAAATAAAAACTAGTTTTGAATGACAAAAACTATGACGAAAATCTATTGACATTTTTGTCAAAGAATAAAAACTAGACAAAAATATTAGACAGTGACGATTTGGGAATCGATCCAGTCAAAACTGATGTCGCGTTTGTATTGTAACGTGCTGATCTACCCAGCGGCACACGGGTTGGTATGCGCTGCATGTCTCTTAAAACGTTAAAAAATGTAAACGTCTAGGAGAACGAGTAGAGCAGACATATAGATCTGAATAAGAGTGACGACGCAAAAAAAGAGCTCTATTCGGTACGATTTTCTGTGCGCACACACCCAACCCGAAGCGTGCAGCCATGCACATATGTGAGCTTTGAGCTCTCTTCAGTGTCTGAATGGACAAATACACACTACATTATGTCGAAATGTCAGTTTTGGAGAGTATTCACGTAAACTATGTTGGTTATGTCTTAAACAGTTTTAAGTGTATCGGATGTGCATTAGTGCAATTGGATCCGCATGTCATTGGACATGATCCAATGTCTTAAAGTGACAGTGGGTAATAAACCTAATGCGGTCTGTGTCCTTAATATTGATCAAGCAACAAAAGAAAAAGAGAAAAGCATTCACTGCTCATTAATAGCTTTAATAAGGATTCATTATATTTTATTCATACAAATAAATGTCTGCAGCTTGAATGAATAAAGAATGATGTATGCAAGTAGTTATAAAGAATGCATATATCATTAATTGAAAAGAAGACTGTTCTACTTTAGGAACAGTGGTTTTATTTAATTTTAAGATTTTTTAAGTCACAGTAGTTAAATCTGTATCTATATTGCATGTTCAAACTTCTAAAATCATTCATATTAACAGGTTAATAGATGTTTTCTCCGGAAGTATGTGGGTTTGGAAGTTTTAGAGACATTCTAAATTAATGCATTACAATTGAACTAAACCCATTATATTTTAGTCATCTGAATTGTTTTAGTTTTAGTCTAGTTTTAGTCGACGAAATACAATAAGATTTTAGTCGACTAAATCTACAGTAGATTTAGTCGACTAAAATCTTATTGTATTTTTGTTAGGAGGGGCTGAGGCAAATCAATTACTTTTCTTCTTCTCTACAGAAACAAGGAAGCTCTGGCTATGCAACAAAACAGAAAAGAAAATTTCTTCCTGAATGGAAAAAGTGCTATTCGTTCATTGAATATGATGAACCTGCACAACTGATGTACTGCAAAACATGCAGGAGCTGCCCAGCTCAGGCCATGGGTAACGCCCTGTTCCATGGGGTAACTGGACAGAAAGTCAGAGTGAGGAGCATCAAAGAGCATGCAGCCACGATTGCACACAAATCAGCTGATGATGCCCTACAAGCAAGAGCTCACCCAGAAAGAGGAGCACTTGTGGCAGCTTTTGACAGAATGGATGCAGCAATACAGGAAAAGATGGTGAAACTCTTCAACATAGCCTACTTTATTGCCAAAGAGGCGGCCTTCACCATGTTCCCCAAGCTGGTCGCTCTTCATCACACCAACAGCCTGGACCTCAGCAATACATATAGCAATGACCAGGCATGCCGCATGTTCATCACAGCCATCGGTATGACTTTCATTGAGGAGCTTCAGGAAAAGTTGCGTTGCCAGGTTCTTTTCTATCGTGTCTGACTCTTCAGTTGACCGATCAGTGAAGAACCAGGAGCTAATCTATTGCGTCTACCTCCAGAATGGAAAACCAGTGAACCAGCTTATCCAAATTGTTGCCCTGGACCATGTCCATAGCCAGGGCATTTTGGATGCCATTCTGGCTGGACTGCTGAAGGTTGGAGTGGGTGAGGAGGACCTGAAAAAACATCTGGTTGGCTTTGGGTGTGATAGTGCTGCTGTTATGCTGGGTGTGAACAATGGAGTGACCGCCAGACTTCAGCGTTTGTGCCCGTCCCTTGTCTCAATTTGGTGTGTGGCTCATTGTCTAGAGCTAGCTGTTCTAGACTGTGTCAAACAGGTTCCTCAGCTGCAATTCATTAAGCAAACACTACGTGCCATCCACAAGCACTAAACCTGCTCTGCGAAGGCCTCACGGGAGCTTCAGGAGATCAGCAAGGCGATGGAGATCTCCATTGTGAGGCCAGGCAACACTGAAGGTACTCGCTGGCTACCACACGTCACATGCATTGGAGGCATTGATGAGGAACTACATGCCCATCTTGGTACACTTTGAAAACCATGCCAGTGACCCTAATGACAGGGAATCAAGTGCAGCCATGAAGGGGAGAGCAAAGCTTGTGCAGCACAGCCTGAAACAGTACAATATGCTGCTATTCATCCACCTCATGCTGGATGTCTTGCAAGAACTGAAGCACCTCAGCCTCCTGTTCCAGCAAGAAGGCCTCACATTGCAGATGGTCTCGGATGGACTGCAGACAACATCCCTGGCTCTCGTGGCCATGCATGTGAGAATTTATTTTGATTTGACATTATTAGGTGCTAAAACCTTATATTAACCGTCGGGTGGAAAACCTTATTTGTCATTTTATACAAATTTTATACCGTAATTCCTCAAATACAAACCGGGGCCTTTATTTACCTGAACTGCAGAAGGTAACCGGCTTTTATTTGAAGCAGGCTTTTATTAGAGGCAGGCCTTTATTTCCAATTCCATCTTTTTCATAAATAATAGGATTGGGCCGATAGACAATGCAATCATCTATCGCGATGGCTGACAGACATCACTATGTTGAGACTGCATCGCCATCCCCCCGCCCGCCCGCCCCGCCCTGCCCTGTTTCCATGGTGACGCGTCATGTTTGACGCGTCATGCTTGCACGTGATTCACCACAGCCAAAATAGCGCTGTATGACAGATGTAGCACTTTTTTTCTAAATATTAACAAACTTGCTTAAACTTCCAAACTCCGATTCTCAAATACATGTAAGAGAGTTTGTTGTGTCGTTTAAAAACCTTTAACGTTATAAATTATCTTGATCTGTAACGTGAGATGTTTGTTTGGGCCGCAGTTCAGAGATTCCTGTCTGTTGGATTTATTACAGCACGTGAATTCATCAGTTTCTCACGAAATACATTAAAGTAAGTGGCCGGCTAACTGGGAGAAGAACAGAGTAAACTTAATAGTTACTTGCACTGTGATATGAATAAAACACCTCGGCAAATATATTTAAATGAATTGTTATTGCCGCTTCCATAGACACTATTGTGTATTTTACAAACTATAAATGTATTGTTCTTCTATAAATTATATGCATTTAAATGTCTGAAACCTAAAATAAACATGATGTGGTTAAAAACACTGAATAGTTGTGATATACGGTATGACAAGCGCTGAAAGTCCGTCTTTAGCTCAGCGTGAAAGCACAGTTTGAATCTGGCAGTTATGTCGCGTTAGAGCGGGCCGACATCGATGATGAGATGTAGAGGAAAATATCTAGTGGAAAATGAGTATGTTACGTTATGTCATTATATGAAAGGCACAGGAGATTACCTATCAACACTAAATTTTCCCCGGCCTTAATTTGAGACCGGCCTTTATTTGTCTGTGTTGACCCCGCCCCCGGCCACTATCAGAGGCCCGGCGTTTAATTGACTACCGGTTTTTATTTGAGGAATTATGGTAATTACATAATTCTATTTAATATTGTCACAGCTTAACATTTGTATGGGTCCTTTAAGTAATTAAAATGTTCTTTACCTCTTTTCTTCTTTTTAAACTGTAGACAAACCCAGGCCCAAGGCTACACCAGTTCATGGATGAGGTTGGGGCTGGAAGTACCTGGCAGGGTGTCCAGATCAGCAGGACCAATGCTGATGATGACAACTTCGAAAACCTCAAGCTTCGCCTCACCAACAACTTCTGTGAGTTTGTGTCAGAGCGTTTCAAAAGTCTGGAGACCGGCATTCTGAAGGCAACCTCCACACTCTTTGACCTGTCCAACTGGCCAGAAGACACTATTGATCTGGCAACATTTGGCACAGCTGAGATGAATGCCTTCATGGAGCATTTCCATCCCATACTTGAGACATGTGAGGACTTTTAATCCGTGGAGGCAGCTAGGCGAGAGTGGCTTGACCTTAAGATTCTTGTTTCCCGTCACTACAGGCACCTCGATTCCCAGGTGATGTGGCAGCGGCTGATTCAGGGTGCCATTGGAAGGGATGGCCAGTTTCAGCACATGCAGGTGGTAGCAGAGATCAGCCTTGTCCTCCCCATGAGCTCCTCTTGCTGTGAGCGTGGCTTCTCCAGCATGAAGAGGATCAAATCTGACTGGAGGTCCTGCCTGTCCAATGAGATGCTCAACAGCCTCCTTCAAATCTCACAGAATTTCACAGACACAGAATTTCCCCCAAATTGTTCTAGAGAAGTCATATTACACTTTTTAAAGCCCTTTCTCTTAAAACGTTTTCAGATGATCAGCTATGACACATTACCACTTTGAGATAAGTAGATTTAACTCTGTTATTTTTTATTAAATCTGTTGTTTACCTGTTTAACTATTTTGAATGGAGCTAAATAAATATAATAATATAAATCATAAACATTTGAATGGTGTTTTTATTATGTGACTAACAACTATAGATGATAATGACAAAGTACAGAAACAACATTTTTATTTTGGGACGTTTGACATTCACTTTAGGACGGTTCAAATTGTTTTTTAGGACGGTTCCAGGACGAAGGTGAAAAAAGTTAGTCTGGAGCCCTGATATATATGTATATAGAAAGCTTGAAATGTCTTCTTTTAAACAAAACAATTAAAAACGACAAGAAATGGGCTACTCTCTGCTTATGTAGGCTAATTCGTATGAAGTGTGCATTTCTCTCTATAGGCGCGTTCACTACTGCGTCAACTTTATCTTTGCAGCCGACACTGACAGAAAACACTAGTTTATTAATAAATAATTCAAATGTTTCTTGCATAATAATTACTTTTGCTGGTTCTTTGTGGCAAGCTTTATGAGTGCGTTGAGATGCGGAATAGGCAATACATTACGAAAACGCTCATTATGTGATTGGAAATCAGGGTTATTCCACCAAATATTGATTTCTGAACAGAGTTAAAACGTTAGTATTGTGATGTTTTAAAAATGTACATAAACTTGGAAGAAATGTTGTCAGTAGTTTGTAGAATAAATAAAAATGTTTAATTTTACTCAAACGGATACATATAAATAATAAATCCAAATATCAGGACCGGAGACATGCATAGTCCAGTAGCATATCATTTTAGACAAGTTGGTCATAATGTCTGTGCTTTACAATACATCGGTATAGAGAAGGTAAAAAAGAAAGAGGTGGTGATAATGAGAAGAAATTGTTACAAAGGCAATGTTTTTGGATGTATACCTTAAATACTTTGTCATTATCAGGACTGAATTTTTTTGTATGTTTATCTCTACTATTGTTATTTTGTTGTCCTACACCTGAGCCCAGTTAGGATGTTTGGGATGTGTACAACCTTTTTGTATGTTTAATATTTTTTTGGAACCAGTGATACTTTTTTCAGGATTCATTGATGAATAAAAAGTTAGAAAGAACAGCATTTATTCAAATTAAAATACACATTCAAAATCTTTTCTAAAAATATAAATCTTTACTATTTTTTTTAGATTATTAATTTAATACATCCTTTCTGAATAAAAGTATTAATTTCTTTCAAAAAAAGAAAGAAAAAAAATTACTGACTCCAAACTTTTGAACAGTAGTGTATATTGTTTTCAAAGGATTTATATTTCAAATAAATGCTGTTCTTTTTTAACTTTTTATTCATCAAAGAATCCTGACAAAAATTATCAAAGGTTATAAAAAAATATTAAGCAGCACAACTGTTTCCAACATTGATAATAAATCAGCATATTAGAATGATTTCTGAAGGATCATTTAACACTGAAGAAATGGCTGATGAAAATTCAGCTTTGCATTTCACAATATTACTTTTTTTCTGTATTTTTGATCAAATAAATGCAGGCATGGTGAGCATAAGAGACTTCTTTCAAAAACATTAAAAATAGTAATGTTTCCAAACGTTTGACTGCAACTGTGTGTGTATGTATATGCATGGGCGTAGATTACGCGGGGGACGTGTCCCCCCCACTTTTTTAAAAATGTAAATTCGTCCCCCGCACTTTTTCATAGGGCAAATGTGTCTATGACAAGCTGAGGTTTCCGGGGGTTTGTATAGCCTGCCCACTTTTTTAAAAATGTAAATTCGTCCCCCGCACTTTTTCATAGGGCAAATGTGTCTATGACAAGCTGAGGTTTCCGGGGGTTTGTATAGCCTGCCCTACATCGAGATTTAAAATCCAAAGAGTCAAGGTCTATCTACATACGTGACTTTCACGCTTCCATGGTAATCAGTCACTCGTGCATTAGCTTACGACACGCCCATGCTCGCACCCGCGCCGAATCCATCAGTTTCATAGAGTTCAAAACGGCAAAAAAAAACTCTTCACTCCTTTTTCACGAAAAAGTCAAGCACTGTAAGTAAGTTGTCATCTGGTATACGAATTGTGTTGCACAATGATGAATAACTCTGCCTATTTCTCTTGTTGAATAATTAACAAGTTTTGTTGTAAATTTAAAATATTCACTATACCAGCACAATCGTGCACTACTTTCAATCTTTTTTTTTCGTTTTATTTTCACAGATGTTATCAAAGCCCTTCAAATTAGAATAAACATGGTGATTGTTAATGCTGAATTTGTATGTTCATGCATTAACAGCCACGATCTGCTTGAATCAGGCAATAACATGTGTAGACTATGATGTTTACCATAATTCGGTAACACAATACAATTACATAAAAAAAGTTTGTAGACAAACTTTAAGTTCTCTTGAAAAAGCCTAACTAGAAAGTTTGAAGTATTTTTAAAAGCTTGATGTTTGAAGGTTTTCAATTGGAAAGTTTTAGTTTAGTAAGACAGACCATAGGCTATTAAGGAAATGTTATTTTGCCAAAAGAAGAACTTTTATTTTAAGTAAATGTTATTTTTAAATCAGCCTACTTCAGTTTGATATTTAACCATATTATCCTGCTTAACAGTAACACTTATAATTTGAATAATTGTAATGCGATGATCAGATATCTAAATCAGAGAATATCATATGTTTGGGCGGTTGACGGGTGGATTATTTATTTTTAACAGTGGATTCGGGGGACTCAAAGTGCACCAGATTAATGAATTTATCTTTAAAATGTACAAAATTTTCTTACGGGGGGGCAAGCCCCCGGACCCCCCTAGAAGTACAGAGATCCACCTACAAAAATACTGTGGGAAACACAGTAGGCTAAATGATGGTCTACGAAAAATAAAAATGTTATTATCTAATTAAAATACATGATCAGGATTTTACCACCTCCGCCTCGTTTTAAGCCAGGAAAAAAAACCTGCGTGTCAAATATAAAGTACTGAACATCTGCATTTCTTTCTTTCTTTTTTTTTTTTTTGCTTTAAAAATAAATAGCATATTAAGCCAATTAACCTGTCAACAAAAGTCTGAAAAAAAAAATGGTATTACACTTGACATTCTGTCCCCCTCACTTTTGAAATGATGGCTACGCCCCTGTGTATATGTATATGCAGTGGTTAAATTGGGCCGGGGCTCAGCACATAAGCCTGCTCGTTTGTGTCCTGATGATGTGCCTGTTTGCAGTCAGTTGCCTATACTGGAAATTATGTCACATAAAATTTGATGAAAGTGATGCTTTTGAAAACATATTTCTGACAATAAATTAAAGATTTTTGAAATGGCATGTCTATTTTGTCTCGGCGGAGCTGAGATGAGAACAATCGGAAGACGGCCGTATTCTTGTTCAGCTGCTTAATCTCGTTGTCAGTCGACCATGATCGCGCACCGTTCGCGCATGCGCATCTTCTTCTTCTTAACCTTTATTTAACTAGGAAAATCACATTGAGGTTAAAACCTCTTTTACAAGTGGGACCTAGTCAAGACAGGGTCAGATAGCAGGATTAAACAGATAACAAGCAACAATGAACCAAACGCAACATCATCATTAGACAACAGCAAACACAGAAAAACAAGTCACCACGACACGATGTTATACAACACCGAAACACAGCATAACAACACAAACATATGTGACCCTGGATCACAAAACCAGTTTTAAGTAGCACGGGTATATTTGTGGGAATAGCCAACAATACATTGTATGGGTCAAAATTATAAATTTTTCTTTTATGCCAAAAATCATTAGGATATTAAGTAAAGATCATGTTCCATGAAGATATTTTGTAAATTTCCTACCGTAAATGTATAAAACATTTATATTTGTGAGTGAATGCAGCACAATCACGAACATAAATAGACAACTTTAAAGGCGATTTTCTCAATGTTTCGATTTGTTTGCACCCTCAGATTCCATATTTTCAAATAGTTGTATCTCGACCAAATATTGTCCTATCCTAACAAACCATACATCAATGGAAAGCTTATTTATTCAGCTTTCATTTGATGTATAAATCTCAATTTCAAAAAATTTGGAATGCGAAATGCACCTGCCACTTTCCAGCGTCTGGTGAATAAGGTGTTGGAAGGAGTTGCAGGATGTGAGGCTTACCTTGATGATTTGGTTATCTATAGTGCTACCTGGTCTCAACATTTGGCCCAGCTTGGGGATGTGTTCAAACGGTTAAAGGCTGCGAATTTGACCCTAAACCTCTCCAAGTGTGAGTTTGGGCAGGCCACCGTAACCTATTTAGGCAAAGTTGTTGGCCATGGTCATGTGTCGCCAGTAGGAGCAAAAGTAGAGGCCATTGTGAACTTCGCTGTACCCTCATCTCGGCGGGAACTAAAACGTTTCCTGGGTATGGCAGGATACTATAGGAGTTTTTGCAAAAATTTTGCCACTGTTGCTACACCTTTAACTAACCTGCTTAGTCCCAAGGTTCCTTTTGTTTGGACTGAGTTATGTCAGGTGGCCTTTGACAATCTGAAAGCATTGTTGAGCAGTTCTCCTATTCTTGCCGCCCCTGACTTTGATAGACCTTTCAAGCTAGCTGTGGATGCTAGTGATTTTGGTGTGGGTGCGATTCTTCTTCAAGATGATTCAGTGGGAGTTGAGCATCCTGTGTGCTATTTTTCAAAGAAATTTGATATCCATCAGAAGCACTATTCTACTATAGAAAAGGAAGCTTTGGCCCTTATTCTTGCTCTGAAACATTTTGCTGTGTATGTTTCATCCAGTGTTTCACTTATTGTGTACACTGATCATAATCCCTTGGTGTTCCTCCACAGCATGAGAAACACTAACCAGCGCTTAATGCGATGGAGTCTGTTTTTGCAGGGATATGATCTTGCAGTCTGCCACATTCGTGGGAAGGATAATGTTTTGGCGGATGCTCTGTCAAGGTCGTAAGTGCTTGCGCTTTTTCATGTATTTGTTGACTTTGCCATAGGTTATTCCATAGCAATGTTTTAAGGGTGGGAGTGTTATGTGTGAGTGTTCTAATCTGTATGTCATTGCAGTTTCCCTGGTAGATCACCTGCAATCAACCGGTTAATTGATGTCACCTGACGGGAGCTACTTAAATCTAAGACGCATGCTCTCTCGCTCTCTCTCTCATCTTGCAGCCGGCAGAGCAGTAGCTGTGTTTTGCTTCTGCAGTCCCTTTTTTCCTTTTTATATTAAATAAACTTTGTTTTAATTGGCAGATTTCTGTCTTTGTGTCCTTTATGTTGCATCCCTAGAGCCGGGGTTGTAACATAATGGGTTGACAAAACCCATAAGACTGGTTTTGTCATCCAGGGTCACATATAGGTATTTCATAATACCCTACATGGTACTGTTCGCATAAATAACATTATTTGATCATAGGTTTAGTAAGGAGTTAAGTGGTGATAGAATTAGCAAAGCAGCTGCAATTAACAGTAACCACCTCCTTTATTCTATGTTTAAAATCATTTAGAGAGATGAGAGATTGTAGTTTGAGTTTAGTCTGTACATCATTCCAAGACCAAGGGCCATAATGGAACAAGCTTAGCTTTCCAGCCTCTGTTCTAATAGCAGGCACTTTGAACTGTAGCCAGTTCTGTGACATGAGATTATGACAACTTCGATATAATAAAAATTTCCTATTTAAATAATTTGGAAGTTTTCCTAAAATGACCTTATAAATTAAAATATACCAGTGTTCAAGCCTTCGCAGATGAAGAGATGACCATCCTACCAAACTATACAATATACAATGATGTGTCCTAAAACTAGAGTTAGTGACATATCTAAGAGCTGAATGATAAAGGTGGTCCAGTTTGGACAAAGTAGACAGAGAGGCAAACCTATAGATTGTATCCCCATAATCTCTCTGTGACAGAAATAGGCCAGCAACTAAGCATTTTCGTGAAGCCAAGGAGAAACAGGACTTTAGCCTATACAGAAAACCCAATGTGAATTTTAATTTCTTTGCAAGATAATCAACATGGTATTTAAAATTAAGTTTTTTGTCCATCCAAATTCCCAGATATTTATAATTATCTACAGACTGGATACAGACTCCATCCAGTGAAGCGATGGAGAGAGGTGGCAACTTTAATCGCTCCGTATTAAAAACCATAACTTTAGTTTTATGTGGGTTTAACAGCAGCTTCAAATCTATTAGCACATGTTGCAGTGTGTCAAAATCTGCTTGCACATTTGCAAAGGCCAACTCAGCTGTGGGGGCAGAGGAGTACAGAACTGTATCATCTGCATACAGATGATACTTACAAAATTTAAAATTATCACAAATATTATTGATATACATTAGGAAAAGCAAGGGTCCCAAGACTGAACCTTGTGGAACACCCTTCGTAACAAAGACTGGGTTTGACTATTCATTTCCATTTTTAACCATTTGTGAACGATTGGACAAGTAGCTATGAAACCATTTGACCACATTACATCCAATGCCAGATCTCAGCAAGGTAATAACAAGCAATGGATGGTCCACAGTATCAAAAGCCTTTGTGAGGTCTATGAACAGAGAAACACAAATTTTTTTATCTATAGCCTCTTTGAGGTCATCCATGACTTTTAACGTGGCGGTTATTGTACTATGCCCTGACCGGAACCCAGATTGCATATCATTTAAAATGTTATGCGAGTGCAAGTATGATTTAAGTTGGATGGCAACTAATGACTCCAAACTTTTTGAAAGAACAGAAAGATTGGAGATAGGTCTGAAATTGTTCATATCGTATCGATCGCCAGCTTTGAATAGGGGTGTAATATACGCTTGCTTCCAGATGGTTGGAACCTGGTTAAAACATAATGTCATGTTAAAAATATGAGTAATAGGCTCAGCTATGACCGGAGCAGCCACCTTTAACAGAAAGGGATCCAGACCATCAAGTCCAGGCGCCTTTTTAGGGTCTATTGAATTTAGTATTTGCAGAACGTCTTGAACTTGAAATGCTTCAAAGTTAAATGAGAAAGCAGAGGATGTACTAGATGGCAAAAAACATTTTGAACGATCAACTGAGATTGATGGAAGCTGCTGATCAAATAAATGACCTGCCTTCTCAAAATGATCATTAAAAGCATTTAATATTTCGTTTTTATCTGTGATAGTTACATTTCCAATATTCAATTGTTGTGGAAAGTCTGAAGCTTTTTTGTTCTGCAATACTTTAATTGTTTTTCAGAATGTAGATGGATTATTAAAATTATCATTAATTGAGGTAAGATAATAATTTGATTTACAGGTCCGAATGGCTGAGGTACATTTATTTCTCAAAGTTCTGAAGAGTTGCCAATCTACATTACTCCTGGTCCTCCTAGCTAGGGACCACTGTTTATTTCTTAATTGAATTAACTGGGCTAGTTCTTGAGAAAACCAAGGATTATCCCTGTTCTTTATTCTATGCTTTTTGAAAGGAGCGTGTTTATTTGCGATCAATAGAAATTGTTGCTGAAAAAAAGCAACAGCTTCATCTACGGTAGGAATCAGTATAACACGATCCCAATTTAGTCTTGCGAAATCAGATAAAAATGCCTGCTCTGAGAAGTGTTTAAAATGGCGTCTTAAAACAGTGAGACCCTTAAGTTTAGGTGTTTTGGTGTTTCTCACACATCCTATTACACAATGGTCACTCATATCATTTGCGAACACACCTATTGCTGTATATTTATGAGCCCTGTTGGTGAGAATGACATCCAACAGGGTGTCACTATTCAGCTTAGGTGGATTTAGTCTGGTGGGGCTGTCAATAATTTGTACTAAATTTAAAGAATTACAGACCTGCTTAAAATTATCTGATTTGTCACTGAGCCAATCCCAATTTAAGTCACCAAATAAAATTATTTTGGAATTATTTAACCTAGACAACACTTCAGTTAGAGTCGACAATGTTTCATTAACAGCAGAAGGAGGCCTATAGCAACCAATGATAGTAAATGGAGCATTTGCTACCTTATTGTCTAAGGCAATAAGTTCAAACTGTTTTGGGATTGACTGGGAAAGTAAAACAGACGCAGGAAATTTTTGAGATACATAAATAGCTACACCACCTGCACGCCCTTTCCGATCTGTTCTATAAACATTATAACCACCAACACAAATAACATCATCAGGAACAGAGGGTTTAAGCCAAGTTTCAGAGATCACAACAATATCTGGATTAGCAGACATGAACCACGTTTTCAATAAATCCGGTTTAGGTAATAAACTTCTACCGTTCATGTGTAGAAAACCAATTTCATGCCTATCAGCAAATTCAGTAGGCGTTGAAAGATGATGTAAATTTAATGAATTGGACAGGGGACCCGGGTTTACATTAACATTGCCAGAGACAAATAAAAGCAATAAAATTAATGTTCGTGAAAGGGACTTATTAACATTTAAAGAAGATTTGTGATCGGAGGAAATCCTTGGGCATCTTAGGTGACACGGATAAATGTACGCAGCAATATATAATGAATGTTCCTGGGAGATCTGTAGTTGCGCGGGATGTGGAAGCGCGCAAAAGTTCCAGAAATGTACAAAAAGTGCCCTGGCCTTGAATGAGTAAGGAAAATAAGACTAAATCAAAATGAAATAACCAAGACTAGGTTGACCATGTGATGATTTTTCTCAGGAGATGTTTTGAGCATTTTACTTCAGACACCGGATTATTAGCAAACTGCGAAGAGAACTGCTAGCTGGCTACTCAAAATAAACTAGCAATCTATTCAGTCAGCATATTTGTATTTGATCTGTTAAACCAGCAGCCATATCACCCTATAGCCCAAGACTGGTTGCCCACTGAAGCTAAGCAGGGCTGAGCCTGGTTAGTACCTGGATGGGAGACCTTCTGAGAAAACCTGGTTGCTGCTGGAAGAGGTGTTAGTGTGGCCAGCAGGGGGTGCTATCCCTGTGATCTGTGTGGGTCCTAACACCCCAGTATAGTGATGGGGATACTATACTGTCAAAATAGCACCGTCCTTCGGATGAGACGTTAAACCGAGGTCCTGACTCACTGTGGTCATTAAAAAAATCCCAGGATGTCTTTCGAAAGAGTAGGGGTGTAACCTCGGCATCCTGGCCAAATTTGCCCCTTGGCCCCTGTCCATCATGGCCTCCTAATCATCCCCATATATACTGATTGGCTTCATCACTGTCTCCTCTCCACCAGTTAGCTGGTGTGTAGTGAGCGTTCTGGCGCAATATGGCTGCCGTCGCATCATCCAAGTGGATGCTGCACATTGGTGGTGGTTGAGGAGATTCCCCCCATCTATGTAAAGCGCTTTGAGTGTCCAGAAAAGCGCTATATAAATGTAATGAATTATTAATTATTATTAAACCAACTTTTTTTAGTTAATGATCTGTAAGACTGGGGCTTTATTATTGCTGTTCCTTTAATTCAAGTAATTTTTTTGACATTTGGGTTTAAAGTGTTTTAATTCTACAATATATGGTTTAAAAACTTATATATTTTATAAATAAAAGGAATAAATACGCAAAATATATTTTACTTAAATAATTAACAGATTAAAAAAATTTAAGGAAAAACAGTGCAACAAGTTGCATATGCTGAGTTTCGGTTCATTTTTGTGGTGTGCTCCAAAAACAAGCCCACGGAAAGGAAACATGACAGAATGCCTAGCGCACATTAACATATCAGTTATAGCATTGCTAATTTGACATCACAGCCTGTTTATAATCAAAATAAACTAGTCAACCAAACATTTAAAAAGTTACACTACTCAATTTAAATAGTCTGTTAGCTATATGTATAGCGTTTAAAATGTTTGTTAACATTTCTCTTTATTTACTGGTGTACATTCTTTCTGAATGTAATAAAATGCGACTTGTCTGTCCTCTCAAAAACTTAGTTTCATATATGTGTAGCATATTTTCAACAATGCAACAAAAAATCTAAATATCTTGAAAACAGTTTAACCGATAGTTTTAATTGCTCAAAAGTCTTACTTTCAGTTAACGGTTAAACAGTTAATTATGAGCATCCCTATGGGCTAGTCAAATGTGAATAATATATTCCATATGCAAAAAGAGTCCAATAACATGGAGAACACAGGGAGATAAAGCAACTAGTATTTGACTGGTCATGTCATATCACCATAACCCCATGAGGTGACCCCCTCCAAAAAAATAAAACCGCTTTTTATAAGCTGAAGTACCTCAATTTTTTAGTGAAAAAAAAAAAAAAAAATCTTAACAGAAAAAAGTTACTGAGTGCATATGTAATTCTCTCAAATAAACCAAAACAACATCTACCTTTCATCTCTCCCTCCTCGTTTTCCTCTTCTACTTTTCTCATTTTGGACGGCATCTCATCTTGTCCTTCTCCAGTTGATACCTCAAAACTGCAGGATCTTCGTCTTTTCTTCTCAGTTTTCTTACTTGCTGTGCTCGTCAGTATTACAGGGTTTTCCGTTTTAGATTCATCTGCTGATTGTTTCTTCGGGTCGTTTGTAATCGCGGTCTCGAACGCTCCTCTCTCCATCTTATTTACTGCTATTTTTTGAACAGCACTGTTTTTAAACTCACTTCGAGACCTCTTTTTTCTCTTCTTTATCTTGCCATCCTCTTCATCATCTAAAAGTAAAAAATAATGTGTGTTGCTAATATCTGGATCACTTAGATTGTGATGGCAGAAAGACACCAACTGTTCTCTTTCATGTTATGCTGTAATCTTGAGGATTACATATTCACAGTACATAAGGCATAGCAATGTGCTACCTTGTGTGTCCTGGGCAGCATCAAAGGGGATAGTCTTTTTCTTACAAGTCTTAGGGAAAATTCCTGGCTTCCTTGGAGCATCTTCTGGAGGATTGTTCAGCATCTGTCATTTCAAGTGAAACACACCATTAATTGGAATTGTACTCTATTGTATTGCTGTATACTGTATAATTTAAAAAAAAAATCTGTTTGTATAATCCCTACAGTACAGTCCAACATGTTTTTAAGTCTTCACTACTAGCCCAGTGTCTAAATTTAGTTGGTTCCTTTATGTATGTCTAAAACTAAATTGCCACTTTTGGGAATATCAAAGTCATATCATACTTTATGTATTATGAATACTAACAACTTACTTAGTACAATTATAAATAGCATCAGTTACCTCAATAGCTTTCTGCGCTTGTTCTTCTGTCTCAAACTCCACAAATCCAAACCCTTTGGGATGTCCTGTGGATTTGTACCTGGGGATACTAACATAAACTACATTTCCACACTTGCTAAACACTCGCTCCAGCCAAACATGAGTGACCATCTTTGGCAACAGCTCCTGAAACACAACAATTCCAGATTAAGGAATACATAGAAATAAAAAAAAAGCATACAAGAAAAACTATTAAATTAAATTGCAGTCAATTACCACATAAACTGTACGGCTGTCCACATCTTTTGGGCTTTCACCAAGTGGATTCTTTCGTCGTACATGTGTTCCTTCAAGATTTACCTAAGGACACAACAGTTACTGTGATCATTTGTGCAAAAATCTGAACTTAAATCCCTCTAATAAAGGAAAAGGAAATACATGTTATGCAAATGCAAACAATACCTCTACTATTGTTGAATTTTTAAGAGCTCTGGCTATCAATTTTACATCAGTAGTAATTTTTTTCATTCGGTTGAATGACGTCAACACAGATATATCAATATCTGTAACAAAACGAAACAAAGAGTTAAGTGAATATACACACACATACATTATATATAGTATATCATGAGATATGAGGATAAAACTTATACATACATCCATCTCGTGAATGTTCAATTATATTTTTCATGAATTTGTCCTTGTGAAGATTCACATCACTAAACCAAAATTCCACCTGCTTCTTCACATCAGCCAGTAGCTGTTTCACGCGAGATCTCTTCTTTTTCTCGTTCTCTTTCTTCTCGCTGAGGTTTGCACAGGCGGCATTCCCTCCTGAGGGAATCTTCTCCGTGTCTATCATATTGCTATAACGCTGTTAGTTAAAAGTCATAACAAGAGATCTGTCAAGTTTCAGAACCAATTATGTCGAGCCGAGTGGCTAAGTCACAGTTACACATTCTTACCTTACATTTAACTTATCGCGTCCTTGGTTTACTGAAATAAATAAAAAATAATCGCTTTACACTACCACGAAGATGCTCTCGGACAGTGATTCCCTTAATAAGACACTTCTAATAATGATTACTATTAGACTCTTACGACTTCTAAACTGTTTTTACTTACACAAACGTAAAATGAAGACGGTCACAAACAAATCTACAGCGTTGAACCTTTGTTGCATGTCTGATACTTCATTGTTAAAAATCGGTTCAAACGCACAAAGTTCCGACTTCGTGTCGCATAAAGATGACGTCGATGCGCCCGCCTCTTCTTCTTCTTCTTTGTTGTTTTATGGCGGGTGGCAACCAGCGTTATGGTGCATTACCGCCACCTACTATGTTGGAGTGTGTACCAGAGTTTTCTATCCCTTGATAAATAAATAAAATAAATAAATAAACAAAGCAAAACAAAACACAACAAAACAAACAAAAAACAAAACAAAACAAAAAATATTTTTTCCTGCTCCCTAAACTCTATTGATCAATCCAGTTTCTTTCAAATAATGGAATAGTTTCCCTAAATGTCATATACATTTTTTAGACTTAATTCTTCCTGTCCAAGCTTTCTTATTTCCCTCCTTAATATTTCTCGCTCTCGAGAGAAATTTTGACAGTGAAGAATTACATGTTCTACTGATTCCTCTATTTGATAGTATTCACATAATCCTGAAGGGTGCTTATTTATTAAGTGCAATGTTTTATTAAATCTAGTATGCCCTACCCTCATCCTTGTCAAGGTGTTCTCCTCTTTATTGTTTCTTCTAGCTATCCTTCCTGTGCCCACAACCTGCTGTAGTATATAGAGATGTCGCCCTGTATTTCCTGTGTCCCAATTGTTCTGCCACAACTTGATGTTTATTTTGATTATTCCTTTGGCTTCAGATTTACTGAGTGGCACGCACAAGATCTCCTCATGTTTCAGAGCCTGTTTTGCTAATGCATCCACACCTTCATTTCCCTTAATCCCTCTGTGAGCTAGGGTCCACATGAATGTTATCAGCATGTTCATTTTTAATTCTGTAGCTAAAACATTTCATAAATCTCATTAACAAAATCTTGCCTGCTGTGATATGTAAATGACTGCAGTGACATTAATGCAGAGCATGAGTCTGTACAAAGAATAACTTTTTTAATTTGTAATTCTTCTATCCGCTGTAATGCCGCTACAATTGCCAACATCTCAACTGTATATACGGATAAATTATCTGAAGTCCTTCTTTTAACAGAAACATGTAAGGCAGGGATAAGGACTTAATGGACTTAATGACTACAGACCTGTCGCTCTCACGTCTGTGGTCATGAAGTCGTTTGAAAGACTGGTGCTGGCCCACCTGAAGGACATCACCGGACCCCTGCTGGATCCCTTTCAGTTTGCTTACAGAGCAAACAGGTCTGTGGATGATCCAGTCAACATGGGACTGCATTATATCCTGCAACATCTCGACAGACCAGGGACTTATGCAAGGATCCTCTTTGTGGACTTCAGTTCGGCCTTCAATACCATCATGCCTGGTCTTCTCACAGCCAAACTGACCCAGCTCTCCATGCCATCCTCGATCTGTCAGTGGATCACCAGCTTCCTGACGGACCGGCAGCAGCGAGTGAGACTGGGGAAACACACATCCAAGACACTCACAATCAGTACTGGCGCCCCCCAAGGGTGCGTTCTCTCCCCACTGCTCTTCTCCCTGTACACAAATGACTGCACTTCTAAAGACCCCACTGTCAAGCTCCTGAAATTTGCAGACGACACCACTGTCATCGGTCTCATCCAAAACGGTGACGAGTCTGCTTACAGACTGGAGGTTGAACAGCTGGCTGTCTGGTGCAGTTATAACAACCTTGAGCTGAACACGCTCAAAACAGTGGAGATGATCGTGGTATTCAGGAGGAACAGCCCAGCACTCCCCCCACTCACCATCATGAACAGCACTGTGGAAGCAGTGGAGTCATTCAGGTTCCTGGGCACTATCATCTCTCAGGACCTGAAGTGGGACAATCACATTGACTCCACTGTGAAAAAGGCCCAGCAGAGACTGTACTTCCTTCGCCAGCTGAGGAAGTTCAACTTGCCACAAGAGCTGCTGATTCAGTTCTACTCAGCCGTTATTGAGTCTGTTTTATGCACTTCCATCACTGTCTGGTTTGGTTCAGCTACCAAATCAGACATCAGGAGACTACAACGGACAGTCCGGACTGCGGAGAGGATCATTGGTGCCCCCCTGCCAACCATCCAGGACCTGTACTCTTCCAGAGTGAGGAAGAGAGCAGGTAAAATCATCACAGACTCCACTCACCCTGGACACCTCCTGTTTGATCTGTTACCGTCAAGACGGCGACTCAGATCACTGGCCACAAGAACATCTCGGCACAGGAACAGTTTCTTCCCACAGGCCATCTCCGTTCTGAACAGTTAACATATCTCCCAAGGCATATGCCTGAAGTGCAATACTCCCACTGTTTAGTGCAATATCTTTAAAATTCAGGTGATATTTATATTTATTCATACTATACAAAATACTGTAAATATGTTCATTATCTGTAAATGTTTATTCTGACAAAACCCAACTGTGACCATATATTTTTATAGTACTTTCATATTTTTTTATAATTTTATTCGTAGAATTTGTATTACTATTTGTATTACTATTACTTGTTGTATCTGTATTTGTATATGTGCACTGGAAGCCTCAGTACCAAAACAAATTCCTTGTGTGTGCAAGCACACTTGGCAATAAAGCTCTTTCTGATTCTGATTCTGATTCTGATTCTGATACTGAAAGCGAAACCTGTTATCCCTGTATTAGGATCCTTGGATCCATCTGTATACTTGAACAAATGTTTGATATAGTGTTTGTAACCTATCATCAATCAATACTGCAATATTTTCACAACTTTTTTGACCCTGCATTTTTCCCAGGAAATATAAGTCAACTGACACTGAAGGAAACATCCAAGTTGGTGTTACTGATAATGTCACTGTAGGGATATATCTTCCTTGACTTAATGTCATGTCTCCAGCTATTTCCTCACATTTACATGCAAAGCACCCCCATTTGGCCCTTTCACTCTCCCAACATGGGAGAAGTATCTTTGTTGTAGGATGTCGATCCTCAGAATGCCCTTGTAGATTTACCCAGTAGAGCATCATTAACTGTTTACATAGCCTATAATATGCAGCGGCATTTCCCCCACCTCAACCTGAAGAGCAGACACAGGAGTTGTTTTTACAGCCCCACAGCAGAGTCTCAAGGCTTGAGCTTACACCATCTCCAACTTCTTTAATGAAGTTTTTGCTGCCGATCCATAAGCAATACACCCATAATCTAATACTGATCTAATCAGTGCTGTATACAAATTTTTAATAGCAGCCCTACTTGCCCCCCATTCTGACCCTGCAGCATCTCATCACATTCAGTATCTTTTTACACTTGGTATTTATCTTACTGATATGTTCATTCCATGTTAACTTATCATCAAACCACATACCCAAAAACCTAAAGACTTTTACTTGCTCTATCTTTTGTCCATACATCTTTACCTGAGCATCGACCCCTCTCTTTTTAGTGAAGACTACTGTCTTAGTTTTTTCAATTGCAAACTTGAATCCCCATGCAAATGACCATCTTTCGACCACATGAATTACCTCTTGTATTTTACCCTTAATATGATTAATGTTCTTTCCCCTTTTCCACAAGGCTCCGTCATCAGCAAACAGTGACTGTCCGATATCCCCCTAAACTTGAGAAAAAACATCCTTAATCATAATGGAAAAGAGTATAGGGCATAATGGAAAAGAGCATACTAATGACACTGCCCTGAGGAGTACCATTCTCTACCATATATCTTCCTGATACAGCTGTCCCAATTATCCCCTGAATTATATGTATAATTCTCTTAAACAAGAATTCCTTAATCCAATTATATGTCCTACTGCTATTCCGATCATTTTTAATTTTATCGTTAATCCCTCCTTCCAAACCTCATATGCAAATATCATATGCCTTTTCTACATCAAAGAACACTGTCATTACAGATTCTTTATTAACTTGCGCTCTCCTTATCTCTGTTTGTTTCTAAACATATAAGAGGATCCATAGTTCCTCTACCCCTCCTAAATCCACTCTGATAAGGTGATAAAATTCCTCTGCTTTCCATGTAAAAAGATAATCTTTCTGTAATGATCCTTTCCATTATCTTTCCTATATGTGACGTAAGTGCTATTGGCCTATAGTTCATTGGACTTGACGAATCTTTCCCTGGTTTCCTGATAGGAATAATTACTGCTTCTTTCCACCCAGCTGGCAATTTCCCTAATTCCCATACTTTATTATAAAAACCTAGCAACTTGGTAGAAGCTAAAAAACCTAAATGCTCTATCATTACATAGCAAATATCATCCTTGCCCGGAGATGTTAATCCAGATCTTGCTATTGCCCTCCTCATTTCTTCCATATGTGGCGATTTAAAGGGGAGGCACTCTCATATACAGAGCTATAATAAATAACGACTATGCCACCCCAGCATTGAACCAACTGGGGAAATACCCATAAAAGGCCACACAAGTTCGTTCTCCTTCTCCCAATCACAAAACACTGAGGCGTGAGTAGTTATAACCATGTGTCAAGATGATTTATGACCCTATGGTTGACAGGTGGGCGGGGCTAACCTTTGACCTTCCGGGGGTCCTCTCTTGACCTCCTTTGACCTTCCTCATCATAGTCCCTTTGATGTAGGGATTAACCTTTGACCTATCGATCGATCAAGTTGACAGTTGTCTTTGATCTGGGGGTATGACAGTTGTCTTTGATCTGGGGGGTATAATCATTTATTTTGACAGTTGTCTTTGCCCTATTGACCTTTGTATTATACGTCAAGTTGCCAGTTGTCTTTGATCTGGGTTTGACAGTTGTCTTTGATCCGGATTATGATGGATCATTTTGACATTTAGTTTTGATTTTGGCCTATTGACCCCCGGAGAAAATAACTTTTTGCTGTGGGAAATTCCCTCCATGCCAGGGTTAGGGTTAGTGAGAAAATAATTTTTCTAATGTCGCATATAGATTAGAATAATCTTTTCAAAACAAAAATAAAATCATCTTACCGTTTCAGAGAATTGGGTTTAAGTTGAAAAGAGTTGAGGATCTTTTGAAAAAGTTGAAAATAGTTCCTCTTTTGGAAAGAGTGCCTTTTGCATCTGACAGTCTCTGAGCTAAATGTGTGTGTGTGTGTGTGTGTGTGTGTGTCTCTCCCTCCCTCAAACACCAGCGCATGACAGGCATGGTCTCTGCGCTAAGTGTGTGCGTCTGTCTGTGTGTGTGAGACGCAACCCTATTCCTGCACCCCCTGCTGGGGAGTGAAAGTGAGAAAATATCTCACACTAAGTAGAGTTGGAAAACATTAATTCCTTTAAAATAAATATCTTACTGAAGCAATTATTTAAAAAATAAAATCATCTTACCTTTTCACTATGGTGAAGAATTGGATTAAAGTTGACAGTCTCTGAGCTAAATGTGTGTGTGTGACACCCTATATCCTGGCATTCCTGAGTATGCTATATAAATGGGGATAGTGAGAAAAAGAGATTTTTTCCAATAATGGCACATATCTTACACTAACGTTGAAAAGCACTGATCTTTAAAATTATATAAATGAAATGGTTAATAAAATATCTTTTCAAAACAAAAAATAAATAAATACATTTTCACCTGGGTTGAAGAAGTAAATCTACCGCCATGTGTCTGGCCTCGTGGGTATAAGGGTTTGATTTAATGGAAGTTGTGAAGGTTTTATGTTTGAACTTTGACACGGGGCTTCACAGGATCTCCCTCCATATTCCAGAGGAGAGGGGATTGCTGAAGACGGTGAAAGTGAGAAAAGAGTTTTTCTAATAATGCCACATATTTTACACATTTTAAAAGTATATAAATGAAATATTTGTAAAATTTACATTTAGTCATTTACAAATATAATATTTTCACATTAACTAAAGTTGAAATACATTCTGTTCTTCAAAAGTATATAAATGAAATGTTTATAAATTTACATTTAGTCTTTTACAAATATAAAATTTCAGAGTTTTTCTAATAATGACACATATTTTCACACTAACAGCAGTTGAAAAAGTTGAAAAACATTCTGTTCTTTAAACGTATATACATTATATGATTATATCGTTCATTTTAAAAATAAACATCTTTTCTAAATTTACTGAAACACAGTGCACCAATTAGTTTTGTTTTAGATGAACACAAAATAAAGAAAATCATCTTACATTTTCAGAGAATTGAAGAAGTAAATCCCAAAACATCATTGTCCATATAAGGTATGAATGTATTTACAAAAAGATGCAATAAGTTTTGATACAAAATATCCCGGAGTGTTTTTCTCCCACACCGGCGTTTTGACAGTCCGTGATTCAGAGTGGAGGAGGAATGTGTGTGTGTGTGTGAGTGACAGTGAGCAGTATGAGATGTTGGGAATGTTTTTTAGTGTTAATCTTAAAAGTGAATCTTAAAAGTTTAAATTATATCTTTTAAAAATAAAAGATGTTTTAAATTAAGTCTTAATAAAAACAAATACACTACATTGATCATAGTTTTAGCTAAATTAATTAATATACATATAAAATAAAAGTATATATAACCTTACATTTTCATAGTGCCGAAGATGTAGTTCTTTATGCAATGATAAAAACAGTCCAAAAAGCAAATAATTTAAGTTGTCATAAACAAAGCCCTCCCAGCTCCTTCAGTGATAAACTACAGGGTGAAATGAATGCTTGAGCCCCGAGATGCAGGACAGATGAGCCTCTGGGGTACACTGTCACAGTAAAGTTAGTGTGCTTTCCAGAGTTTTATTCATACTAAATTCATTTAAAAGCATAATATTAAAATTAAAAGACTGTTTAAATCAAATTTTTAACATTTTATTAAAATCGTATCTTCTTTTTATCTTCTTAAAAGACTTATGTATGATATAAATTATTTTACATAAATTTAACCTAAGGTATTATTTTTACTAAACAGTTTAAAGCAGTTTTAAAATTTTAAAGCAAAAACTGTACTTTAGTATCTTAGATCTTATACAAAAATATTTCAAAAAGTAATTTTGTCCATGCCACATGAAACATGTTGTCAAAGTTTGTCACAATGTTTTTGTTTTTGTAGTTGTTGTTTTTGTTTTTAAGAAATCCCAGGACTCTACATTGCTCTTATTTAGATTAAGTTGTATCATTTAGAAAACCACCGTACATTTTCAGAGAGGTGATGTGCCTCTGCGGTCCATCACGCAGTATATTTAATTTTACTCATCTTAATTCAAAGCATGATCTTATATGATCTATTGCACGTATAAGGTGTATATCATTTTTTACTTTTCTTGTATCTCCCGAACTATCCTTAATCAGTGTGGAAACACACAGGGTGAAACCCTTTACTGAGAATATACTATCGGTTATCTACTTAAATATATATGTAGAACTTTAAAATGTTAGCATTTGTTGATGCGACAGTTTGTCTGTTGGAACAGCCTTTGGGAGAGCTGATGATACTATAGCAGGAAACATGCCCTTTGACCTCCTCCATTTTGGAGGCTTTTTTGTTAAAGACCCAACAATTTAGTCCTTAAAGGTACGCTGTGTATGAATTTACCCCATCTAGCGGTGAAATTGTATTTTGCATTCAAACGAATAGTGCTCACTAGCGCCTCGCTTTTTCAAAAGCGTGTTGCAACTACGGTAGCCGTTATGTGCCAAGAAGCTACGACATGTCTTCCAATAGCACTTCATCGAGTTTAACTATACATGTTCTACTGTTACGCTACCTATATAATGAATTACACAATCAAGCAATGAAAAAAAAAAGCTTGTAATTTAGACCATAACATTGACTTACCTGTCAAGAAGAAAGCAGGACTTCAGCGTCCCTTTCAACTTCTTTCTCCTTCATTAGCTCTATCCACCGGGGAAAAGCTAATATTTACCCTCGTTTTGAATTTGCCTGTCACGTTTCCTTTTAAGTAAAATGTTTATGCTTTTTGGTTACGAGGATTGCATTATGAAGTACCGCACAGTGCAGCCTTTCAAATTTGCTGGGGTAGTGACAACAAGCGCCTCTCACTGACCTCCTTGGGAGCTTCAGTGGGTTCAGTCTCTGGTTCAGTCAGCCAGCTCTGAACGAAAACGCGTTGAGGTTGGCTAGTGCTTTTTGTCCCTCTCTCCTATTATAGTTTTTCAAGATGGCGGAACGACATGGCGGTCTCCATGGACTTACCCGTACCATGTAATTAAAGATAAGAAATTCTTCGCTTACGAGGACAAGTCAGATCATTGGCAGAGATAATTTTACACCAATGAGATCATATTTATGAATAAAGACATTGATTTTTGCTAATAAAATACTTTTTTAAAAACTACTGTACCTTTAATTTCAGATGTGTAAATTACAAAACAGCATTTTTCAACCGAGTTAATCTACACGTGAGAGATCTTCAGAAGTCATAACTTCAGGGGTTAAGGGGTCTCCTGAGAATACTTAATTTCCCTTAAAAACCAAAGATTAAGTTTAATGACACTAGTTTGCAACGTTGCCCCAAAAATCAAATACTGTATTAACCTTTTCAAAGGATAATCTAACTTTAAAGTTAGAATAAAACGTTCAAAACAAAACATATCTTCATACCTGTAGTGTTCGGACGCAAGGCCATTAACTGGTTCTTTTTGTTTACTTTGCTTATTTCTACAAATATCAGCCTGATAAATATGGAGTTATTACATGATGAACAAGATAATCATGCTACCAAATTTTTTAATTTCAGTTTTTTTAAGAAAAAGCAATGTTTTAAAATACAACTAAACCATGATAACAGATAATTTTTTGACAGACCTAGAAATGCATGTTGATTACCAAGTTTCAGGCATAGTGCAATTGTGCAATGTTCGAGAAAGCTAATATTGGTGTAATCTTTTGTGCGGTCTCACCCACAACGCAAAACTTTGTGTTGGCTGATCCAGGCATAGCTTTACTAAAAGAAAATAATATGCAAGTCATTATCAAACTTTAATTAAACCATATTTTATTTATTCATATTATGGTCTCATGCTGATTTAAAGTTTTTGTTTGTTTGTTATTAACCTTTATTTTTTACATCCAGCACAAATTAAAGAGATGTATGAGCTAATGATGTTCCCTGAACCCAAATAATCAGATAATGCAATGTTCACAAGCTACAATTAGATATTCTCCTGCTTAGTATGTGTGTAAATAGTTGTGCTTAAATGTTTGGGTTATTTTTACACAACAACATATTTTGTCACACCGTAGCAATATGTATATAACATATTTTGTCACACACTTGTAAAGACTATGGCCTACCTTTAAAACATAATCTTTATACAGGAATCACTCGTGTCCAAAACATCCATGTAAAGAGGATTGAAAAGCATCGTTTATAATAAATACAAAAAAGTTCGCAAATGATGGTTTTATTACTATTCAGATAGCAGACGACACTGTTTCACATTTTGAATGTCGGACTGTATGTGTTTTAGGTAAAGACTTTTCTTTGAGAGCCGTCAACAGTGTTTATAGGAATAAATGACCATTAATAATTTAAGCGATAGTATTTCTGTTTGATAACTAAATTGATACTTTGTTTAGTGCAACTTTCCCTCTATCTACGATGTGAAATCACACAAAGTATTAACGCAAAAAGTAAGGGGGTGCTGTTTCACACTTAAACTATTACAGCAGAATCACAACTGACTATTGCGCTGAGATAGGCGTATTCATTAAAGCCCGAGGCTGTTAAACAAAGTCCCGCACTACGGCTGATAAAATTGTACAAAAGTAAATTCTAGAGGCCAACTTGCTAAAAAAGTAAATAGGCCTACGGCACGAGCCATTTAAAACAAATACGGGAAAGCCACTTGCTACTAGTCGATTACGCCGTTTGCATCATGTTTCTTTTTGTTTTAGTATAGTTTGCAAAAACTATAGTCTACGAGTGTGGTCAAACATTTAGGAATTTATGAAAAACATTCAATCAAAAATTAAATTAAATTCTTCTATGCGACTGTTTAAGACTAAACCAATCAAATTTCTTTTAGAACATCTTTCTGCTATGTCTACGAAACATCGTCATGAAAGATGAGTAGGCTATTGGTGTTTTTCTGTTACCTATAAAACTATTACGCTTCAAACTCGTCTAATTATTGCACTTTTCACAGGATGGTAATAGATACACAGTTATGTTGTGGATGTCGCTAAACAACTGTTAAGCTAACGAATTACCATTGATAAGCGGTATTTTTACGTGTAAGGTAGGATGATTCATTTTTTATTCTGTTTACATCAATACTTTGACACCAGAGTTTTAGGCCTGATCCAGAAAACAGACGGTAAGCACTAAGTTATGAAAACATGTGGTAAGCAGTTTTTGGCCTCATCATCAAAATGTTTTAACATATCGTAAATTTCAATTGTTTGATAAATTATCTAACGATTATACCTAACTATCAACAGTTATATGTGAAACGAGCTCAGTCGCATTAGAGTTGGATTCTTGTTTATACCGAACATTGTTATTTGAACCGCATGTTGAGGAGCTCTAGTGTTCTTAAATTGTTTACCGCGGTTTCATTTTAACAACACTATCGTAACACTTATCGTATCGCCGGGTGTGATTGTAATGTTTTGGATGGTGTTTTTCTTTACACTTTCCCCTGGATATCTGTTTCCTACAGTTAGCGGTAATGTTAGTGAACTCTATGTCTTCTCTTTGTTCATATACGACAGTATTCACAGGAATTGGTGTAATTTAATAAAATGATGGTTCAAACCATCATCTTCACTTGAGACATTTACATTATATTATACCTTTAAATAGGTCTTAAATGTATATTTTACCCCTTATGCGGCTATAGAATACCGCACAAGGATCTCTGAAATATTTTTTGTGTAAAACATCTATTTAGGTCGTGTAAAACATCTATCTATGTTTTAAAAAATACACCAAAACAAAGAATGAAGACATCTTTGAGTGACCCTCAAAATCTCTGCATACAACAAAACACAGTGCATCCGTGTACGATGATTTATCAGAAAATTACTTTTGTCGCTTTTTCTGAATAATCTCACCAAGTGCGGGTGCTTGGTAACTATTGAACAACCCTGAGTTCGGCTACTCAATAAAAAACTCAATACATTTGAATGCGCTAAAGGTCTATAACTGAACTTTAACATCTTAGTAGTTGGTAAAACTTCACTTAAACTCTGCTCAAAATAAAATACATCCTAGCTACTTTCTAAACGCTTGTTACAGAGCTTATTGCGATCCATTTACCCATCCATATGTTTTGAAATTTTAATGTTTAATCAACATTTTGTTGGAAAACATATGGTGGATTTACTCAACTTTTTATGTCAACAGGTTCTACAGGGTAATGTCGCATTTAATTAACATGGTTTATTTCAGTAAACTTAAGTTTATTACATAAGATTAATTCAATGCCATTTAGTTGAATCAGGTTAGCATTCTTAATTTAGTCCAAAACTATTAAGTTCAAATAATCCAATTGTTTCATTTATTTAGGGATTGTGTTCAACAACCTTTGCAAATATATCTAATAAGATAACCTTTTACAAAATCCTTACTCGGTAAAGACTCTTATTGGTTTTGTCGCATCCAATGCCCCCCAAAGTAGTTGTTTTTATAATGATTAAAACCGTTTTAATTATTTTTAGTATGGTCTACACTTTATGGTAAAACACTAACATATCAGAAACTCTTTTAAATATAAACATTAACAAGTCAACAATTTTTTATCTTGCTGTTAAAACACATAAATAACGTTTTATTTCAAATTGTACTGTCCCAATCCAGCATAATGGGAAGGGGAAATCCATAGGATCTCTGAAATATTTAATCTCTTAAATATTCTCATCTAGTATTTATTCATTACATTATTAATGTGCAAGAATCTTGATTCTTGAATTAAAACGGTTTTAATCATTATAAAAACAATTACTTTGGGGGGCATTGGATGCGACAAAACCAATAAGAGTCTTTACCGAGTAAGGATTTTGTAAAAGGTTATCTTATTAGATATATTTGTAAAGGTTGTTGAACACAATCCCTAAATAAATGAAACAATTGGATTATTTGAACTTAATAGTTTTGGACTAAATTAAGAATGCTAACCTGATTCAACTAAATGGCATTGAATTAATCTTATGTAATAAACTTAAGTTTAATGAAATAAACAATGTTAATTAAATGCGACATTACCCTGTAGAACCTGTTGACATAAAAAGTTGAGTAAATCCACCATATGTTTTCCAACAAAATGTTGATTAAACATTAAAATTTCAAAACATATGGATGGGTAAATGGATCGCAATAAGCTCTGTAACAAGCGTTTAGAAAGTAGCTAGGATGTATTTTATTTTGAGCAGAGTTTAAGTGAAGTTTTACCAACTACTAAGATGTTAAAGTTCAGTTATAGACCTTTAGCGCATTCAAATGTATTGAGTTTTTTATTGAGTAGCCGAACTCAGGGTTGTTCAATAGTTACCAAGCACCCGCACTTGGTGAGATTATTCAGAAAAAGCGACAAAAGTAATTTTCTTATAAATCATCGTACACGGATGCACTGTGTTTTGTTGTATGCAGAGATTTTGAGGGTCACTCAAAGATGTCTTCATTCTTTGTTTTGGTGTATTTTTTAAAACATAGATAGATGTTTTACACGACCTAAATAGATGTTTTACACAAAAAATATTTCAGAGATCCTTGTGCGGTATTCTATAGCCGCATAAGGGGTAAAATATACATTTAAGACCTATTTAAAGGTATAATATAATGTAAATGTCTCAAGTGAAGATGATGGTTTGAACCATCATTTTATTAAATTACACCAATTCCTGTGAATACTGTCGTATATGAACAAAGAGAAGACATAGAGTTCACTAACATTACCGCTAATTGTAGGAAACAGATATCCAGGGGAAAGTGTAAAGAAAAACACCATCCAAAACATTACAATCACACCCGGCGATACGATAAGTGTTACGATAGTGTTGTTAAAATGAAACCGCGGTAAACAATTTAAGAACACTAGAGCTCCTCAACATGCGGTTCAAATAACAATGTTCAGTATAAACAAGAATCCAACTCTAATGCGACTGAGCTCGTTTCACATATAACTGTTGATAGTTAGGTATAATCGTTAGATAATTTATCAAACAATTGAAATTTACGATATGTTAAAACATTTTGATGATGAGGCCAAAAACTGCTTACCACATGTTTTCATAACTTAGTGCTTACCGTCTGTTTTCTGGATCAGGCCTAAAACTCTGGTGTCAAAGTATTGATGTAAACGGAATAAAAAATGAATCATCCTACCTTACACTTAAAAATACCGCTTATCAATGGTAATTCATTAGCTTAACAGTTGTTTAGCGACATCCACAACATAACTGTGTATCTATTACCATCCTGTGAAAAGTGCAATAATTAGACGAGTTTGAAGCGTAATAGTTTTATAGGTAACAGAAAAACACCAATAGCCTACTCATCTTTCATGACGATGTTTCGTAGACATAGCAGAAAGATGTTCTAAAAGAAATTTGATTGGTTTAGTCTTAAACAGTCGCATAGAAGAATTTAATTTAATTTTTGATTTAATGTTTTTCATAAATTCCTAAATGTTTGACCACACTCGTAGACTATAGTTTTTGCAAACTATACTAAAACAAAAAGAAACATGATGCAAACGGCGTAATCGACTAGTAGCAAGTGGCTTTCCCGTATTTGTTTTAAATGGCTCGTGCCGTAGGCCTATTTACTTTTTTAGCAAGTTGGCCTCTAGAATTTACTTTTGTACAATTTTATCAGCCGTAGTGCGGGACTTTGTTTAACAGCTTCGAGCTTTAATGAATAGTCAGTTGTGATTCTGCTGTAATAGTTTAAGTGTGAAACAGCACCCCCTTACTTTTTGCGTTAATACTTTGTGTGATTTCACATCGTAGATAGAGGGAAAGTTGCACTAAACAAAGTATCAACTTAGTTATCAAACAGAAATACTATCGCTTAAATTATTAATGGTCATTTATTCCTATAAACACTGTTGACGGCTCTCAAAGAAAAGTCTTTACCTAAAACACATACAGTCCGACATTCAAAATGTGAAACAGTGTCGTCTGCTATCTGAATAGTAATAAAACCATCATTTGCGAACTTTTTTGTATTTATTATAAACGATGCTTTTCAATCCTCTTTACATGGATGTTTTGGACACGAGTGATTCCTGTATAAAGATTATGTTTTAAAGGTAGGCCATAGTCTTTACAAGTGTGTGACAAAATATGTTATATACATATTGCTACGGTGTGACAAAATATGTTGTTGTGTAAAAATAACCCAAACATTTAAGCACAACTATTTACACACATACTAAGCAGGAGAATATCTAATTGTAGCTTGTGAACATTGCATTATCTGATTATTTGGGTTCAGGGAACATCATTAGCTCATACATCTCTTTAATTTGTGCTGGATGTAAAAAATAAAGGTTAATAACAAACAAACAAAAACTTTAAATCAGCATGAGACCATAATATGAATAAATAAAATATGGTTTAATTAAAGTTTGATAATGACTTGCATATTATTTTCTTTTAGTAAAGCTATGCCTGGATCAGCCAACACAAAGTTTTGCGTTGTGGGTGAGACCGCACAAAAGATTACACCAATATTAGCTTTCTCGAACATTGCACAATTGCACTATGCCTGAAACTTGGTAATCAACATGCATTTCTAGGTCTGTCAAAAAATTATCTGTTATCATGGTTTAGTTGTATTTTAAAACGTTGCTTTTTCTTAAAAAAACTGAAATTAAAAAATTTGGTAGCATGATTATCTTGTTCATCATGTAATAACTCCATATTTATCAGGCTGATATTTGTAGAAATAAGCAAAGTAAACAAAAAGAACCAGTTAATGGCCTTGCGTCCGAACACTACAGGTATGAAGATATGTTTTGTTTTGAACGTTTTATTCTAACTTTAAAGTTAGATTATCCTTTGAAAAGGTTAATACAGTATTTGATTTTTGGGGCAACGTTGCAAACTAGTGTCGTTAAACTTAATCTTTGGTTTTTAAGGGAAATTAAGTATTCTCAGGAGACCCCTTAACCCCTGAAGTTATGACTTCTGAAGATCTCTCACGTGTAGATTAACTCGGTTGAAAAATGCTGTTTTGTAATTTACACATCTGAAATTAAAGGTACAGTAGTTTTTAAAAAAGTATTTTATTAGCAAAAATCAATGTCTTTATTCATAAATATGATCTCATTGGTGTAAAATTAGCTCTGCCAATGATCTGACTTGTCCTCGTAAGCGAAGAATTTCTTATCTTTAATTACATGGTACGGGTAAGTCCATGGAGACCGCCATGTCGTTCCGCCATCTTGAAAAACTATAATAGCAGAGAGGGACAAAAAGCACTAGCCAACCTCAACGCGTTTTCGTTCAGAGCTGGCTGACTGAACCAGAGACTGAACCCACTGAAGCTCCCAAGGAGGTCAGTGAGAGGCGCTTGTTGTCACTATCCCGGCAAATTTGAAAGGCTGCACTGTGCGGTACTTCATAATACAATCCTCGTAACCAAAAAGCATAAACATTTTATTTAAAAGGAAACGTGACAGGCAAATTCAAAACGAGGGTAAATATTAGCTTTATTTTGAGCAGAGTTTAAGTGAAGTTTTACCTACTACTAAGATGTTAAAGTTCAGTTATAGACCTTTAGCGCATTCAAATGTATTGAGTTTTTTATTGAGTAGCCGAACTCAGGGTTGTTCAATAGTTACCAAGCACCCGCACTTGGTGAGATTATTCAGAAAAAGCGACAAAAGTAATTTTCTGATAAATCATCGTACACGGATGCACTGTGTTTTGTTGTATGCAGAGATTTTGAGGGTCACTCAAAGATGTCTTCATTCTTTGTTTTGGTGTATTTTTTAAAACATAGATAGATGTTTTACACGACCTAAATAGATGTCTTACACAAAAAATATTTCAGAGATCCTTGTGCGGTATTCTATAGCCGCATAAGGGGTAAAATATACATTTAAGACCTATTTAAAGGTATAATATAATGTAAATGTCTCAAGTGAAGATGATGGTTTGAACCATCATTTTATTAAATTACACCAATTCCTGTGAATACTGTCGTATATGAACAAAGAGAAGACATAGAGTTCACTAACATTACCGCTAACTGTAGGAAACAGATATCCAGGGGAAAGTGTAAAGAAAAACACCATCCAAAACATTACAATCACACCCGGCGATACGATAAGTGTTACGATAGTGTTGTTAAAATGAAACCGCGGTAAACAATTTAAGAACACTAGAGCTCCTCAACATGCGGTTCAAATAACAATGTTCGGTATAAACAAGAATCCAACTCTAATGCGACTGAGCTCGTTTCACATATAACTGTTGATAGTTAGGTATAATCGTTAGATAATTTATCAAACAATTGAAATTTACGATATGTTAAAACATTTTGATGATGAGGCCAAAAACTGCTTACCACATGTTTTCATAACTTTGCACAATTGCACTATGCCTGAAACTTGGTAATCAACATGCATTTCTAGGTCTGTCAAAAAATTATCTGTTATCATGGTTTAGTTGTATTTTAAAACATTGCTTTTTCTTAAAAAAACTGAAATTAAAAAATTTGGTAGCATGATTATCTTGTTCATCATGTAATAACTCCATATTTATCAGGCTGATATTTGTAGAAATAAGCAAAGTAAACAAAAAGAACCAGTTAATGGCCTTGCGTCCGAACACTACAGGTATGAAGATATGTTTTGTTTTGAACGTTTTATTCTAACTTTAAAGTTAGATTATCCTTTGAAAAGGTTAATACAGTATTTGATTTTTGGGGCAACGTTGCAAACTAGTTTCGTTAAACTTAATCTTTGGTTTTTAAGGGAAATTAAGTATTCTCAGGAGACCCCTTAACCCCTGAAGTTATGACTTCTGAAGATCTCTCACGTGTAGATTAACTCGGTTGAAAAATGCTGTTTTGTAATTTACACATCTGAAATTAAAGGTACAGTAGTTTTTAAAAAAGTATTTTATTAGCAAAAATCAATGTCTTTATTCATAAATATGATCTCATTGGTGTAAAATTAGCTCTGCCAATGATCTGACTTGTCCTCGTAAGCGAAGAATTTCTTATCTTTAATTACATGGTACGGGTAAGTCCATGGAGACCGCCATGTCGTTCCGCCATCTTGAAAAACTATAATAGCAGAGAGGGACAAAAAGCACTAGCCAACCTCAACGCGTTTTCGTTCAGAGCTGGCTGACTGAACCAGAGACTGAACCCACTGAAGCTCCCAAGGAGGTCAGTGAGAGGCGCTTGTTGTCACTATCCCGGCAAATTTGAAAGGCTGCACTGTGCGGTACTTCATAATACAATCCTCGTAACCAAAAAGCATAAACATTTTATTTAAAAGGAAACGTGACAGGCAAATTCAAAACGAGGGTAAATATTAGCTTTATTTTGAGCAGAGTTTAAGTGAAGTTTTACCTACTACTAAGATGTTAAAGTTCAGTTATAGACCTTTAGCGCATTCAAATGTATTGAGTTTTTTATTGAGTAGCCGAACTCAGGGTTGTTCAATAGTTACCAAGCACCCGCACTTGGTGAGATTATTCAGAAAAAGCGACAAAAGTAATTTTCTGATAAATCATCGTACACGGATGCACTGTGTTTTGTTGTATGCAGAGATTTTGAGGGTCACTCAAAGATGTCTTCATTCTTTGTTTTGGTGTATTTTTTAAAACATAGATAGATGTTTTACACGACCTAAATAGATGTCTTACACAAAAAATATTTCAGAGATCCTTGTGCGGTATTCTATAGCCGCATAAGGGGTAAAATATACATTTAAGACCTATTTAAAGGTATAATATAATGTAAATGTCTCAAGTGAAGATGATGGTTTGAACCATCATTTTATTAAATTACACCAATTCCTGTGAATACTGTCGTATATGAACAAAGAGAAGACATAGAGTTCACTAACATTACCGCTAACTGTAGGAAACAGATATCCAGGGGAAAGTGTAAAGAAAAACACCATCCAAAACATTACAATCACACCCGGCGATACGATAAGTGTTACGATAGTGTTGTTAAAATGAAACCGCGGTAAACAATTTAAGAACACTAGAGCTCCTCAACATGCGGTTCAAATAACAATGTTCGGTATAAACAAGAATCCAACTCTAATGCGACTGAGCTCGTTTCACATATAACTGTTGATAGTTAGGTATAATCGTTAGATAATTTATCAAACAATTGAAATTTACGATATGTTAAAACATTTTGATGATGAGGCCAAAAACTGCTTACCACATGTTTTCATAACTTTGCACAATTGCACTATGCCTGAAACTTGGTAATCAACATGCATTTCTAGGTCTGTCAAAAAATTATCTGTTATCATGGTTTAGTTGTATTTTAAAACATTGCTTTTTCTTAAAAAAACTGAAATTAAAAAATTTGGTAGCATGATTATCTTGTTCATCATGTAATAACTCCATATTTATCAGGCTGATATTTGTAGAAATAAGCAAAGTAAACAAAAAGAACCAGTTAATGGCCTTGCGTCCGAACACTACAGGTATGAAGATATGTTTTGTTTTGAACGTTTTATTCTAACTTTAAAGTTAGATTATCCTTTGAAAAGGTTAATACAGTATTTGATTTTTGGGGCAACGTTGCAAACTAGTTTCGTTAAACTTAATCTTTGGTTTTTAAGGGAAATTAAGTATTCTCAGGAGACCCCTTAACCCCTGAAGTTATGACTTCTGAAGATCTCTCACGTGTAGATTAACTCGGTTGAAAAATGCTGTTTTGTAATTTACACATCTGAAATTAAAGGTACAGTAGTTTTTAAAAAAGTATTTTATTAGCAAAAATCAATGTCTTTATTCATAAATATGATCTCATTGGTGTAAAATTAGCTCTGCCAATGATCTGACTTGTCCTCGTAAGCGAAGAATTTCTTATCTTTAATTACATGGAGTCCATGGAGACCGCCATGTCGTTCCGCCATCTTGAAAAACTATAATAGCAGAGAGGGACAAAAAGCACTAGCCAACCTCAACGCGTTTTCGTTCAGAGCTGGGTGACTGAACCAGAGACTGAACCCACTGAAGCTCCCAAGGAGGTCAGTGAGAGGCGCTTGTTGTCACTACCCCGGCAAATTTGAAAGGCTGCACTGTGCGGTACTTCATAATGCAATCCTCGTAACCAAAAAGCATAAACATTTTATTTAAAAGGAAACGTGACAGGCAAATTCAAAACGAGGGTAAATATTAGCTTTTCCCCGGTGGATAGAGCTAATGAAGGAGAAAGAAGTTGAAAGGGACGCTGAAGTCCTGCTTTCTTCTTGACAGGTAAGTCAATGTTATGGTCTAAATTACAAGCTTTTTTTTTTCATTGCTTGATTGTGTAATTCATTATATAGGTAGCGTAACAGTAGAACATGTATAGTTAAACTCGATGAAGTGCTATTGGAAGACATGTCGTAGCTTTTTGGCACATAACGGCTACCGTAGTTGCAACACGCTTTTAAAAAAGCGAGGCGCTAGTGAGCACTATTCGTTTGAATGCAAAATACAATTTCACTGCTAGATGGGGTAAATTCATACACAGCGTACCTTTAAGGACTAAATTGTTGGGTCTTTAACAAAAAAGCCTCCAAAATGGAGGAGGTCAAAGGGCATGTTTCCTGCTATAGTATCATCAGCTCTCCCAAAGGCTGTTCCAACAGACAAACTGTCGCATCAACAAATGCTAACATTTTAAAGTTCTACATATATATTTAAGTAGATAACCGATAGTATATTCTCAGTAAAGGGTTTCACCCTGTGTGTTTCCACACTGATTAAGGATAGTTCGGGAGATACAAGAAAAGTAAAAAATGATATACACCTTATACGTGCAATAGATCATATAAGATCATGCTTTGAATTAAGATGAGTAAAATTAAATATACTGCGTGATGGACCGCAGAGGCACATCACCTCTCTGAAAATGTACGGTGGTTTTCTAAATGATACAACTTAATCTAAATAAGAGCAATGTAGAGTCCTGGGATTTCTTAAAAACAAAAACAACAACTACAAAAACAAAAACATTGTGACAAACTTTGACAACATGTTTCATGTGGCATGGACAAAATTACTTTTTGAAATATTTTTGTATAAGATCTAAGATACTAAAGTACAGTTTTTGCTTTAAAATTTTAAAATTGCTTTAAACTGTTTAGTAAAAATAATACCTTAGGTTAAATTTATGTAAAATAATTTATATCATACATAAGTCTTCTAAGAAGATAAAAAGAAGATACGATTTTAATAAAATGTTAAAAATTTGATTTAAACAGTCTTTTAATTTTAATATTATGCTTTTAAATGAATTTAGTATGAATAAAACTATGGAAAGCACACTAACTTTACTGTGACAGTGTACCCCAGAGGCTCATCTGTCCTGCATCTCGGGGCTCAAGCATTCATTTCACCCTGTAGTTTATCACTGAAGGAGCTGGGGGGGCTTTGTTTATGACAACTTAAATTATTTGCTTTTTGGACTGTTTTTATCATTGCATAAAGAACTACATCTTCGGCACTATGAAAATGTAAGGTAATATATACTTTTATTTTATATGTATATTAATTAATTTAGCTAAAACTATGATCAATGTAGCGTATTTGTTTTTATTAAGACTTAATTTAAAACATCTTTTATTTTTAAAAGATATAATTTAAACTTTTAAGATTAACTTTTAAGATTAACACTAAAAAACATTCCCAACATCTCATACTGCTCACTGTCATTCACACACACACACACATTCCTCCTCCACTCTGAATCACGGACTGTCAAAACGCCGGTGTGGGAGAAAAACACTCCGGGATATTTTGTATCAAAACATATTGCATCTTTGTAAATACATTCATACCTTATATGGACAATGATGTGTTGGGATTTACTTCTTCAATTCTCTTAAAATGTAAGATGATTTTCTTTATTTTGTGTTCATCTAAAACAAAACTAATTGGTGCACTGTGTTTCAGTAAATTTAGAAAAGATGTTTATTTTTAAAATGAACGATATAATCATATAATTTATATACTTTTAAAGAACAGAATGTTTTTCAACTTTTTCAACTGCTGTTAGTGTGAAAATATGTGTCATTATTAGAAAAACTCTGAAATTTTATATTTGTAAATGACTAAATGTAAATTTATAAACATTTCATTTATATACTTTTGAAGAACAGAATGTATTTCAACTCTACTTAGGGTGAAAATATTATATTTGTAAATTACTGAATGTAAATGTTATAACCGTTTCATATATACTTTTAAAGAACAGAATGTTTTTCAACTTTGGTTAATGTGAAAATATTATATTTGTAAATGACTAAATGTAAATTTTACAAATATTTCATTTATATACTTTTAAAATGTGTAAAATATGTGGCATTATTAGAAAAACTCTTTTCTCACTTTCACCGTCTTCAGCAATCCCCTCTCCTCTGGAATATGGAGGGAGATTCTGTGAAGCCCCGTGTCAAAGTTCAAACATAAAACCTTCACAACTTCCATTAAATCAAACCCTTATACCCACGAGGCCAGACACATGGCGGTAGATTTACTTCTTCAACCCAGGTGAAAATGTATTTATTTATTTTTTGTTTTGAAAAGATATTTTATTAACCATTTCATTTATATAATTTTAAAGATCAGTGCTTTTCAACGTTAGTGTAAGATATGTGCCATTATTGGAAAAAATCTCTTTTTCTCACTATCCCCATTTATATAGCATACTCAGGAATGCCAGGATATAGGGTGTCACACACACACATTTAGCTCAGAGACTGTCAACTTTAATCCAATTCTTCACCATAGTGAAAAGGTAAGATGATTTTATTTTTTAAATAATTGCTTCAGTAAGATATTTATTTTAAAGGAATTAATGTTTTTCAACTCTACTTAGTGTGAGATATTTTCTCACTTTCACTCCCCAGCAGGGGGTGCAGGAATAGGGTTGCGTCTCACACACACAGACAGACGCACACACTTAGCGCAGAGACCATGCCTGTCATGTGCTGGTGTTTGAGGGAGGGAGAGACACACACACACACACACACACATTTAGCTCAGAGACTGTCAGATGCAAAAGGCACTCTTTCCAAAAGAGGAACTATTTTCAACTTAAACCCAATTCTCTGAAACGGTAAGATGATTTTATTTTTGTTTTGAAAAGATTATTCTAATCTATATGCGACATTAGAAAAATTATTTTCTCACTAACCCTAACCCTGGCATGGAGGGAATTTCCCACAGCAAAAAGTTATTTTCCCCGGGGGTCAATAGGCCAAAATCAAAACTAAATGTCAAAATGATCCATCATAATCCGGATCAAAGACAACTGTCAAACCCAGATCAAAGACAACTGGCAACTTGACGTATAATACAAAGGTCAATAGGGCAAAGACAACTGTCAAAATAAATGATTATACCCCCCAGATCAAAGACAACTGTCATACCCCCAGATCAAAGACAACTGTCAACTTGATCGATCGATAGGTCAAAGGTTAATCCCTACATCAAAGGGACCTCCGGAGGACCCCCGGAAGGTCAAAGGTTAGCCCCGCCCACCTGTCAATCATAGGGTCATAAATCATCTTGACACATGCTGTAGGGGTTATAACTACTGGCGTGAATATGTACAGAAAAAAAATGGTTCTTTATTCAATGATCATAAATAGTTAAAAAAAAAAACACTAGGGTCAGTAAAACAGTTGTGATGAAAAACAAGGCCACTGATTTGTATTTGTGATATGAGCCACTAGGTTCACAAGGTAAGAGAATGCAGGCTCTCGTCACGGAGCTGGGGTGCACCATTAGCTGGGCAGGCTGAGCAGAGGACTTCGAATCAGCCTGCAATGAGTACACCGTGCCCAAAACTTCCAAGCATACACACACTCCAGTGAAATCCACTGCAAGAAAACCTACACCGCACACTTAAAAGGAGAGTTTCCATTCACCATGCACAGGATGGCTAGCCTGCCCACCTTTGAGTCACCCCTGCTCCTAGAGAAAGAAAGAAAGAAAGAAAGAAAGAGAGAAAGAAAGAAAGAAAGAAAGAAAGAAAGAAAGAAAGAAAGAAAGAAAGAAAGAAAGAAAGAAAGAAAGAAAGAAAGAAAGAAAGAAAAAAAAAAAAGTCAATTGAGGACAGAAAATATACAAAAAAGAACAACAGCATTAATTGTTAATGTTGCCATCAATAAGCAATTAATAGCAAACAAACACACAGATATAAGCCAAAGAGACCATTACAAATGAATTCAGGAAAGGATTAACATTGAACTAGGTGGGTCATACCTTACGATGACCACCAAAACAAGAAAACCAAATCAACAGAAGTCAAAACAACAAAGAAAGACAAAACCGCAATGAGCAAAGCAGCCAAAAGCAAAAGAGCCCGAAGCAAAACAGCAGCGTCGAGGCTAATCGGTTTCGCGATCAAACGCCCACTTTCACGGCCTTAAATACACAAGAAACAGAATTAAAAGCACATACTTTTACTTTAGAGTGGACATAAAGACATGAGTGGGTTTACATACCGATCAGCGGGACTTCCGTTCAAATATCCAGCAGACCATTCCCTCATACCATTTACTACACAGAGAAAATCACGCGTCATACATATGCAAAATAAACAGTCCCACACCCGACGATACACAATACAATGGACCTACCGAGCAGAAGAGCAGCAGTCACTCACAGCATGCCATGTTGTACGTGCGATCGATTCTCTTTTCTAAACTGGAACTATGGCAGCAACGTAGAGTAAACACCCTCCAGCAGTACGATCATTACCTCCGAACAGACACCAGCTGAGTAGAAAAGTCAGTAAACACATAATCTAGTCGCCGAACTATAGCTATGGCAAACAAACACCCACCTCACACACAGAGCAGTCGAGCACCGGCAACCATGATGCCCAGATGACGCGATATCCTGTTACTCTTGGGATGCCCTTTATATACTCTAAATAAGGCCAGATAAATAATCATGGGGCAGAGTCATGCTTAAAGCAGCACTTCACCACAATCTACCCCCGCTTTTGCATCGCCGACCCGACGATGGGCAACCACCCCACCTCAATTCCAAGGCCTAAAAATAGCGACTACAGAATTATATGTAGAGTCCGTAGAGGGTACAATCCTCCCTGTACGAGGAAGGTGATAAAGATTTGAATGGTGACCAGCCGTTACTCGTCCTGTTCGTTGTACCAAAGTCTCTCTCCCCTCCGGCTGTCTACCCACCAAAGGAGCCAAGACCGGTGCGGGGCGGGCTGCTACCATCCCTGATTCACCAAGAGAACTTACTGGTCCAGACAGAGCCAAATCAAGACTGCCCTCTGGTGATTGAAGTCCAGTTTGCGTGGGCCGGTCTGATATCTCCAACTCCCCACCCGATGCCACTGGACCTCCGGGTATCACGCCCACCAAGTCCACTTCCTCCTCTTCCTCTTCTTGTTCTAACACTAAGGGCTCTGACTGTTCCCCCAAAGGTGCCGCCGCCAAAACACCCCTCGGGAGTCGCCCTTTAAGCAAGGAACGATGTACGTTCTGTACCTTACTCAAGTCACCTCTCGGTGCGATGGAATAGACTCCACCACCTTCCTTAGGAGCCCGCACCACCTGATACTCGATAGGGCTCCACAGGTCCTGAATCTTATGGCGACCCTTGTGGCCCTGCTCTCAAAGGTAAACTTACTGCCCCTCCACCAAGGGTACCTCCCGAACCCGCTGATCATGTCTTGCTTTACGTTTCCCTGCTGCTATTTGTAAATGCTCCTGTGCACTCTCAAAAGCCACTTGTAACCTGGCTTGATGTTCCCGAACCCATTCATGCACACTGCCAGCAACTGGTTCCTGTACCCTACCCAACAGGAAATCCACGGGCAATCGCGGTTCCTGTCCAAACATTAAAAAATAGGGTGACTCACCAGTAGATTGATGTGGAGTGGTGTTATAATAAAAGAGGACTTGGGGCAAACATCCAACCCAATCTCTCTTTCTAGATGCCGGCAGAGTGCGCAACAAATTATGCAGAGTCCGGTTAAAACGTTCGCACTGGCCGTTTCCAGCTGGATGGTAAAGGGGTTGTGCGAGACTTCTCCACTCCATACAGTCCACAAAACTGGTGGATAAGTAGAGACTGAAAATTACGTCCCTGGTCTGAATGCAAGCGACCGGGAATGCCAAATTTATAGAACCATTCATTAACCAAGACCTGAGCCACGGTTTCAGCCCGTTGGTCCCGAGCAGGAACAGCAAGAGTGTATTTACTGAAAACGTCAGTCATAACAAGCACGTTTTCTACTCCTGACCTAGATGGCTCCAGCAAGGTTAAGTCAATGGCCAGAATTTCGTTTGGCCTCGAAGCCAAAACATGACCCATAAAACTCTGAGCTACTGGCTATGTATCTTTAGCGGCTTGACACCTTTCACATTCCTGGCACCAACGGGCAACGTCCGAGGCCAGTAACACCGCTGTCGGACCAGCTCAGCAGTTCGCTCAATGCCCTGATGTCCATGACACTGATGTAACTGCGTAAGCACTTCTGACTTCAGCACAGCAGACAATAATAGACCAGACGATAAAGTACCTGGTCTCGCTCCAAGAAACGATCCCACTGATGAAGCAACTTCCGGGCCTCAATGAACATTTGCTGACGTTCATCCATCCCAGGCTGGGCCTTTCGCTTCCAAAAGGGCAAAATCTCAGAGATAACTGGATCTGCTAACTGCAGTTGCCTAAAATCAGCACCCAAATAACTAGGCAAGGTAGTAATCGCCGATTGTTGTACCTCGACCACCGGCTCGGCTTCCAGCACTTGTTGGAACACAGCCGGTACTTTGGTTCCCAGCACTAGTCCCCCCAGCACTCCATCCCCCGGAGGATTCTGTCGGGAAAGGGCATCAGCATTTTTATTACATTTCCCTGACCAATAACGGATCTGGAAGTTGAATGAGGACAGCTGGGCGGCCCAACGCAGCTCCGTAGCTCCTAGTTTTGTGGTGGAAAGGTGGCTCAGCGGATTGTTGTCCGTAAAGACCACACACTGACTGCCCAACAAGTATTCTCTAAATTTTTCAGTCATGGCCCACTTGAGCGCCAAGAACTCCAGCTTCATGGAGCTGAAGTTGGACATATTGCGCTCAGTGGGCCTAAGACTGCGACTAGCGTATGCGATCGGACAAATCTTCCCTTCCTGTTCCTGAGAGATGACTGCCCCCAAACCACCATGACTCGCATCCACCTCCAGGATGAAAGGCTGAGAGAAATCAGCGTACACGAGCACAGGGGCAGTAGTGAGCTTTAACTTCAAATCTTCAAAGCTCTTCTGACATTCTTCACTCCAAGCTGCCATAAACCCTGCTCCTGTTTGCTTCCTGGGCTTGGGCTTACCACCCGAAAATTCCACTGCCAACCTATGCAGAGGGGCTGAAATCTTAGAAAACCCCTCCACAAAACGGCGGTAATAGCTAGCAAAGCCGAGGAAAGAACGCAACTCTGTAACGTTAGATGGGCATCTCCATTGGCCCACTGCTTGGATTTTACTGGGATCTGTGGACACCCCTTCAGAGGAAATTACATGGCCCAAGTACCTCACCTCCGCCTGAAGGAACACGCACTTCTCCAACTTAGCCTTAAGGCCCTCTCGCTCCAGTTGTCCCAAAACAACTTCTAGCCGTTCCAAGTGCTGCTCAACAGAGGAAGAAAATACAACAATATCATCCAAATAAAGTAGTAATGAATGACACTGCTGGTCACCAAACAAGCGCTCCATGAGTCGCTGAAACATACTGGGGGCATTGCAGAGCCCAAACGGCATTCTGTTCCACTCAAATAAACCGAATGGGGTGCAAAAGACAGTCTTATGCTTGTCCCTCTCAGTGACGGGCACCTGGTTGTACCCGCTGGTTAAATCCAAAGTGGAGAACCAATGGGCACCCGTCAATGAATCTAGGGATTCCTCAATACATAGGTAAAGGAAATGCATCTTTCCTCGTCTTAGAGTTCAGGTGTCGATAGTCTACACACATGCGTATACTGCCATCTTTCTTCTTGACGAGCACAATTGGCGAGGCACATGGGCTGCAGCTTTCTCGGATCACTTGAGTCTCTAATAATTGGTTAACATGTGCCCTAACTGCTTCATAATCAGATGGAGGTATACGCCGATATCTCTGCCAAATAGGGACATCATCAAGAAGAGGGATGTCGTGAGCGATCAAATCTGTACACCCCACATCTCCCTCAAAAGTGGAAAACAAAGACTGATACTTATGGTGAAGGGCCTTAACTTCGCTCTGGTCCCCTGCCGGCAAATGAGATAGATCTACTGCATCCAGCTGTCCCTGCCCAGTCGAAATGCCTGTTTGAGAAGAGACTGAACAAACAGTTCCTGGCCTGACCTCAGAAATTCCAGGGGGCAAACTAACAACAGACACTTTGGTTAAGGAACCTATCACCCGACGAGGGAACAACAAAGCATCGGTAGTTCCCACATTCACAATTGGTACATAAACGGTACCCTTGACTACTCGAACTAAAGATGGAAAAATTAAAAGCCACACCGGAAGCCCAAACTCTTGGGGCTCAAAGAGTGCAATACCACTTGCATACTGTTCTGAACAGGTGGCAGCTATGAATTTAATCGTGCCACCTGGGATCCGATCTGCTCGAGGACCACGTACCTTTACCCTACCTATGCTCTCCAAAGAGGGTTAAATACTTGCCTGATGGCAGCGTTGCAATGCTTGGACAATTATATTAGGCGCACCTGATGTAGGCGTGCTGTACAAAGAGCTCCTGGTAGCACCGGCCCAATACATTCATCCCCAACACACCAGGGGCTTGAGCACTGGTACCACCAGGAAGATCCCGGACTACCAACCCTCCACATTTCGAAAACAACTTCCCACAGAGCTCTACGTCTAACTCCATATAACCTATATAAGGGATGGACAGCCCATTCGCAGCCCTAAGCTGCAACCACTGACAAGTCTTATGACGGTCTTGGCCGCATGGCTCAAAGTGTTCTCGAAAACAGCCCTCAGTAATGGTAGAAACCATTGAACCAGTGTCAATCAGACAAGACACGGATATACCTCCCATAACCACAACCAAATGTGGGCATGATGACATTAAATACGACACCGAACCGTTACTATCACACCCATTCAAGCCTGTGTTTTCCCCAACCGAGCTGTGGCTCAACAACTCGGCGGGAACTAGTTTCCCGACGCCGCGCCTGAATAAGGCTGCCTATCTCCCACTGCCCTGGTGTCTGTTCGATCGATCAAGGGTGAGCGAGGAGTGAGGAGCAAGAGATTCCCCATTGCAATCTCTTGCGAAATGGCCAGGTTTTTGACATCTCCTACATATAACGAAACCGCCACAAGCCATCTGAACGTTACGAGGCGGATTCTGTAATTGGGCGACGCTCTGGGCAAGCTGAGTTAACTGCTCTTGCTGCAGCTTTAACATTTCCTTAAGCTCACTCACCTCGGAGGGCTGAGAAACCTGGTTTACTTGCGTGTGTGCGCCACCTTGAACCCCATATTGAAAACCATGAACTAATAGAACAGAATGGCTACGATTTCTTCCCCCTCCAGGCATGCCCTCACGTTCCCTCCTAATAGCATCACTACGAATGTCTAGCAGTGTAGCAGCGGGCTGACGACGTACCAATTGCTTAAATTCACGACGAAGCGCACTGTCCAAACCAAACATCCCGCATCGAAAGACAAGCCGGTGGAGTTTTTTCAAAGACGTCTCCAGGAGCTGAGGGCATCACAAAAGTGTCTGACAGCGTCTTGCTCCAAACAAGAACAAGCTTTTCGGGCATCTTACCTAGTAGCTCACCGCATTGCAAAGGCCAAGAAACCCCACACAGTAGCCGAAGAGCTCATTTTACCTGCTGCAACGGATATGGTAAGAGAGGTGCTGGATCAGTCAGCGGCGGGTAAACCGGGGCCTCAGTTGGGAATATTGTGTGGGAATCACCACTGATGGAGCTGCCTCTATGACCGGGAAACATTCCGGTGTGGTGAAGCGAATTCTGGAGAGGGCACCTAACAGCACCGAGAAGCGCTGGCGGCTAAGAATATGGTACCTTTACTTGATGAAGCTTTAACAAATGTCATCAAAGTGGTGAACCACATAAAACGGAGTGCAAAAAGTAGCCGTTGCTTTTCACATCTGTGTAAAGACCTGGGCTCTGAGCACATGCAGGTGCTGTATCACTCAGAAGTCCGCTGGCTGTCGAGGGGCAAGGTGTAGAGCTTAGATTCTCTACCCGAGCCCGAGCCCGGCCCGACCCGACCCGACCCGCGGGCCGGGCCGGGCCGATATTTCCCGCCACTATGCTCGGGTCGGGTCGGGTCGGGCCCTTGATCAAGCACGTCACGTGTCACGCGCAGCGTCTCCTCCACTCGCACGCACGCACACTGTATTGTGTAGCTTAAGTGCAACATGGAGCTTGAAGAAGTAAAGAAAAAAAAGAAAACAGGAGAATTAACTTTGAGCAAGTATGAAGGAAAGTCGGAGGTATGGAAATATTTTAAATTAGTCGTGGGCAGTGACAACATATGTGTTGGCTTTGTTGAGTGCAAGTGCGGCGCGCTGCTCGCCTATGACAGCAAAAAAACGGGGACTTCGACGATGAGCAGACACATGAAGCAGGCTTGCCATGACAGAAAGGATGATAGTCAGCCTTCAATGTCCTCTTTTGTTAGGCTACTTCTCCAAGCATACCGCTGAGGGCGAGGTTTTCTTTCTTTTTTAAATTTTTTTTTTTACGTTTCTTCATTCGGATCCATTTGCGATCCATTCGATTCTGAATAAATAAACAACGCAATTTACATGCTTCGTCCTTGTTACATTATTCATAAAGATAATAATTAATAAATGCACGCAATGCCTTTCAACTTAAGTGTGCAAAATTCAGAATTAAATGAATGTGTAGCAATTTGTACAAATAGAGAGTCTGTGTATAGTACGTGTTGTAGCCTTTAAATAAGCGCATTTAGTTTCATATTAAAACATTATAATGTTATTTTTTTCCATCTATGTTGATAATGAAAGTGAACAGAGTAGATAGGAGGATGCAATATCGGGAGACATGGAGTGGTTCAGGCATGATTTTGACCACTTCATTATTTTTTGTTTTGTAGAAAGTCTTTCTTTAAAGTGAATTTCGTTTTGTATAAATTGTATCTTAATTTTAATACATTTTTCATAAACCAATTGCCTGTATTTAATAAGAAGCAAATATAGCAGACAATATAATCATGAAGGCGCCGGCGAGCCGCGGTCACCATAGCCTGTGAACTGGAGCCATCTCATCATAAATTAAATCAATTCTCGGCACGCTGGTCACCGAATTTACAAATGCACATCTTGCTTGTTGCACCCACACATATGTCGAAATAACATTATTAATAATAATGAATCTTTAAGAATAGGCCTATTTGATTGAATGCTGAATGTTGTGCTTGTTCAATTTAATAAAATTAAAACTTTCATTGTGATAATTAAAATAATTGAATATTAAATATTAAGTAGCCAATTTTTGTACATTTCTTAATAGTATTTATATAATATGTATACTGTAAAATTGCGCAGCTTCCCCCTGTCAATGGTCTAGCACCCATTCAGCACCTGCGTTAAAAAAAACGATCTGGCGTCGCCCCTGGTTATAACGGCCCACGTATTAAAAATGGTCGGGTTTAAATCGGGCTGGGGCTCATAATTACAGTTAATGTGTCGGGCCGGGCCGGGCTCGGACACAACGTGCACGGGCTCGGGTCGGGTCGGGCTTGATTTTTTGGGCCCGATCTAAGCTCTAGCAAGGTGTTGTCACGCTTTTACGAACTTAAAACAGAAATCGCCACATTCCTCTCAGAGACTAACTCCCCGTATGCAGAACTGTTTGACAACGAAATGTGGCTCGCACGAGTTGCATATCTTGCTGATATTTTTGAGCACCTCAACACATTAAATGTATCGATGCAAGGGAGAGGACACAATATATTTGAACAGTCAGACAAAATTGCTGCGTTCAAGAAAAAGATCTCACTCTGGCTAAATCATTTATCCAAAGACAGACTGGACATGTTTCCCAACTCTTGCCATGAAGCACAGCAGCTGGACAGTGCGGCCAAAAATAACTTGAAACAAACTTTAAGGGTGCATCTCACTAAACTTCAAGCTCGGTTTGACGACTACTTCCCAGAGAAACAAACAACCACGGACTGGCTACGCGACCCCTATCAAGAGCATCAGCTGGTTGACCTGTCATGTGACCTGACGCTGAAAAGGAGATTTGGTGAGGTAAGCCTTTCCCACTTCTGGTGCAGCGATGTGATGACTGAGTATCCATCCCTCGCCACTTTAGCAGTCAAAACTTTATTTTGAGTGATTTTGACATTGATTTTATTCACTTTTGTACATGCAGTTGTCATGGTCCTCCTTAGTTTCTTATTAATTTGCTCTTAATGCAGTGAAAATATCTTGTTTTGTGGCCTTGTTTATTTTGAGTGATTTTGACATTGATTCTATTCACTTTTATATATGCAGTTGTCATGGTCCTCCTTAGTTTCTTATTAATTTGCTCATAATGCAGTGAAAATATCTTGTTTTGTGGCCTTATTTATTTTGAGTGATTTTGAAATTGATTTTATTCACTTTTGTACATGCAGTTGTCATGGTCCTCCTTAGTTTCTTATTAATTTGCTCTGAATAGAGTAAAAATATCTTGTTATGTGGCCTTGTTTATTTAATTAACTTTTGTACATGCAGTTGTCAGGGTCCAGTTACTTATTAATATGCTCTGAAATGCACGTTGCACGGGATAATACATGCATGTATGTAGGGTTATGTTTTTAAAAAGATGATATATGAGTGTTTTCAACAGTTATTTTTGAAAAATAAATTTTGTTGGTTGAATTCTAAAAAAGTGGGTTGCGACTTAATGACCATGGGAAAATGTGGGTCCCAGGGTGGGACCAGTTGAGAACCCCTGATCTATACAATACATTCAATATTTCTATGAAAATATCATATCTAACTGTTTGAAATGTTTGAAGGCAGGTTAGTGATGCCATTGAATCTGAACAAATCACAGCCTTCTGTGGCATCACTTTTTCTACCCAACAAAGTGCCAACAGAATTGCCATCATTTCTGCAATGTATACTGAAGTCACATCCATTAACCTCCATTTTCCTATTTTAAATTCTGGAACAGAATGCAGATCCAGTACGACCTATCTCTGGGTTTCTTAATCCATCTGTGTATATTGGCAGAAATGCATAATAAACGGTTCTGATATATTCTATTGTATAGCTCTTGATATTAATGCCATTCTGTCCTTTTTGAATACCCTCATGAATTTGTAAACTTCAAGTTGACTGAAAAACCAAGGAGGTATTGGGGAAATTGTAACTGTTAATGAAAATGCTATATAATTTAGTGACATTTCCATAGCCCATTCCTTTGCTTTCCATGCAAAACCTGTTCCTGTTAAGTTTATTGTCTCCCAACTCCCCTCTATTATTGATTTTGTTGGATGATCTGATTTATGCCCTTGTGTATTGATCCAGTAAGCAACAGATAATTTGACAGATATCTGCATCAATCAGTATGCTTAAGAGGTTAGATTTTATTTAAGCACGTATTGGTGCGATTAAAACAACTCCAATATCAGCAATGCAAGTTGAATCAGGAGCGTCCTGATTATGGATATAATACATCCATAGTCTAAGACAGATCGTAGAAGTGCACAGTATATGGTGATTATTGATTGTTTATCTGTCCCACATTCTTGGCTTACCATACAATTCATTAGATTTAGTACTTTACTGCATTTCTCTTCAATGTTGTTTATATAAATAAATTTTAATATTTTCTGCAATCATTTTTTTTTGTAAAAAACTGACAACATGTTTTATAGAGAATCTGAATCCCCATTCCACTGACCATATCTCTACGGTCTCTTTTGCTTCCTGAATTTTATGCACAATATATTTAACATTTCTTCCTCTTTTCCACATTGCTCCATCATCTGTATAATGCTGTTCTCATACGAGAGTATCTCTCGTACTGCGTAATATCTTACGCTACGGGGAAAACCTCTTTTCCACGAGATATTGAAGCCAAAAATTATCCTTAATTTTGAATCAATGTAAAACGCTGTGCGGCAGCATGCAGACATAGGTAAGACGCCTCGCGTGCCTATTGGCTGACCTGCGGCAACAGCAGCAGCCTATCGAGAGAGGCCCTGCGTGACGCCATATCCAATGGGGGCGCTTCGCGCCCATTACGTCACGTCCCGCCAGGATAGGCGTGGCCTTGGCCTATAAATATAGCTCGATAGGCTGATACAAACTGATTTTCATCTCTTCAGCGAAGCTCATGCATCGCTGGATCCAGAGTGAGAAGCCGCGCCGTCGAGAACAAGCCTTCTGCGGGACGAGCCTTGAACCTGAAGTCGCTGGCCTTCACCTCGCTGGCGCTTTCCGGCGTCAATATCCTTTTACTCTGCTGAGAGTGTGTGTTCGCCGTCGCGACTCACACTCTCTCTCTTTATCTAAAAGAGCAGCGTCTTTTTAAAGATGCTTCGTTCCTGTGGCTTGTGCCGTCTGGAATCCGCTCCTTAAAGGGGGGGCTATGTAACGGTCACCAGCTGGAGTGCCCTTGAGAGCCACCAGAGGGCACTCCAGATAGGACTATTATCACGCACAAACTACATTTCCCATAACTCACTGCCCGAACTCACCATCACTTATCACTGATCACATTCACCTGTAGCTCATTCACTGATTGCATTCACCTGTGTCTCATCCTGTTAGTCTGTCTATTTATACCATGTTCATTCATTCACTCACCGCAAAGTCTTGTTTTACTGTTACTGCATTTCTGAGCGTTATTTTCCTGTGTTTGATTCCTGTGTTTGACCTGTGGATTGTTTATCGTTGCTGACCCTTCTCTGCCTGCCCTGACCCTGGACTGTTTCACTGGACACTGATTCTTCTCTGCCTGCCTCGACCCTCTGCTTGTATCTGGTTTGTCTCTGCCTGGTCTCCGTTGCCCTGTTTGCTGTTGTTGATCCCTGCCTGTTGACTAATCTAATAAATGCTGCGAATGGATCCCCTAGTGTCTGTCAATTCATAACAGCTTACCCATACTTCAGATACTTTTTCTTAACTCTTAACACAGACTCACACCTACAAAACACAATTGGCCAAATGGACCATTTTCTTCTCAAAAACACATTTTGTTAAATATATACTAACTCTTCATTTCAAAATAGAACACATATTTCTCTGCACACACTAACTTTACCAAAACACTGGAAATCTGACTCAGAATGAAATTATTCTGTCAAAGAATAACACTTGTTTTCACTTCACAAGGTACATGCAGTCAAACAAAGTACACCAGGTTTCAAAATACTGGCTATTGTTGACATTACAAAAACTTCATAGACTTCTGTGTTTCAGTTTTACAGGTATTTGCATGCAAAACATGCAATCCACCATTTTTACACTAAATTTCTTGGTTGGGAACTGTATGTCCACATGTACAGTAATGTTCACATTCAAAAGCATTCCAGTAAAAAGCAAATCAGTTTTTTTTCCCTTTACTGTTTACCAGCCTCTCTTAGTGAAAGACCGTGGTTGATTATTGACACCTTGGAAAAAACCTTTTGGGGTGACAAATCAATGCTTGACATTGGTCTAAACTGATGTCATCACATGCATCATCCATGGCCTGAAGGAGGGTGGCACGCTCAAGGGGTTGGCGATTATAGACCTTCCAACTCCATGCTGAAAAAAATTCCTCAATAGGGTTGAGGAAAGGAGAGTATGGAGGCAGGTAGAGGGTCATGAATCGGGGATGGGCCTGAAACCATGCTTGAACTACCTCTGCGTGGTGGAACCTGACATTGTCTCACACAATTACATAGGTGACCCCTTCACCTTGACAGGCCGGCTCAATTTCATTGAGAAACTCAATAAGATATGCAGCATTATAGGAGCCAAGTAATGACCTACGTCCTACGACACCATCTTCAGAGATAGCTGCGCACATGGAGATGTTTCCTCCACGTTGTCCTGGCACTTGGACAGTGGCCCGTTGGCCGATGATGGCTCGGACTTCATTAGAGACAACAGTTTTGCCTCCCTCTCTCTGATGACCAACCTTTGACGGGCCCCATGCCCACCTCTCTGATGGATCCCTTGTCCACAAGCTCTTCCTATTCCTTGCTGTCTATCCTGCTCCATGTTGAAAGAAATTGCCAGTGTTTACACCCCAACTTTTATATATAGTGACCAATTGTGGTTACCACTATGTGAAATCAATTAGCAATAGCAAAAACGAGTATTCATCATTTGTGGTTACACGTAATTTATATGTTCGTTCAAACACACATTTTATTTCTGTAGTTCTCAAAATCCATATAATGTATATTGCTGAAATGAAAATCTATAGGTTTACCAAACGGTTAAGTGATTAACCATTAGATTAGTTGGATTAAGTGTTGGGGCAGTCATGGCCTAATGGTAACAGAGTTGGACTGGTGACCCAAAGGTTGCTGGTTCGATTCCAGTACCGGCAGGAATATGACTGAGGTGTCCTTGAGCAAGGCACCTAACCCCCAATCGCTCCCCGGGTGCCACTCAAGGCTGCCTGCTGCTGCGGGTGTGTGTATCCACGTTTGCTGTGTGTGTGTTCACTACTCACTACTCTGCTCCTAATGTGTGTGCACTTACTTGGATGGGTTAAATGCAGAGGTCAAATTCCAAGTATGGGTTGCCATCACGTGTCACTTTCACTTTCAAATGTATTTATGCAAATCAGATGAGAAGCATATCAAAAGGATTGTGAGCATTGCATTGTGAAAGACAATTACTTCATATGAAAGGTATTTCTTTGATGACACACTGATTAGGTGTGGTGAAAAAGTGAATGTGTAATTTTGTGCGTTGTACTTAGTCAATTGAACATTACATGTTTGAAAAAACAGACTTTTAGATGATCTGCTTTGAGTTTTGTACTAACAGTTGTGAGGTTTTACCACATATGAAGTGAACTTCATATGTGGTTTTGAAGGTTTTACCTCCATGTGTGATAGTACCAAAGCGAATAAAAAAAACTTTAATAACTGGAGGAAATAGCTGTAAAATAACACTGTTTTCTGTAAAACAATTAAGGAAAATTTCTGTAAAAGCTTTTTGCTCTTTATTTACAGTAAATTAGGATATTTAGGGCCCAAGCCCTGAAAGGGCGAAGGCCCTATTGTTTTCCTTAGGATTATTTATTAGGGCCCAAGCCTTGAAAAGGTGAAGGCCCTATTGTTTTCCTTAGGATTATTTATTATTATTAGGGCCCAAGCCTTGAAAAGGCGAAGGCCCTATTGTTTTCCTAAGGATTATTTATTATTAGCGCCCAAGCCTTGAAAAGGCGAAGGCCCTATTGTTTTCCTGAGGATTATTTATTATTAGGGCCCAAGCCTTGAAAAGGCGAAGGCCCTATTGTTTTCCTTAGGATTATTTATTATTAGGGCCCAAGCCTTGAAAAGGCGAAGGCCCTATTGTTTTCCTTAGGATTATTTATTATTAGGGCCCAAGCCTTGAAAAGGCGAAGGCCCTATTGTTTTCCTAAGGATTATTATCAAAATAGTACATAAAACTCAGGTAGGCCTATTGTATTTATATATAAATATATTCCCCCCGAATCCCGATTAATCAACGTGTGACACCAGCGATCGCTAATATAAAAGTGAAAGTATAATACGGACGTCCGCACGGACATTGATCATGGTGGCGTTCGCAGAGCGCTCGAATTAATGCCTATGGAACTAGGAATGAATTAAAAAACGTTTGGTCTGTTCTGCTCGCTCATCACCGTGGACGCGCACCGTTATGAATGCCCGAGCAGCCGTTAACTTTTTAGTTTCATTTTAAAATTAGCGCCATTTCGGGGGCCGATTGCTTGAATTGTGAGTTCAATAGCCAATTATTCTTCATGGAAAACTCAACAGCAAAAGAGTATAATGACAGATTCGCCTAAATAGGCGCTTTTACACAAAATATTCTGCCTTCATATTTTCAGTCAGCTCTTCACTCTCATGATTAATGAAATTTGATTTATCAAATCGACAGTGGGGGGCAATGATATATTTAAATCTGCATATTGTAATATTGGCAGGGCACCCCCTAGTCCAGTCTTATTAAATGTATGCTTCATCTTTCATTTTTAATTTCTAAATTTGATCAATAGATTCAATTATTTAGAATAATAAGACACTATAGGGCTGTTACCCTAGGTAGGGCTGATCAAATTAAATATTTTACACTGAAAAATAAAAATGCATTAAATAATGTTATGAGATTGTCATAAAGCCGGTGGCACCGCAACCCCGGTGCCTTTAGGTATCTAAAGGCACCGGGGTGGCGGTACAGCAGGCTTTGGCCCTTTCATCGCTGCTCACAGCTATATTTATATATATCGGACCTCTTGAACTTTTTTTCTGGTCAGTCAGAGGGTCCTGGAAAAAAAAAGGTTTAAAAACTACATATGATGTCCTTATAGACTCTTTCTTATGTTAAGTCAAGTCCGCCAGACAGTAGTCCATATCGGAATCCTTGAACTTTTTTTTCTGATCAAACGGTCCTGGAAAAAAAAAAAGGTTTAAAAATTATATATGATGTCCTTATAGACTCTTTCTTTATGTTAAGTCAAGTCCACCAGACAGTAGTACATATCGGACCTCTTGAACTTTTTTTCTGGTCAGTCAAAGGGTCCTGTAAAAAAAAAAAAAGGTTTAAAAACTATATATGATGTCATAGACTCTTTCTTTATGTTAAGTCAAGTCCTCCAGACAGTAGTCCATATCGGACCTCTTAAACTTTTTTTCTGGTCAGTCAAAGGGTCCTGGAAAAAAAAAAGGTTTAAAAACTATATATGATGTCCTTATAGACTCTTTCTTATGTTAAGTCAAGTCCGCCAGACAGTAGTCCATATCGGACCTCTTGAACTTTTTTTCTGGTCAAAGGGTCCTGGAAAAAAAAAGGTTTTAAAAAATGTATATGATGTTGTAGGATTACAATTTTTTTTTAAATGTTTAATTTAGACTTCCAATACTATAGTATTTTATATTGATAAAGTTTATAAATGATGAGACAAGGAAATCTCTGCAAACGGTAGGAGTTCCCAGCGGGATATTCCTGACTGTCCCGCTCGTGTCTCACTGGGTGAAACTCATGCTGAGCAAGTTTGAACACCACGTATCTCAAGCTGTCTGTCGGACATCTCGGCATGGATGAAGGAACATCACCTGCAGCTCAACCTGGCAAAGACTGAGCTTCTTGTCCTCCCTGCCAATCCGTCTCTACAGCACGACTTCACTATCCAGCTAGAGTCATCCTCAATCACCCCATCAAGGTCGGTCAGAAATCTTGGAGTAATATTTGATGACAAGCTGACCTTCACAGACAACATTACAAAGACAGCTCGATCATGCAGGTTTGCAATGTATAACATCAGGAAGATCAGGCCTTTCCTAACTGAGCATGCAACACAACTTCTCGTCCAGGCCCTGGTTATTTCCAGACTTGATTACTGCAATGCTCTTCTGGCTGGACTTCCATCATGTGTTACTAAACCTCTACAAATGATCCAGAATGCTGCAGCCCGCCTTGTCTTCAACGAGCCCAAAAGGGCTCATGTCACTCCTCTGTTCATCTCACTGCATTGGCTACCACTCGCTGCTCGCATCAAATTCAAAGCTTTGACGCTTGCTTACAGATCTACCACAGACTCAGCTCCGTCCTACTTTCACTCGCTCCTACGGGTCTACATCCCTTCCAGAAGCCTACGATCGGCCAAGGAACGACGGCTCGTGGTGCCATCACAGCGAGGCACTAAATCACTCTCCAGAACATTCTCATTCACGGTTCCATGCTGGTGGAATGATCTCCCCATCCTCGTCCGTAATGCAGAATCCCTGGCATCATTCAAAAGACAACTGAAAACTCATCTCTTCCGTGAGTACTTAACATAAAAAAAAAAAATAAAAAAAAAATTCCTTCTCTTTTAAATCTTTCCTTCCCTTTTAAATCTTCCCTTGTTTGGCTTTTGCTACTCTATGCAATGCCTGAACTTTGTATTTTGAGCACTTCTTGCGTTGTTCTTCCCTCTTCACGATGACTCGCTTGCTTTAGTCTTCAGTTGTAAGTCGCTTTGGATAAAAGCGTCTGCTAAATGACTAAATGTAAATGTAAATGTAAATGTTATTTTATTACTGAGACCGTTTGTCTTGGAGTTCTCATCTCAGTACGACAAGTCTATGCCTTTCCTGTTCTCGTGACTCACCGGGTGGAACTCATGCTGAGCAAGTTTGAACACCTGTTATTTTATTACTGAGACCGTTTGTCTTGGAGTTCTCATCTCAGTACGAGAAGTCTATGCCTTTCCTGTTCTCGTGTCTCATGCTGAGCAGGTTCCAAATCTGTATACCTTATTTACATTTGGTTTGTTTCAGAAAAGTCTCCACCTATATGTAATCCCTCCCCCTTGAAATGTATATAAACTACAATGTAAAGTTCCTTTAGTTAGACGATGTTGGAATGACTGGAGCAACGACAAGCAATAAAGAACTTCTGCTTGGAAAACTTCCACCGTCTCCTGGTCTGAGCTTCTAACTTTTCTACAAAGAAAAAGATCACTACAATGTCCTTATAGACTCTTTCTTATGTTAAGTCAAGTCCGCCAGACAGTAGTCTATAATCGGACCTCTTGAACTTTTTTCGGGTCAAAGGGTCCTGGAAAAAAAAAATATATGATGTCCTTATAGACTCTTTCTTATGTTAAGTCAAATCCGCCGGACAGTAGTCCATTTCGGACCTCTTGAACTTTTTTTCTGGTCAAAGGGTCCTGAAAAAAACAAAAAAAGGTTTAAAAACTATATATGATGTCCTTATAGACTCTTTCTTTATGTTAAGTCAAGTCCGCCAGACAGTAGTCCATATCGGACCTCTTGAACTTTTTTTCTGGTCAGTCAAAGGGTCCTGGGAAAAAAAGGTTTAAAAACTATATATGATGTCCTTATAGACTCTTTCTTTATGTTAAGTCAAGTCCGCCAGACAGTAGTCCATATCGGACCTCTTGAACTTTTTTTCTGGTCAGTCAAAGGGTCCTGTAAAAAAAAAAAGGTTTAAAACTACATATGATGTCCTTATAGACTCTTTCTTATGTTAAGTCAAGTCCGCCAGACAGTAGTCCATATCGGACCTCTTGAACTTTTTTTCTGGTCAAAGGGTCCTGGAAAAAAAAGGGTTAAAAACTATATATGATGTGTCATGATTCTGCCATCTAGTTCTTGTCTTTCTTTAAGTCTTGAGGCAGGATCATGACAGACCCATGTTTTATGTTTGGCCTTGTTGGGCCATGTGCTTGTGTTGTCTCGTCATCTAGCCCCGCCCTCCTGGTTATCCTTGTTTAGTCATTATTGCTAAACAAGGATACTAAACATTATCACCTGTTCATCATTACAGGTGATAATGTTGAACATTACCTGTTCTAACATTATCATTATTGCTAAACATTATCACCTGTCTCCCTCATTAGTTTGTCTCTATTTAATCCCCTCGAGTTTGCTGTCCAGTGTCGGTTCATTGTCAATCCGTGTCAAGTTTGTGAGTAACCTGTCAAGAGTAATCGTCCTGTTGAGCTATTTTTTGTATCAGTTGTTTGTCTACTAGTATTTTGTCAGTATCTTTGTCTAGTTAGTCACCTTAGTCCTGTCTTGTTTTGCCCCCTCGTGGGCTTTGTTTTCCCTTTTTGTTCATAATAAACCGTGTGCTGTGACTACTGTCTGCGATTGGGTTCATTCCCTTCTTCACCCTTCCAACCTCATAACAGAATGAACCGACCAGAACCGAACCCAGCAGACAGTATGTCCTCGCCCATCAAGTGCCAGTCGGACCCTCTAGAGGATTGGTGGCTCAAGACTATTTCCGATTCAAGGAGTTGCAAGCTTTCGATTCCCCCCCAGGGAGAGCTGTCTTGGATGAGGGCAGGTTTCTCTTACCTGAAAGCCTCTTAAATTGCTACCTCATTGCGGGCCTCAATGATCCTCCCCCTCTGGCTGAACGGGAGAAGCTGGTAAGTCGTCCATTCCGGGATATGGTGGTCTGTTTGTTGCGGAAAGACCCGCCGAGTGCCACCATGTCGCCATCACCTGGCTTGCTCCCCGTGATCCCGGAGGATCGCGTTCTCGCCGTGGCTACGTTGGGGGACCGGACTCTTTCCACCTCGACTCCCGAGGCGTCATCCGCAGTTACAACTCTTCGCGGAAAGCGGGGAAGACGGCTGTCATGGGAGTCGGCATCGGAGTCCTCTTCGACGGAGTCTACCCCTCCTGGGACTGTCTTCCCAGAGCCTGCTACGGTCCCCGCGGAGATCCTTCAACCGGTCACTAGTCCAACTACGGTCTCGGTACTGCGACCTAGGAGGAAGAAGAGGAGGAAAGGAGCCCCCGTCCTTCGTCTCTGCCTGGTTCAGAGCCCGCTGCAGCAGTGAACGCTGTCCCAGAGCCCGCTGCAGCAGTGAACGCTGTCCCAGAGCCCACTGCAGCAGTGAACGCTGTCCCAGAGCCCGCTGCAGCAGTGAGCGCTGTCCCAGAGCCCACTGCAGCAGTGAACGTTATTCCTGAACCTACAGTTGTGAGCGCTGCAGAGAGGGCCTAGGCCGATTTAGCTGCCGAAAGTGTTTTGCGGTCTGTTTCTGCTCGTCAAGGCATGCCTGTCCTCGTCGCCGCTGAAACTTTGTCCGAATACCTAAAGACCCTTGTCAAGATCCTAGAAGTCCCTGTCAGTCCTGTCATTTTGCCCTGTCCCGAGTCCACAGCTGCAGTGAGACCCGTACCCCAGACAGCTGCAGTGAGTGCCGTACCCCAGGCCAGCTGCAGTGAGTGCCATACCCCAGACAGCTGCAGTGAGTGCCATACCCCAGAAAGCTGCAGTGAGTGCCATGCCCCTGACAACTGCAGTGAGTGCCGTACCCCAGACAGCTGCAGTGAGCGCCGTACCCCAGACTGCAGCTGAGAACACCGCACCCAAGTCAGAGATGTTGAACGTGGGATCAAAGTCATCTTCGGTGAGCTCTGTCCCAGTTTCCCCTCTACGATCTCCTACTACACTCCCCGTCATGAGTCCTGCTTTGTCTCCGTCGTTCGCTGTACCCCCAGTTGCTATCCCTGTTGTGACTTCCACTGTTCCCAAGACCCCGTGTGTTTCCCCGGTCAGCCCTATCCGCACTCGATCCCGGACGATTTTCCCTAAAGCCTCCCCTCGTGACTCCGCAAACAGATCACCCCGTGTTCCATGTCCTAAACTTCCTTCCCATGTACCCAAGAGCCCCAGTCCACCTATCCACTCTGAACATTTCTCCATGAACTCTGTGTTCCCTCCGCCCCCCCTTCCTTGTCTGTTATTTTTGATTTGTCATCCCAACCCTGCTATTGTTTATTCGTGTATGCCTTTATTGTTATTTGTCATGTATTGTTGGTTTGTGTCTTTGTCACAGTCTGTCATGTCCCGTGTTTGATGTCCCCTTGAGGAGCGTCTGGAAGCCGCTCCTTAAGGTGGGGGTTCAGTCATGATTCTGCCATCTAGTTCTTGTCTTTCTTTAAGTCTTGAGGCAGGATCATGACAGACCCATGTTTTATGTGCAAACACATGGCCTTGTTGGGCCATGTGCTTGTGTTGTCTCGTCATCTAGCCCCGCCCTCCTGGTTATCCTTGTTTAGTCATTATTGCTTCCCCATTATCACCTGTCTCCCTCATTAGTTTGTCTCTATTTAATCCCCTCGTGTTTGCTGTCCAGTGTCGGTTCATTGTCAATCCGTGTCAAGTTTGTGAGTAACCTGTCAAGAGTAATCGTCCTGTTGAGCTTTTTTTGTATTGGTTGTTTGTCTACTAGTATTTTGTCAGTATCTTTGTCTAGTTAGTCACCTTAGTCCTGTCTTGTTTTGCCCCCCCGTAGGCTTTGGTTTCCCTTTTTGTTCATAATAAACCATGTGCTGTGACTGTCTGAGATTGGGTTCATTCCCTTCTTCACCCTTCCAACCTCATAACAGATGTCCTCATAGACTCTTTCTTATGTTAAGTCAAGTCCGCCAGACAGTACAATCAGTGTGTAACAAAGTCTTTGAACCTTGAAATTGGATTCTCTTGCCTGGAACTGTCGCTGTTTTGTGGCGACGGCATGTCACATCCATTTTCCGAAGTGTCATGTGACATCACAGTACATGGCCTTGCTTGGGGTTCTGGAGAGATCATGGGCATGGACATGATGGTGGTATCCGGACAGCATGATTCAGTCACCCGTAGAAGGTGACGGCGGTTTCTTACATAAGTCTTCCCATGAGACTGGACAATATAACTGTTAGGTTGAAGGGCATTTCCTGAAACTGTGGCCAGCTTGTCAAACCCACGGGTCGTTTCCATGCGTACCATCTGCCCGGGCTCCAGAGGCGAAAGACGTCTGGCAGATTTGTCATGGCTGATCTTTCCTTTTTTTCTGAGTGCAAACAAAGCAGCCTGAACATTGGTCTGAACTTTCGGTGTGAGCTGGGATGGTACCATGGGGATCAAGGACCTGGTGCGTCGGGACAGTAGACGTTGCGCCGGAGATGGCATGCCGTCTCTGGGTGTGTTGTGCAAGTTGAGCAAAGCTGCATGGATGTCAGAACCGTCACGTGCACACTTTTCTAGGAGATGCTTTGCAGACCTGACACCACGTTCCGCCAGACCATTTGACCTAGGGTAATTGGGACTGCTTGTGACATGCTGAAAGTCCCACTGGTGAGCAAAGTTCTTGAAGTCCCTGCTTGAAAATGATGTTGCATTGTCAGTCATCAACTGGTAGGGGATCCCATGTACAGCGAATTGCCGTTTCAGTAGCCTGATCACAGCATTACTGGAAAGGTTCGGAAGAATATCATACTCGCACCAACCAGAGTACGAGTCCACTAAAACCAGGTAAGTCTTCCCTGACCACTCGAATATGTCAGCTGCCGTGATGGACCATGGACTGTCTGGTATCTGGTGAAGTTGCAAAGGTTCTCTCATCTGATGCTGCTTTAGAGCATTGCATGGGGCACATCTGGAGACCTCCCTTTCAATATCACTGTATATTGTAGGCCAGAACATGGTCTCGCGTGCCCGTCGCTTGGTAGACTGAATGCCAGGATGACCTTGGTGGAGCTGTGTGAGGTAGTGTTTCTGGAGCGAGTGGGGGATTACATACCTCTGACCATGAAGAATCAAACCATTATCCTCGGTCAATTAATCCCTCATGGCATAGAACGGGCGGATGTCATGTGGAACGTCCTTTTATGAGTCAGGCCAGCCAGTGAGAATCGTGTCTGCGAGTCGTTTGCAAACAGCATCTGTCTGTGTGTTTTGCCTGAGTTCCTCAATCCTTCTAGATGACAACACCCCTTCCAGAGCTAGCACATCATAGTCCTCGATGGTTTCTGGACTATCAGTAGTGTGGAGGTGTGCGCGTGACAGTGCATCCGCAACATACAGTTCATGGCCTCGTTTATAAATCACATTCAGATGATAGCGCTGAAGTTTCAGCATCATTCGCTGGATGCGCACCGACGCTATGTGCAGAGGCTTTCTCAGAATGGTTATGAGGGGTTGATGATCTGTCTCCACAGTCACTGGCCGGCCATAGATATAATCATGGAATTTTACACAGGCAAAGACTAGTCCCAAGAGTTCTTTCTCAATCTGTGCATAGCGCACTTCAGTGTCTGTGAGAGATCTCGATGCAAATGCAATAGGCCTGCCATCCTGAAGACAGACTGCTCCTAGACCATGCTGGGAGGCATCAGCAGATAATGTCACCGGCTTGTGCACATAAAAATACTGTAGGACAGGTGGACTTGTCAGTTGTTCTTTAAGTGTGTCTGCAGCAGCAGCATGTTGTTCAGTCCAACACCATTGTGCATCTTGGCGCAGGAGCTGACGAAGGGGAGCCGTTATCTCGCTGTACCGATGGATGAATTTTGAGAGATAATTGGTCATGCCAAGAAACCTCTGCAAACCATGTTTGTCTTCTGGAGTGGGCATCTGGCGGATGGCCTTGGTTTTCTCTGGGTCAGGTTTGACACCTTTATCTGTAAGAAGGTGGCCTACATATGGCACCTCTGAGACCCTGAAAGGACATTTTGTCGGATTCAGCTGCATATTGATGGCTCTGACACGGTCTAACACACATTTGAGGCGTTTGTCATGTTCTTCAACAGAAGAGCCCCAGATCAAGATGTCATCCACGACTATTTCACACGGCTGGCCTGAAAAAAGTTGTTCCATGCATCTCTGAAAAACTTCACTTCCAGTTGAAATCCCATATGGCATTCCTAGAAATCTGTACCTCCCGAACGGGGTCATAAAAGCTGTGAGTTTCGATGATTCCTCGTCCAAAGGGATCTGCCAAAATCCACACCTTGCATCCAAAATGCTGAAAACCTTTGCCTGTGGCATATCAGCGATTACTTGCTCTACAGTCTTTAACGGGTGATAAGGCCTCAGGAGAGCCTTGTTAAGATGTACAGGGTCTATGCATATGCGTACCGAGCCATCCTTTTTGACAGCAGCTGCCATGGCAGACACCCAAGGAGTAGCCTCCTCCACTGGCACAATAATGCCCATTTTTGTCATTCTTTCCAGCTCTTGTGTGACTTTATCTTTCATGGCCAGCGGGATCCTTCTGGGGCACACACAGTCGGATGCACCGACTCATCCAGGCGCATGTGATATGTGACTGGGAGCTTGCCAACAGTGTCAGTACGAAACAAATCCTCATAATCACTCATCTCGGGAGCCTGTTGTTGTACAGCATGTACTTCTGAGCTAAGTTGTATGAGATTTAACCTCATGCTGTCTGGTAAGCCTAGTAGGCTCTTAACATTTCTATCCACTATGTGAAATTGCAATTTTCCTCCTGAGAGAACTAGGGTGACAGTGCCCAGTGTCTGAATTGTGTGACCGCCGTAAGCTATCAGATTCAATCTGTGTGACTGATCAATTTGGGCATTTGGGTCAATGTGCTGTAATGTAGATAAAGACATAACATTGCATTTAGCCCCAGTGTCTATTTTCAGCTTAATCTGCTTGTTACAAGTCGTTGTGAGAGAGGTGAATATTTCTCCTTTGTTTGCAAACATGTCCACACTTTCACAGTGAAAATCATCTTGGTGGAGTTCACCTTCCACTTCATTTACTCTGTGTAGGTTTTTTTCACTAGATGGAGCCATCCTCCCACCTGTGTATTGAGGCTTTGATCTACAACACTTGGCAAAGTGGTTCCATTTGTTGCATGAGTTACAGCGTTTATTGAAAGCTGGGCATTTGTTGCGCTCAAAATCGTGCTCACCCCCACAATTGTTACATCACCTTTTGTTGTGCTGCACTGCAAACACTTCAGCCTCCCTTTTAAGCTCCTTGGTACCCATTTCAGAACGCTCAAACAGCATGCATATTCTGATTGCTGATTGCAGTGTCAAATCTTTTTCCCTTAACAGTTGAGAACGAACTGCATCATTATGTATGTCACAGACAATTCGGTCACGTACTAGTTCATCAGTTAGCTCTCCAAAGTCACATTTTTTTGCCAACAGCCTTAACTTGGCCACGTAAGACTGAATTCCTTCGTCAGGTTTTTGTATTGTGATATTGAAAGCATGTCTGTCCATTATCACGTTCCGTTCTGGCAGGCATATCTCATCAAATTTTTTTATTAACACATCAGGATCCTCTTTGTCCTCACCCTCTTGAAAGTGAAATGACTCATATTTATCTAGTGCATCTGATCCGGCAAAATTGAGGAGAGTGTAAGCTTGCACCTTTTTTGATTTGTCCGACAGTCCTGCTTTGCTGTACACGTCCCATTCCCTCTTGAATTTCAGCCAGTTGTTAGCGATGTCGTCATCAAATACGAGCAGTTCCATGCGCTGGAGACTTTGAGCCATGATTTCTCAGCACTCTCACTTCTGACACCATGTGGATGTACACAAAACAGAGTAGACGTTTGGTAACTTTTATGACGAACTCATTTTAATGTCATTCTCCATGTAGTCTCTCCACTACTGACCAAAACCCCGCTCCGTGACCTTCTCCTCTAACATTCTGCTCTCGTACATCTATGAATAGGTGCGAACCCACATATTCTATGTTATGTTAAGTCAAATCTGTCAGACAGTAGTCCATATCGGACCTCTTGAACTTTTTTTATGGTCAAAGGGTCCTGAAAAAAAAAAAAAAGGTTTAAAAACTATATATGATGTCCTTATGGACTTTTTCTTATGTTAAGTCAAGTCCGCCAGCAGACAGTAGTCCATATTGGACCTCTTGAACTTTTTCTCTGGTCAGTCAAAGGGTCCTGGAAAAAAAAAGGATTAAAAACTATATATGATGTCCTTATAGACTCTCTTATGTTAAGTCAAGTCCGCCAGACATTAGTCTATATCGGACCTCTTGAACTTTTTTTCTGGTCAAAGGGTCCTGGAAAAAAAAAAGGTTTAAAAACTATATATGATGTCCTTATAGACTCTTTCTTATGTTAAGTCAAGTCTGCCAGACAGTAGTCCATATTGGACCTCTTGAACTTTTTCTCTGGTCAGTCAAAGGGTCCTGGAAAAAAAAAGTTTAAAAACTATATATGATGTCCTTATAGACTCTTTCTTTATGTTAAGTCAAGTCCGCCAGACAGTAGTACATATCGGACCTCTTGAACTTTTTTTCTGGTCAGTCAAAGAGTCCTGGAATAAAAAAAAAAAGGTTTAAAAACTATATATAATGTCCTTATAGACTCTTTCTTTATCTTAAGTCAAGTCCTCCAGACAGTAGTCTATATCGGACCTCTTGAACTTTTTTTCTGGTCAGTCAAAGGGTCGTGGAAAAAAAAAAAGGTTTAAAAACTATATATGATTTCCTTATAGACTTTTTCTTTACTTTAAATCAAGTCCGCCAGAGAATAGTCCATTCGGACCTCTTGAACTTTTTTTCCGGTCAAAGGGTCCTCGAAAAAAAAAAAAAAAAGGTTTAAAAACTATATATGATGTCCTTATAGAATCTTTCTTTATGTTAAGTCAAGTCCGCCAGACAGTAGTACATATCGGACCTCTTGAACTTTTTTTCTGGTCAGTCAAAGGGTCCTGGAATGAAAAAAAAAAGGTTCAAAAACTATATATGATGTCCTTATAGACTCTTTCTTTATGTTAAGTCAAGTCCGCCAGACCGTAGTCTATATCGGACCTCTTGAACTTTTTTTCTGGTCAGTCAAAGGGTCCTGGAAAAAAAAAAAGTTTAAAAACTATATACGATGTCCTTATACACTTTTTATTTATTTTAAATCAAGTCCTCCAGACAGTAGTCTATATCGGACCTCTTGAAAAAATTTTCTGGTCAAAGGGTCCTGGAAAAAAAAAAGGTTTAAAAATTATTTATGATGTCCTTATAGACTCTTTCTTATGTTAAGTCAGATCCGCTAGACAGTAGTCCATATCGGACCTCTTGAACTTTTTTTCTGGTCAGTCAAAGGGTCCTGGAAAAAAAAAGGTTTAAAAACTATATATGATGTTCTTATAGACTCTTTCTTATATTAAGTCAAATCCGCCAGACATTAGTCTATATCGGACCTCTTGAACTTTTTTTCTGGTCAGTCAAAGGGTCCTGGAAAAAAAAAAGGTTTAAAAACTATATATGATATCCTTATAGACTCTTTCTTATGTTAAGTCAAGTCCGCCAAACAGTAATCCATATTGGACCTCTTGAACTTTTTTTCTGGTCAGTCAAAGGGTCCTGGAAAAAAAAAAAGGTTTAAAAACTATGTATGATGTCCTTATAGACTCTTTCTTTATGTTAAGTCAAGTCCGCCAGACAGTAGTACATATCGGACCTCTTGAACTTTTTTTCTGGTCAGTCAAAGGGTCCTCGAAAAAAAAAAGGTTTAAAAACTATATATGATGTCCTTATAGACTCTTTCTTTATGTTAAGTCAAGTCCGCCAGACAGTAGTCTATATCGGACCTCTTGAACTTTTTTTCTGGTCAGTCAAAGGGTCCTGGAAAAAAAAAATGTTTAAAAACTATATATGATGTCCTTATAGACTTTTTCTTTACTTTAAATCAAGTCCGCCAGACAGTAGTCTATATCGGACCTCTTGAACTTTTTTACTGGTCAAAGAGTCCTGGAAAAAAAAAAGGTTTAAAAACTATATATGATGTCCTTATAGACTCTTTCTTATGTTAAGTCAAGTCCGCCAGACAGTAGTCCATATCGGACCTCTTGAACTTTTTTTCTGGTCAGTCAAAGGGTCCTGGAAAAAAAAAGGTTTAAAAACTATATATGATGTCCTTATAGACTCTTTCTTATATTAAGTATCCGCCAGACAGTAGTCCATATCGGACCTCTTGAACTTTTTTTCTGGTCAAAGGGTCCTGAAAAAAAAAAAAGGTTCAAAAACTACATATGATGTCCTTATAGACTCTTTCTTATGTTAAGTCAAGTCCGCCAGACAGTAGTACATATCGGACCTCTTGAACTTTTTTTCTGGTCAAAGGGTCCTGAAAAAAAAAAAAGGTTCAAAAACTATATATGATGTCCTTATAGACTCTTTCTTTATGTTAAGTCAAGTCCGCCAGACAGTAGTACATATCGGACCTCTTGAACTTTTTTTCTGGTCAGTCAAAGGGTCCTGGAATAAAAAAAAAAAAAAGGTTTAAAAACTATATATGATGTCCTTATAGACTCTTTCTTTATCTTAAGTCAAGTCCGCCAGACAGTAGTCTATAGCGGACCTCTTGAACTTTTTTTCTGGTCAGTCAAAGGGTCGTGGAAAAAAAAAAGGTTTAAAAACTATATATGATTTCCTTATAGACTTTTTCTTTACTTTAAATCAAGTCCGCCAGAGAATAGTCCATTCGGACCTCTTGAACTTTTTTTCAAGTCAAAGGGTCCTTGAAAAAAAAAAAAAGGTTTAAAAACTATATATGATGTCCTTATAGAATCTTTCTTTATGTTAAGTCAAGTCCGCCAGACCGTAGTCTATATCGGACCTCTTGAACTTTTTTTCTGGTCAGTCAAAGGGTCCTGGAAAAAAAAAAGGTTTAAAAACTATATACGATGTCCTTATAGACTTTTTATTTACTTTAAATCAAGTCCTCCAGACAGTAGTCTATATCGGACCTCTTGAACTTTTTTACTGGTCAAAGAGTCCTGGAAAAAAAAAAGGTTTAAAAACTATATATGATGTCCTTATAGACTCTTTCTTATGTTAAGTCAAGTCCGCCAGACAGTAGTCCATATCGGACCTCTTGAACTTTTTTTCTGGTCAGTCAAAGGGTCCTGGAAAAAAAAAGGTTTAAAAACTATATATGATGTCCTTATAGACTCTTTCTTATATTAAGTATCCGCCAGACAGTAGTCCATATCGGACCTCTTGAACTTTTTTTCTGGTCAAAGGGTCCTGAAAAAAAAAAAAGGTTCAAAAACTACATATGATGTCCTTATAGACTCTTTCTTATGTTAAGTCAAGTCCGCCAGACAGTAGTACATATCGGACCTCTTGAACTTTTTTTCTGGTCAAAGGGTCCTGAAAAAAAAAAAAAGGTTCAAAAACTATATATGATGTCCTTATAGACTCTTTCTTTATGTTAAGTCAAGTCCGCCAGACAGTAGTACATATCGGACCTCTTGAATATTTTTTCTGGTCAGTCAAAGGGTCCTGGAATAAAAAAAAAAAAAAGGTTTAAAAACTATATATGATGTCCTTATAGACTCTTTCTTTATCTTAAGTCAAGTCCGCCAGACAGTAGTCTATAGCGGACCTCTTGAACTTTTTTTCTGGTCAGTCAAAGGGTCGTGGAAAAAAAAAAGGTTTAAAAACTATATATGATGTCCTTATAGACTCTTTCTTATATTAAGTATCCGCCAGACAGTAGTCCATATCGGACCTCTTGAACTTTTTTTCTGGTCAAAGGGTCCTGAAAAAAAAAAAAGGTTCAAAAACTACATATGATGTCCTTATAGACTCTTTCTTATGTTAAGTCAAGTCCGCCAGACAGTAGTACATATCGGACCTCTTGAACTTTTTTTCTGGTCAAAGGGTCCTGAAAAAAAAAAAAAGGTTCAAAAACTATATATGATGTCCTTATAGACTCTTTCTTTATGTTAAGTCAAGTCCGCCAGACAGTAGTACATATCGGACCTCTTGAATATTTTTTCTGGTCAGTCAAAGGGTCCTGGAATAAAAAAAAAAAAAGGTTTAAAAACTATATATGATGTCCTTATAGACTCTTTCTTTATCTTAAGTCAAGTCCGCCAGACAGTAGTCTATAGCGGACCTCTTGAACTTTTTTTCTGGTCAGTCAAAGGGTCGTGGAAAAAAAAAAGGTTTAAAAACTATATATGATTTCCTTATAGACTTTTTCTTTACTTTAAATCAAGTCCGCCAGAGAATAGTCCATTCGGACCTCTTGAACTTTTTTTCCGGTCAAAGGGTCCTTGAAAAAAAAAAAAAGGTTTAAAAACTATATATGATGTCCTTATAGAATCTTTCTTTATGTTAAGTCAAGTCCACCAGACCGTAGTCTATATCGGACCTCTTGAACTTTTTTTCTGGTCAAAGGGTCCTGAAAAAAAAAAAAAGGTTCAAAAACTATATATGATGTCCTTATAGACTCTTTCTTTATGTTAAGTCAAGTCCGCCAGACAGTAGTACATATCGGACCTCTTGAATATTTTTTCTGGTCAGTCAAAGGGTCCTGGAATAAAAAAAAAAAAAAGGTTTAAAAACTATATATGATGTCCTTATAGACTCTTTCTTTATCTTAAGTCAAGTCCGCCAGACAGTAGTCTATAGCGGACCTCTTGAACTTTTTTTCTGGTCAGTCAAAGGGTCGTGGAAAAAAAAAAAGGTTTAAAAACTATATATGATTTCCTTATAGACTTTTTCTTTACTTTAAATCAAGTCCGCCAGAGAATAGTCCATTCGGACCTCTTGAACTTTTTTTCCGGTCAAAGGGTCCTTGAAAAAAAAAAAAAGGTTTAAAAACTATATATGATGTCCTTATAGAATCTTTCTTTATGTTAAGTCAAGTCCACCAGACCGTAGTCTATATCGGACCTCTTGAACTTTTTTTCTGGTCAGTCAAAGGGTCCTGGAAAAAAAAAAAGGTTTAAAAACTATATACGATGTCCTTATAGACTTTTTATTTACTTTAAATCAAGTCCTCCAGACAGTAGTCTATATCGGACCTCTTGAAAAAATTTTCTGGTCAAAGGGTCCTGGAAAAAAAAAAGGTTTAAAAATTATATATGATGTCCTTATAGACGCTTTCTTATGTTAAGTCAAATCCGCTAGACAGTAGTCCATATCGGACCTCTTGAACTTTTTTTCTAGTCAGTCAAAGGGTCCTGGAAAAAAAAAGGTTTAAAAACTATATATGATGTTCTTATAGACTCTTTCTTATATTAAGTCAAATCCGCCAGACATTAGTCTATATCGGACCTCTTGAACTTTTTTTCTGGTCAGTCAAAGGGTCCTGGAAAAAAAAAAAGGTTTAAAAACTATATATGATGTCCTTATAGACTCTTTCTTATGTTAATTCAAGTCCGCCAAACAGTAATCCATATTGGACCTCTTGAACTTTTTTTCTGGTCAGTCAAAGGGTCCTGGAAAAAAAAAAGGTTTAAAAACTATATATGATGTCCTTATAGACTCTTTCTTTATGTTAAGTCAAGTCCGCCAGACAGTAGTACATATCGGACCTCTTGAACTTTTTTTCTGGTCAGTCAAAGGGTCCTGGAAAAAAAAAAAAGGTTTAAAAACTATATATGATGTCCTTATAGACTCTTTCTTTATGTTAAGTCAAGTCCGCCAGACAGTAGTCTATATCGGACCTCTTGAACTTTTTTTCTGGTCAGTCAAAGGGTCCTGGAAAAAAAAAATGTTTAAAAACTATATATGATGTCCTTATAGACTTTTTCTTTACTTTAAATCAAGTCCGCCAGACAGTAGTCTATATCGGACCTCTTGAACTTTTTTACTGGTCAAAGAGTCCTGGAAAAAAAAAAGGTTTAAAAACTATATATGATGTCCTTATAGACTCTTTCTTATGTTAAGTCAAGTCCGCCAGACAGTAGTCCATATCGGACCTCTTGAAAAAATTTTCTGGTCAAAGGGTCCTGAAAAAAAAAAAAAAGGTTTAAAAATTATATGATGTCCTTATAGACTCTTTCTTATGTTAAGTCAAATCCGCCAGACAGTAGTCCATATCGGACCTCTTGAACTTTTTTTCTGGTCAGTCAAAGGGTCCTGGAAAAAAAAAGGTTTAAAAACTATATATGATGTCCTTATAGACTCTTTCTTATATTAAGTATCCGCCAGACAGTAGTCCATATCGGACCTCTTGAACTTTTTTTCTGGTCAAAGGGTCCTGAAAAAAAAAAAAAGGTTCAAAAACTACATATGATGTCCTTATAGACTCTTTCTTATGTTAAGTCAAGTCCGCCAGACAGTAGTACATATCGGACCTCTTGAACTTTTTTTCTGGTCAAAGGGTCCTGAAAAAAAAAAAAAGGTTCAAAAACTATAAATGATGTCCTTATAGACTCTTTCTTTATGTTAAGTCAAGTCCGCCAGACAGTGGTACATATCGGACCTCTTGAACTTTTTTTCTGGTCAGTCAAAGGGTCCTGGAATAAAAAAAAAAAAAGGTTTAAAATTTATATATGATGTCCTTATAGACTCTTTCTTTATCTTAAGTCAAGTCCGCCAGAGAGTAGTCTATAGCGGACCTCTTGAACTTTTTTTCTGGTCAGTCAAAGGGTCGTGGAAAAAAAAAGGTTTAAAAACTATATATGATTTCCTTATAGACTTTTTCTTTACTTTAAATCAAGTCCGCCAGAGAATAGTCCATTCGGACCTCTTGAACTTTTTTTCCGGTCAAAGGGTCCTTGAAAAAAAAAAAAAGGTTCAAAAACTATATATGATGTCCTTATAGAATCTTTCTTTATGTTAAGTCAAGTCCGCCAGACAGTAGTACATATCGGACCTCTTGAACTTTTTTTCTGGTCAGTCAAAGGGTCCTGGAATGAAAAAAAAAAGGTTCAAAAACTATATATGATGTCCTTATAGACTCTTTCTTTATGTTAAGTCAAGTCCGCCAGACCGTAGTCTATATCGGACCTCTTGAACTTTTTTTCTGGTCAGTCAAAGGGTCCTGGAAAAAAAAAAGGTTTAAAAACTATATACGATGTCCTTATAGACTTTTTATTTACTTTAAATCAAGTCCTCCAGACAGTAGTCTATATCGGACCTCTTGAAAAAATTTTCTGGTCAAAGGGTCCTGGAAAAAAAAAAGGTTTAAAAATTATATATGATGTCCTTACAGACTCTTTCTTATATTAAGTCAAATCCGCCAGACAGTTGTCCATATCGGACCTCTTGAACTTTTTTTCTGGTCAAAGGGTCCTGAAAAAAAAAAAAGGTTCAAAAACTACATATGATGTCCTTATAGACTCTTTCTTATGTTAAGTCAAGTCCGTCAGACATTAGTCCATATCGGACCTCTTGAACTTTTTTTCTGGTCAGTCAAAGGGTGCTGGAATAAAAAAGGTTTAAAAACTATATATGATGTCCTTATAGACTCTTTCTTATATTAAGTCAAATCCGCCAGACAGTAGTCCATATCGGACCTCTTGAACTTTTTTTCTGGTCAAAGGGTCCTTAAAAAAGAAAAAGGTTTAAAAACGATACATGATGTCCTTATAGACTCTTTCTGTATGTTAAGTCAATTCCGCCAAACAGTAGTCCATATTGGACCTCTTGAACTTTTTTTCTGGTCAGTCAAAGGGCCCTGGAAAAAAAAAAAGGTTTAAAAACTATATATGATGTCCTTATAGACTCTTTCTTTATGTTAAGTCAAGTCCACCAGACAGTAGTCCATATCGGACCTCTTAAACTTTTTTCTGGTCAAAGGGTCCTGAAAAAAAAAAAAAAGGTATAAAAACTATTTATGATGTCCTTATAGACTCTTTCTTATGTTAAGTCAAGTCCGCCAGACAGTAGTCCATATCGGACCTCTTGAAAAAATTTTCTGGTCAAAGGGTCCTGGAAAAAAAAAAAAGGTTAAAAATTATATATGATGTCCTTATAGACTCTTTCTTATGTTAAGTCAAATCCGCCAGACAGTAGTCCATATCGGACCTCTTGAACTTTTTTTCTGGTCAGTCAAAGGGTCCTGGAAAAAAAAAAGGTTTAAAAACTATATATGATGTTCTTATAGACTCTTTCTTATATTAAGTCAAATCCGCCAGACATTAGTCTATATCGGACCTCTTGAACTTTTTTCTGGTCAGTCAAAGGGTCCTGGAAAAAAAAAAGGTTTAAAAACTATATATGATGTCCTTATAGACTCTTTCTTTATGTTAAGTCAAGTCCGCCAGACAGTAGTCTATATCGGACCTCTTGAACTTTTTTACTGGTCAAAGAGTCCTGGAAAAAAAAAAGGTTTAAAAACTATATATGATGTCCTTATAGACTCTTTCTTATGTTAAGTCAAGTCCGCCAGACAGTAGTCCATATCGGACCTCTTGAAAAAATTTTCTGGTCAAAGGGTCCTGGAAAAAAAAAAAAGGTTTAAAAATTATATATGATGTCCTTATAGACTCTTTCTTATGTTAAGTCAAATCCGCCAGACAGTAGTCCATATCGGACCTCTTGAACTTTTTTTCTGGTCAGTCAAAGGGTCCTGGAAAAAAAAAAGGTTTAAAAACTATATATGATGTTCTTATAGACTCTTTCTTATATTAAGTCAAATCCGCCAGACATTAGTCTATATCGGACCTCTTGAACTTTTTTTCTGGTCAGTCAAAGGGTCCTGGAAAAAAAAAAAGGTTTAAAAACTATATATGATGTCCTTATAGACTCTTTCTTATGTTAAGTCAAGTCCGCCAAACAGTAATCCATATTGGACCTCTTGAACTTTTTTTCTGGTCAGTCAAAGGGTCCTGGAAAAAAAAAGGTTTAAAAACTATATATGATGTCCTTATAGACTCTTTCTTTATGTTAAGTCAAGTCCGCCAGACAGTAGTACATATCGGACCTCTTGAACTTTTTTTCTGGTCAGTCAAAGGGTCCTGGAAAAAAAAAAGGTTTAAAAACTATATATGATGTCCTTATAGACTCTTTCTTTATGTTAAGTCAAGTCCGCCAGACAGTAGTCTATATCGGACCTCTTGAACTTTTTTTCTGGTCAGTCAAAGGGTCCTGGAAAAAAAAAATGTTTAAAAACTATATATGATGTCCTTATAGACTTTTTCTTTACTTTAAATCAAGTCCGCCAGACAGTAGTCTATATCGGACCTCTTGAACTTTTTTACTGGTCAAAGAGTCCTGGAAAAAAAAAAGGTTTAAAAACTATATATGATGTCCTTATAGACTCTTTCTTATGTTAAGTCAAGTCCGCCAGACAGTAGTCCATATCGGACCTCTTGAAAAAAAATTCTGGTCAAAGGGTCCTGAAAAAATAAAAAAAGGTTTAAAAATTATATGATGTCCTTATAGACTCTTTCTTATGTTAAGTCAAATCCGCCAGACAGTAGTCCATATCGGACCTCTTGAACTTTTTTTCTGGTCAGTCAAAGGGTCCTGGAAAAAAAAAGGTTTAAAAACTATATATGATGTCCTTATAGACTCTTTCTTATGTTAAGTCAAATCCGCCAGACAGTAGTCCATATCGGACCTCTTGAACTTTTTTTCTGGTCAAAGGGTCCTGAAAAAAAAAAAGGTTCAAAAACTACATATGATGTCCTTATAGACTCTTTCTTATGTTAAGTTGAGTCCGCCAGACAGTAGTCCATATCGGACCTCTTGAACTTTTTTTCCGGTCAAAGGGTCCTGGAAAAAAAAAAAAGGTTCAAAAACTATATATGATGTCCTTATAGACTCTTTCTTTATGTTAAGTCAAGTCCGCCAGACCGTAGTCTATATCGGACCTCTTGAACTTTTTTTCTGGTCAGTCAAAGGGTCCTGGAAAAAAAAAAGTTTTAAAAACTATATACGATGTCCTTATAGACTTTTTATTTACTTTAAATCAAGTCCTCCAGACAGTAGTCTATATCGGACCTCTTGAAAAAAATTTCTGGTCAAAGGGTCCTGGAAAAAAAAAAAGGTTTAAAAATTATATATGATGTCCTTACAGACTCTTTCTTATGTTAAGTCAAATCCGCTAGACAGTAGTCCATATCGGACCTCTTGAACTTTTTTTCTGGTCAGTCAAAGGGTCCTGGAAAAAAAAGGTTTAAAAACGATACATGATGTCCTTATAGACTCTTTCTGTATGTTAAGTCAATTCCGCCAAACAGTAGTCCATATTGGACCTCTTGAACTTTTTTTCTGGTCAGTCAAAGGGCCCTGGAAAAAAAAAAGGTTTAAAAACTATATATGATGTCCTTATAGACTCTTTCTTTATGTTAAGTCAAGTCCACCAGACAGTAGTCCATATCGGACCTCTTAAACTTTTTTCTGGTCAAAGGGTCCTGAAAAAAAAAAAAGGTATAAAAACTATATATGATGTCCTTATAGACTCTTTCTTATGTTAAGTCAAGTCCGCCAGACAGTAGTCCATATCGGACCTCTTGAAAAAAATTTCTGGTCAAAGGGTCCTGGAAAAAAAAAAAAGGTTTAAAAATTATATATGATGTCCTTATAGACTCTTTCTTATGTTAAGTCAAATCCGCCAGACAGTAGTCCATATCGGACCTCTTGAACTTTTTTTCTGGTCAGTCAAAGGGCCCTGGAAAAAAAAAAGGTTTAAAAACTATATATGATGTTCTTATAGACTCTTTCTTATATTAAGTCAAATCCGCCAGACATTAGTCTATATCGGACCTCTTGAACTTTTTTTCTGGTCAGTCAAAGGGTCCTGGAAAAAAAAAAAGGTTTAAAAACTATATATGATGTCCTTATAGACTCTTTCTTATGTTAAGTCAAGTCCGCCAAACAGTAATCCATATTGGACCTCTTGAACTTTTTTTCTGGTCAGTCAAAGGGTCCTGGAAAAAAAAAGGTTTAAAAACTATATATGATGTCCTTATAGACTCTTTCTTAATGTTAAGTCAAGTCCGCCAGACAGTAGTACATATCGGACCTCTTGAACTTTTTTTCTGGTCAGTCAAAGGGTCCTGGAAAAAAAAAAGGTTTAAAAACTATATATGATGTCCTTATAGACTCTTTCTTTATGTTAAGTCAAGTCCGCCAGACAGTAGTCTATATCGGACCTCTTGAACTTTTTTTCTGGTCAGTCAAAGGGTCCTGGAATGAAAAAAAAAAAGGTTCAAAAACTATATATGATGTCCTTATAGACTCTTTCTTTATATTAAGTCAAGTCCGCCAGACCGTAGTCTATATCGGACCTCTTGAACTTTTTTTCTGGTCAGTCAAAGGGTCCTGGAAAAAAAAAAGGTTTAAAAACTATATACGATGTCCTTATAGACTTTTTATTTACTTTAAATCAAGTCCTCCAGACAGTAGTCTATATCGGACCTCTTGAAAAAATTTTCTGGTCAAAGGGTCCTGGAAAAAAAAAAGGTTTAAAAATTATATATGATGTCCTTACAGACTCTTTCTTATATTAAGTCAAATCCGCCAGACAGTTGTCCATATCGGACCTCTTGAACTTTTTTTCTGGTCAAAGGGTCCTGAAAAAAAAAAAGGTTCAAAAACTACATATGATGTCCTTATAGACTCTTTCTTATGTTAAGTCAAGTCCGTCAGACATTAGTCCATATCGGACCTCTTGAACTTTTTTTCTGGTCAGTCAAAGGGTGCTGGAATAAAAAAGGTTTAAAAACTATATATGATGTCCTTATAGACTCTTTCTTATATTAAGTCAAATCCGCCAGACAGTAGTCCATATCGGACCTCTTGAACTTTTTTTCTGGTCAAAGGGTCCTTAAAAAAGAAAAAGGTTTAAAAACGATACATGATGTCCTTATAGACTCTTTCTGTATGTTAAGTCAATTCCGCCAAACAGTAGTCCATATTGGACCTCTTGAACTTTTTTTCTGGTCAGTCAAAGGGCCCTGGAAAAAAAAAAAGGTTTAAAAACTATATATGATGTCCTTATAGACTCTTTCTTTATGTTAAGTCAAGTCCACCAGACAGTAGTCCATATCGGACCTCTTAAACTTTTTTCTGGTCAAAGGGTCCTGAAAAAAAAAAAAGGTATAAAAACTATTTATGATGTCCTTATAGACTCTTTCTTATGTTAAGTCAAGTCCGCCAGACAGTAGTCCATATCGGACCTCTTGAAAAAATGTTCTGGTCAAAGGGTCCTGGAAAAAAAAAAAAGGTTAAAAATTATATATGATGTCCTTATAGACTCTTTCTTATGTTAAGTCAAATCCGCCAGACAGTAGTCCATATCGGACCTCTTGAACTTTTTTTCTGGTCAGTCAAAGGGTCCTGGAAAAAAAAAAGGTTTAAAAACTATATATGATGTTCTTATAGACTCTTTCTTATATTAAGTCAAATCCGCCAGACATTAGTCTATATCGGACCTCTTGAACTTTTTTCTGGTCAGTCAAAGGGTCCTGGAAAAAAAAAAGGTTTAAAAACTATATATGATGTCCTTATAGACTCTTTCTTTATGTTAAGTCAAGTCCGCCAGACAGTAGTCTATATCGGACCTCTTGAACTTTTTTACTGGTCAAAGAGTCCTGGAAAAAAAAAAGGTTTAAAAACTATATATGATGTCCTTATAGACTCTTTCTTATGTTAAGTCAAGTCCGCCAGACAGTAGTCCATATCGGACCTCTTGAAAAAAAATTCTGGTCAAAGGGTCCTGAAAAAAAAAAAAAAAGGTTTAAAAATTATATGATGTCCTTATAGACTCTTTCTTATGTTAAGTCAAATCCGCCAGACAGTAGTCCATATCGGACCTCTTGAACTTTTTTTCTGGTCAGTCAAAGGGTCCTGGAAAAAAAAAGGTTTAAAAACTATATATGATGTCCTTATAGACTCTTTCTTATATTAAGTATCCGCCAGACAGTAGTCCATATCGGACCTCTTGAACTTTTTTTCTGGTCAAAGGGTCCTGAAAAAAAAAAAGGTTCAAAAACTACATATGATGTCCTTATAGACTCTTTCTTATGTTAAGTTGAGTCCGCCAGACAGTAGTCCATATCGGACCTCTTGAACTTTTTTTCCGGTCAAAGGGTCCTGGAAAAAAAAAAAAGGTTCAAAAACTATATATGATGTCCTTATAGACTCTTTCTTTATGTTAAGTCAAGTCCGCCAAACAGTAGTCCATATTGGACCTCTTGAACTTTTTTTCTGGTCAGTCAAAGGGTGCTGGAATAAAAAAGGTTTAAAAACTATATATGATGTCCTTATAGACTCTTTCTTATATTAAGTCAAATCCGCCAGACAGTAGTCCATATCGGACCTCTTGAACTTTTTTTCTGGTCAAAGGGTCCTTAAAAAAGAAAAAGGTTTAAAAACGATACATGATGTCCTTATAGACTCTTTCTGTATGTTAAGTCAATTCCGCCAAACAGTAGTCCATATTGGACCTCTTGAACTTTTTTTCTGGTCAGTCAAAGGGCCCTGGAAAAAAAAAAAGGTTTAAAAACTATATATGATGTCCTTATAGACTCTTTCTTTATGTTAAGTCAAGTCCACCAGACAGTAGTCCATATCGGACCTCTTAAACTTTTTTCTGGTCAAAGGGTCCTGAAAAAAAAAAAAAGGTATAAAAACTATTTATGATGTCCTTATAGACTCTTTCTTATGTTAAGTCAAGTCCGCCAGACAGTAGTCCATATCGGACCTCTTGAAAAAATTTTCTGGTCAAAGGGTCCTGGAAAAAAAAAAAAGGTTAAAAATTATATATGATGTCCTTATAGACTCTTTCTTATGTTAAGTCAAATCCGCCAGACAGTAGTCCATATCGGACCTCTTGAACTTTTTTTCTGGTCAGTCAAAGGGTCCTGGAAAAAAAAAAGGTTTAAAAACTATATATGATGTTCTTATAGACTCTTTCTTATATTAAGTCAAATCCGCCAGACATTAGTCTATATCGGACCTCTTGAACTTTTTTCTGGTCAGTCAAAGGGTCCTGGAAAAAAAAAAGGTTTAAAAACTATATATGATGTCCTTATAGACTCTTTCTTTATGTTAAGTCAAGTCCGCCAGACAGTAGTCTATATCGGACCTCTTGAACTTTTTTACTGGTCAAAGAGTCCTGGAAAAAAAAAAGGTTTAAAAACTATATATGATGTCCTTATAGACTCTTTCTTATGTTAAGTCAAGTCCGCCAGACAGTAGTCCATATCGGACCTCTTGAAAAAAAATTCTGGTCAAAGGGTCCTGAAAAAAAAAAAAAAAGGTTTAAAAATTATATGATGTCCTTATAGACTCTTTCTTATGTTAAGTCAAATCCGCCAGACAGTAGTCCATATCGGACCTCTTGAACTTTTTTTCTGGTCAGTCAAAGGGTCCTGGAAAAAAAAAGGTTTAAAAACTATATATGATGTCCTTATAGACTCTTTCTTATATTAAGTATCCGCCAGACAGTAGTCCATATCGGACCTCTTGAACTTTTTTTCTGGTCAAAGGGTCCTGAAAAAAAAAAAGGTTCAAAAACTACATATGATGTCCTTATAGACTCTTTCTTATGTTAAGTTGAGTCCGCCAGACAGTAGTCCATATCGGACCTCTTGAACTTTTTTTCCGGTCAAAGGGTCCTGGAAAAAAAAAAAAGGTTCAAAAACTATATATGATGTCCTTATAGACTCTTTCTTTATGTTAAGTCAAGTCCGCCAGACCGTAGTCTATATCGGACCTCTTGAACTTTTTTTCTGGTCAGTCAAAGGGTCCTGGAAAAAAAAAAGGTTTAAAAACTATATACGATGTCCTTATAGACTTTTTATTTACTTTAAATCAAGTCCTCCAGACAGTAGTCTATATCGGACCTCTTGAAAAAAATTTCTGGTCAAAGGGTCCTGGAAAAAAAAAAGGTTTAAAAATTATATATGATGTCCTTACAGACTCTTTCTTATGTTAAGTCAAATCCGCTAGACAGTAGTCCATATCGGACCTCTTGAACTTTTTTTCTGGTCAGTCAAAGGGCCCTGGAAAAAAAAAAGGTTTAAAAACTATATATGATGTCCTTATAGACTCTTTCTTTATGTTAAGTCAAGTCCACCAGACAGTAGTCCATATCGGACCTCTTAAACTTTTTTCTGGTCAAAGGGTCCTGAAAAAAAAAAAAGGTATAAAAACTATATATGATGTCCTTATAGACTCTTTCTTATGTTAAGTCAAGTCCGCCAGACAGTAGTCCATATCGGACCTCTTGAAAAAATTTTCTGGTCAAAGGGTCCTGGAAAAAAAAAAAAGGTTTAAAAATTATATATGATGTCCTTATAGACTCTTTCTTATGTTAAGTCAAATCCGCCAGACAGTAGTCCATATCGGACCTCTTGAACTTTTTTTCTGGTCAGTCAAAGGGTCCTGGAAAAAAAAAAGGTTTAAAAACTATATATGATGTTCTTATAGACTCTTTCTTATATTAAGTCAAATCCGCCAGACATTAGTCTATATCGGACCTCTTGAACTTTTTTTCTGGTCAGTCAAAGGGTCCTGGAAAAAAAAAAAGGTTTAAAAACTATATATGATGTCCTTATAGACTCTTTCTTATGTTAAGTCAAGTCCGCCAAACAGTAATCCATATTGGACCTCTTGAACTTTTTTTCTGGTCAGTCAAAGGGTCCTGGAAAAAAAAAGGTTTAAAAACTATATATGATGTCCTTATAGACTCTTTCTTTATGTTAAGTCAAGTCCGCCAGACAGTAGTACATATCGGACCTCTTGAACTTTTTTTCTGGTCAGTCAAAGGGTCCTGGAAAAAAAAAAGGTTTAAAAACTATATATGATGTCCTTATAGACTCTTTCTTTATGTTAAGTCAAGTCCGCCAGACAGTAGTCTATATCGGACCTCTTGAACTTTTTTTCTGGTCAGTCAAAGGGTCCTGGAAAAAAAAAATGTTTAAAAACTATATATGATGTCCTTATAGACTTTTTCTTTACTTTAAATCAAGTCCGCCAGACAGTAGTCTATATCGGACCTCTTGAACTTTTTTACTGGTCAAAGAGTCCTGGAAAAAAAAAAGGTTTAAAAACTATATATGATGTCCTTATAGACTCTTTCTTATGTTAAGTCAAGTCCGCCAGACAGTAGTCCATATCGGACCTCTTGAAAAAAAATTCTGGTCAAAGGGTCCTGAAAAAATAAAAAAAGGTTTAAAAATTATATGATGTCCTTATAGACTCTTTCTTATGTTAAGTCAAATCCGCCAGACAGTAGTCCATATCGGACCTCTTGAACTTTTTTTCTGGTCAGTCAAAGGGTCCTGGAAAAAAAAAGGTTTAAAAACTATATATGATGTCCTTATAGACTCTTTCTTATATTAAGTATCCGCCAGACAGTAGTCCATGTCGGACCTCTTGAACTTTTTTTCTGGTCAAAGGGTCCTGAAAAAAAAAAAGGTTCAAAAACTACGTATGATGTCCTTATAGACTCTTTCTTATGTTAAGTTGAGTCCGCCAGACAGTAGTCCATATCGGACCTCTTGAACTTTTTTTCCGGTCAAAGGGTCCTGGAAAAAAAAAAGGTTTAAAAACTATATATGATGTCCTTATAGACTCTTTCTTATATTAAGTCAAATCCGCCAGACAGTAGTCCATATTGGACCTCTTGAACTTTTTTTCTGGTCAAAGTGTCCTGAAAAAAAAAAAAGGTTCAAAAACTACATATGATGTCCTTATAGACTCTTTCTTATGTTAAGTCAAGTCCGCCAGACAGTAGTCCATATCGGACCTCTTGAACTTTTTTTCTGGTCAAAGGGTCCTGGAAAAAAAAAAAGGTTTAAAAACGATATATGATGTCCTTATAGACTCTTTCTTTATGTTAAGTCAAATCCACCAAACAGTAGTCCATATTGGACCTCTTGAACTTTTTTTCTGGTCAGTCAAAGGGTCCTGGGAAAAAAAAAAAGGTTTAAAAACTATATATGATGTCCTTATAGACTCTTTCTATATGTTAAGTAGGGTCTGCCAGACAGTAGTCTATATCAGACCACTTGAACTTTTTTTCTGGTCAAAGGGTCCGGGAAAAAAAAAAGGTTTAAAAACTATATATGATGTCCTTATAGACTCTCTTATGTTAAGTCAAGTCCGCCAGACATTAGTCTATATCGGACCTCTTGAACTTTTTTTCTGGTCAAAGGGTCCTGGAAAAAAGAAAAGGTTTAAAAACTATATATGATGTCCTTATAGACTCTTTCTTTATCTTAAGTCAAGTCCGCCAGACAGTAGTCTATATCAGACCTCTTGAACTTTTTTTCCGGTCAAAGGGTCCTGGAAAAAAAAAAGGTTTAAAAACTATATATGATGTCCTTATAGACTCTTTCTTATATTAAGTCAAATCCGCCAGACAGTAGTCCATATCGGACCTCTTGAACTTTTTTTCTGGTCAAAGGGTCCTGAAAAAAAAAAGGTTTAAAAACGATACATGATGTCCTTATAGACTCTTTCTTTATGTTAAGTCAAGTCCGCCAAACAGTAGTCCATATTGGACCTCTTGAACTTTTTTTCTGGTCAGTCAAAGGGTCCTGGAATAAAAAAAAAAGGTTTAAAAACTATATATGATGTCCTCATAGACTCTTTCTTTATCTTAAGTCAAGTCCGCCAGACAGTAGTCCATATCGGACCTCTTGAACTTTTTTTCTGGTCAAAGGGTCCTGAAAAAAAAAAAGGTTTAAAAACGATACATGATGTCCTTATAGACTCTTTCTTTATGTTAAGTCAAGTCCGCCAAACAGTAGTCCATATTGGACCTCTTGAACTTTTTTTCTGGTCAGTCAAAGGGCCCTGGAAAAAAAAAAGGTTTAAAAACTATATATGATGTCCTTATAGACTCTTTCTTTATGTTAAGTCAAGTCCACCAGACAGTAGTCCATATCGGACCTCTTAAACTTTTTTCTGGTCAAAGGGTCCTGAAAAAAAAAAGGTTTAAAAACTATATATGATGTCCTTATAGACTCTTTCTTTATGTTAAGTCAAGTCCACCAGACAGTAGTACATATCGGACCTCTTGAACTTTTTTTCTGGTCAGTCAAAGGGTCCTGGGAAAAAAAAAAGGTTTAAAAACTATATATGATGTCCTTATGGACTCTTTCTATATGTTAAGTAGGGTCTGCCAGACAGTAGTCTATATCAGACCACTTGAACTTTTTTTCTGGTCAAAGGGTCCGGGAAAAAAAAAAAGGTTTAAAAACTATATATGATGTCCTTATAGACTTTTTCTTTACTTTAAATCAAGTCCGCCAGACAGTAGTCTATATCGGACCTCTTGAACTTTTTTACTGGTCAAAGGGTCCTTGAAAAAAAAAAAGGTTTAAAAACTATATATGATGTCCTTATAGACTCTTTCTTATGTTAAGTCAAGTCCGCCAGACAGTAGTCCATATCGGACCTCTTGAAAAAATTTTCTGGTCAAAGGGTCCTGGAAAAAAAAAAAAAAAAAGGTTTAAAAACTATATATGATGTCCTTATAGACTCTTTCTTATATTAAGTCAAATCCGCCAGACAGTAGTCCATATTGGACCTCTTGAACTTTTTTTCTGGTCAAAGGGTCCTGAAAAAAAAAAGGTTCAAAAACTACATATGATGTCCTTATAGACTCTTTCTTATGTTAAGTCAAGTCCGCCAGACAGTAGTCCATATCGGACCTCTTGAACTTTTTTTCCGGTCAAAGGGTCCTGGAAAAAAAAAGGGTTAAAAATTATATATGATGTCCTTATAGACTCTTTCTTATGTTAAGTCAAACCCGCCAGACAGTAGTCCATATCGGACCTCTTGAACTTTTTTTCTGGTCAGTCAAAGGGTCCTGGAAAAAAAGGTTTAAAAACTATATATGATGTCCTTATAGACTCTTTCTTATATTAAGTCAAATCCGCCAGACAGTAGTCCATATTGGACCTCTTGAACTTTTTTTCTGGTCAAAGGGTCCTGAAAAAAAAAAAAAGGTTCAAAAACTACATATGATGTCCTTATAGACTCTTTCTTATGTTAAGTCAAGTCCGCCAGACAGTGGTCCATATCGGACCTCTTGAACGTTTTTTCCGGTCAAAGGGTCCTGGAAAAAAAAAAAGGTTTAAAAACGATATATGATGTCCTTATAGACTCTTTCTTTATGTGAAGTCAAGTCCGCCAAACAGTAGTCCATATTGGACCTCTTGAACTTTTTTTCTGGTCAGTCAAAGGGTCCTGGAAAAAAAAAGGTTTAAAAACTATATATGATGTCCTTATAGACTCTTTCTTTATGTTAAGTCAAGTCCACCAGACAGTAGTCTATATCGGACCTCTTGAACTTTTTTTCTGGTCAGTCAAAGGGTCCTGGAAAAAAAAAAAAGGTTTAAAAACTATATATGATGTCATTATAGACTCTTTCTTTATGTTAAGTAGGGTCTGCCAGACAGTAGTCTATATCGGACCTCTTGAACTTTTTTACTGGTCAAAGGGTCCTTGAAAAAAAAAAGGTTTAAAAACTATATATGATGTCCTTATAGACTCTTACTTATGTTAAGTCAAGTCCGCCAGACAGTAGTCCATATCGGACCTCTTGAAAAAATTTTCTGGTCAAAGGGTCCTGGAAAAAAAAAAAAAAAGGTTTAAAAATTATATATGATGTCATTATAGACTCTTTCTTTATGTTAAGTAGGGTCTGCCAGACAGTAGTCTATATCAGACCACTTGAACTTTTTTTCTGGTCAAAGGGTCCTGGAAAAAAAAAAGGTTTAAAAACTATATATGATGTCCTTATAGACTCTGTTATGTTAAGTCAAGTCCGCCAGACATTAGTCTATATCAGACCTCTTGAACTTTTTTTCTGGTCAAAGGGTCCTGAAAAAAAAAAGGTTTAAAAACTATATATGATGTTCTTATAGACTCTTTCTTATGTTAAGTCAAGTCTGCCAGACAGTAGTCCATATTGGACCTCTTGAACTTTTTTTCTGGTCAGTCAAGGGGTCCTGGAAAAAATAAAGTTTAAAAACTATATATGATGTCCTTATAGACTCTTTCTTTATGTTAAGTCAAGTCCGCCAGACAGTAGTACATATCGGACCTCTTGAACTTTTTTTCTGGTCAGTCAAAGGGTCCTGGAATAAAAAAAAAAGGTTTAAAAACTATATATGATGTCCTTATAGACTCTTTCTTTATCTTAAGTCAAGTCCGCCAGACAGTAGTCTATATCGGACCTCTTGAACTTTCTTTCTGGTCAGTCAAAGGGTCGTGGAAAAAAAAAAGGTTTAAAAACTATATATTATTTCCTTATAGACTTTTTCTTTACTTTAAATCAAGTCCGCCAGACAATAGTCCATATCGGACCTCTTGAACTTTTTTTCCGGTCAAAGGGTCCTTGAAAAAAAAAAAAGGTTTAAAAACTAGATATGATGTCCTTATAGACTCTTTCTTTATGTTAAGTCAAGTCCGCCAGACAGTAGTACATATCGGACCTCTTGAACTTTTTTTCCGGTCAAAGGGTCCTGAAAAAAAAAAAGGTTTAAAAACTATATATGATGTCCTTATAGACTCTTTCTTATATTAAGTCAAATCCGCCAGACAGTAGTCCATATCGGGCCTCTTGAACTTTTTTTCTGGTCAAAGGGTCCTGAAAAAAAAAAAGGTTCAAAAACTACATATGATGTCCTTATAGACTCTTTCTTATGTTAAGTCAAGTCTGCCAGACAGTAGTCCATATTGGACCTCTTGAACTTTTTTTCCGGTCAAAGGGTCCTGAAAAAAAAAAAGGTTAAAAAACGATATATGATGTCCTTATAGACTCTTTCTTTATGTTAAGTCAAGTCCACCAAACAGAAGTCCATATTGGACCTCTTGAACTTTTTTTCTGGTCTCAGTCAAAGGGTCCTGGAAAAAAAAAAAGGTTTAAAAACTATATATGATGTCCTTATAGACTCTCTTATGTTAAGTCAAGTCCGCCAGACATTAGTCTAACTCGGACCTCTTGAACTTTTTTTCTGACCAAAGGGTCCTGGAAAAAAAAAAGGTTTAAAAACTATATATGATGTCCTTATAGACTCTTTCTTATGTTAAGTCAAGTCTGCCAGACAGTAGTCCATATTGGACCTCTTGAACTTTTTCTCTGGTCAGTCAAAGGGTCCTGGAAAAAAAAAGTTTAAAAACTATATATGATGTCCTTATAGACTCTTTCTTTATGTTAAGTCAAGTCCGCCAGACAGTAGTCCATATCGGACCTCTTGAACTTTTTTTCCGGTCAAAGGGTCCTCGAAAAAAAAAAAAGGTTTAAAAACTATATATGATGTCCTTATAGACTCTTTCTTATATTAAGTCAAATCCGCCAGACAGTAGTCCATATTGGACCTCTTGAACTTTTTTTCTGGTCAAAGGGTCCTGAAAAAAAAAAGGTTCAAAAACTACATATGATGTCCTTATAGACTCTTTCTTATGTTAAGTCAAGTCCGCCAGACAGTAGTCCATATCGGACCTCTTGAACTTTTTTTCCGGTCAAAGGGTCCTGGAAAAAAAAAAGGTTTAAAAACGATATATGATGTCCTTATAGACTCTTTCTTTATGTTAAGTCAAGTCCGCCAAACAGTAGTCCATATTGGACCTCTTGAACTTTTTTTCTGGTCAGTCAAAGGGTCCTGGAAAAAAAAAAGGTTTAAAAACTATATATGATGTCCTTATAGACTCTTTCTTTATGTTAAGTCAAGTCCACCAGACAGTAGTACATATCGGACCTCTTGAACTTTTTTTCTGGTCACTCAAAGGGTCCTGGAAAAAAAAAAAGGTTTAAAAACTATATATGATGTCCTTATAAACTCTTTCTTTATGTTAAGTAGGGTCTGCCAGACAGTAGTCTATATAAGACCACTTGAACTTTTTTTCTGGTCAAAGGGTCCTGGAAAAAAAAAAGGTTTAAAAACTATATATGATGTCCTTATAGACTCTTTCTTATGTTAAGTCAAGTCTGCCAGACAGTAGTCCATATTGGACCTCTTGAACTTTTTCTCTGGTCAGTCAAAGGGTCCTGGAAAAAAAAAGTTTAAAAACTATATATGATGTCCTTATAGACTCTTTCTTTATGTTAAGTCAAGTCCGCCAGACAGTAGTCCATATCGGACCTCTTGAACTTTTTTTCCGGTCAAAGGGTCCTCGAAAAAAAAAAAAAAAGGTTTAAAAACTATATATGATGTCCTTATAGACTCTTTCTTTATGTTAAGTCAAGTCCGCCAGACAGTAGTACATATCGGACCTCTTGAACTTTTTTTCTGGTCAGTCAAAGGGTCCTGGAAAAAAAAAGGTTTAAAAACTATATATGATGTCCTTATAGACTCTTTCTTATGTTAAGTCAAGTCCGCCAGACAGTAGTCCGTATCGGACCTCTTGAAAACATTTTCTGGACAAAGGGTCCTGGAAAAAAAAAGGGTTAAAAATTATATATGATGTCCTTATAGACTCTTTCTTATGTTAAGTCAAACCCGCCAGACAGTAGTCCATATCGGACCTCTTGAACTTTTTTTCTGGTCAGTCAAAGGGTCCTGGATAAAATAAGGTTTGAAAACTATATATGATGTCCTTATAGACTCTTTCTTATATTAAGTCAAATCCGCCAGACAGTAGTCCATATCGGACCTATTGAACTTTTTTTCTGGTCAAAGGGTCCTGAAAAAAAAAAAAGGTTCAAAAACTACATATGATGTCCTTATAGACTCTTTCTTATGTTAAGTCAAGTCCGCCAGACAGTAGTCCATATCGGACCTCTTGAAATTTTTTTCTGGTCAGTCAAAGGGTCCTGGAAAAAAAAAGGTTTAAAAACTATATATGATGTCCTTATAGACTCTTTCTTATATTAAGTCAAATCCGCCAGACAGTAGTCTATATCAGACCTCTTGAACTTTTTTCTTGTCAAAGGGTCCTGAAAAATAAAAGGTATAAAAACTATATATGATGTCCTTATAGACTCTTTCTTATGTTAAGTCAAGTCTGCCAGACAGTAGACTATATCGGACCTCTTGAACTTTTTTTCTGGTCAGTCAAAGGGTCCTGGAAAAAAAAAAAAGGTTTAAAAACTATATATGATGTCCTTATAGACTCTTTCTTTATGTTAAGTCAGGTCCGCCAGATAGTAGTCTATATCAGACCTCTTGAACTTTTTTCTGGTCAAAGGGTCTTGGAAAAAAAAAAGGTTTAAAAACTATATATGATGTTGTTGTAAACCTTGTTCTTCTTAAGTGTAGGAGACTTAGAAGCGAAGACCAGGAGACGTTGGGATTGTATCTTTTAAGCAGGATTGTTTATTTGCTGTAGTCTGCTTCATCCAAAATCTTACCCAAGTCTAACTAAGGGAACTTTACATTGTAGTTTATACACATTTCAAGGGGGTGGGATTAATTTCATAGAGGAGGGGACTCTTGATTCAGCTGGTTAGCTGATTTCATCAGGTAGCAGTGTAACTCAGAGTCTTGAGATGCTAATCCAATCAGCCTGATTAGATCAACAAAAGGCCCAGCTGACCTTTGAGATGTGACAAGAGGTTAATGTCCGAAACCCTGATTGCCTCAAGATGGACAAAACAGTGTGCAACTTTATCAGTTAAAATACTATAGTATTGGAAGCTCAATTAAACATTTAAATAAAATTTGTAATCCTACATTTCCCCCTTTGGGAGTTCTAAATAACTCTCACAAAATACAAATTTAGACACTTAAAAGTTCATTCTTGTAACTTGTGATCGTTACAGGCACATAACGCATGTTCTGTGTTTGCTTTTCTGTAATTGCATGCTGACACAGAAACAAACATGCAATTAGGGTCCGTGAAGTTCTTACGGATAATAATCTTCAGTCATCTGGTGTAATTTTGCTGAAAGATCAAGAATGTCTTGTTGGATTTTGTTCAAGTTCTCTGTTGGGTCCATTAACCCAGTGCAGCACTCAGGTCCGATGATGGTGCAGGCACCTCCTTGCATTGCTAGAATGTAATCCAAGGCCACTCTGTTCTGTAAGATCATTATCTTGTGCGAAGCGAGAGTGTCTGTGATGTTACTGGTACAACAATCTTGATCATGTTGATGGATGACTGAAGGTTTCGTATGTGAGTCTCTGCGTTGTTTTTTTTTTCTTTCGTGATAGTTGGTTCGGCAGTGGGTCTAGTCGTGTTCTTGAGGTTTTCTAGTGGCTTCATACGCAGATGACGAGGTCGGTGCATATGGGTCCCGGAACAGTCATCAAGTGGTGTCTGCACAGAATAAGAAAGAAAACAAAAGACAGGAGAGCAGTATTTGTTCAAACACTAGGGTTGTAAACTTTTCCGAGTCTGCTAGACAGTAGAGCAGTATTTGTTCAAACACTATGGTTGTAAACTTTTTCTGAGTCTGCTAAACAGTAGAGCAGTATTGGTTCAAACACTAGGGTGGTAAATTTTCAGAGTCTGCTATTGTTGTTCCCTCTTTCCCTATTTCTTAAACCCTTTGACACCTAAGGAACAGTGAGGTAATGATGGGAGTCTTCATCCCAGGGTTAACCCCCGACGCCTGTTGCATTCGGTTCTTCCCGGGGCTCCTCACTGGTTCCGTGTCCTAACCTATCCCTGAAGGTGGGGGAACAACTTTACAGTGTGACACGTGAGTCCAGGTTTTCCTTCCCTGACACAATACTGCAGCTGCTGTAATCAACATCACTTGATGTGGCCCCTGCCACTTAGGCTCTAATGGTTTTTTTCTGAATGACTTTATCATGACCCATTGACCTGGGATGATTGTGTGTCCACCTTCTGGTGGAGTCTGCCAACATGACTCAACTCTCTCTCTGGCACTCTGTACCGCCTTTGTTAGGTTTTCACAGTAAGCAACCAGGGCATCTGAGGCAATGTGTACATCAGCATTTCTAAGATCAATCACACCTGGCATCTGCATGGGGCGTCCAGTAATAATCTCATGAGGGCTCAGTCCTACTGTTCTGTTAGGTGATGCTCTCATACTACACAGTACTGCTGGCAGTGCTTCGACCCATGGTACCCCTTCCTGATGCATTTTGCTTAGTCTGGTTTTGATTGTTCTGTTCGATCGTTCAACCTGTCCTGATGCTTGTGGCCTGTATGGGCAGTGAAGATTCCACTTAATCTTCAAAATTCTAGACACTTCGTTGACTACCTGTCCTGTGAATTGTGTACCTTGATCTGAGTCAATGCAATCTGGTAATCTCCATCTGGGAATGAAATCAGTGACAAGACATTTAGCAGTATGTGCAGCTGTAGCACGCCCTGTTGGATAAGCTTCTACCCATCTTGAGAACTTATCTATTACTACCAAAACATCAGTTTTTCCCTTACAACGAGGCAATGATATGTAATCAACTTGAAGGTGACGAAATGGTCCTGGTGGGGCTGGGGTATATGCTGCTGGTGTAGTGGCTGCTGGTACATCATTATTTTTCTGACATGTAACACACCTCTTGGCTGTTTCTGTGGCTACATTTCTGAATTTTGGATTCCACCACTGATTTGAGAACCTGTGATTCATCGTTGCTGGACCACTGTGACCCAAATTGTGTATTTGTTGAGCCAAATATGGCAACAGTGATTCGGGAGCAACATACTTTCCCCCTTTTGTCCAGCAACCGGATGAATCCACAGTGGCTCCTTTGTCTAACCATGTCCATGCTTCATACAGAGGAACATCTTTGTACAGATCAATTATTGATTCAGGAGGCATAATTGTCTTCTGTGCTGCACTACCTGAACACTCTTGTACAGTTGCATAGAAACAAGCCTGTTTAGCTGCCATATCGGCAAGAGCATTACCTTTAGCTTCCGTTGTATTAGTTGTGAGATGTGCTTTTACTTTGATCACTGCTAATTTCTTTGGAAGTTTCATGGAAAACATTACATCTTTCACTAATTCAGCATGCTTAATGGGGGATCCAGCAGAAGTTAGAAACTGTCTGGTTTGCCAAATGACACCAAAATCATGAATTACCCCAAAAGCATATCTGGAATCTGTGTAGATATTAGCAACTGATCCTGAAGCTAGCGTGCATGCTCTTGTTAGGGCTACTAGTTCTGCAGCTTGAGCTGAAAAATGATCTGGAAGACGTCCTGAAGCGAACACTTCCGTGGTGGACGTTACTGCATAACCTGCTCGTCTGTTACCTTCAATTACTTGAGCTGAACCGTCAACGATCAACTCAAATTCTGAATTCTCTATGGGATTTTCTTTTACTTCACTCGTAGGGGTATATGTAAGCGTAACACAATCGTGTGTCATTTCTCCTTCATCCTCTAACAAAACTTCAGTCATAGCAGACATCATACATGAGGACGGATTCGTGACAGGTGCACGCTGTAAGACAATATTCGGGGCTGTGAGAGTTGCTAACCAATTTCCCCAGCAAGAGGAAGTGACAGAAGTGACTTTTGCTTGATTCATTAATGCTGACATTACACTGAGGGCATTTTAAGTTTACAGCCTGACCCAGCTCATTACTAATGAAGGGCCTGTGCTGTAGACAACATTTAAGGCTGTGAGTCTACTTAACCATTGTCCCCACAAAGGAAAACTGAGACAGTCACTTTTCCTTTTGTTCTTTTAAACATAAGAATAAGCCTTTTATCTCTGTTGTAAGTTACTGGTGAAATTAAGCACTCACAGCCCAAATGGTTAACACCTCAACAAGCTGCCCCACCCGTTTAATGACGTGGGGAATGGCTGCTTCATAGTAGCAAGCAGACTGAGTAGGAGCTGAGCAACATTGTTAACTTCTCTAAAGTTCTTTTTGCTTTTCCTACATTCTTTTCTCCAATGTCCCGGCTTACCGCCGACCCCAGAGGGTTAAACGATGCTGCTGCAATTTTTACTCTCGCCCTGACATCAGAATCTCTTTCCCAAGTAGCTAACCTGTCTAGGTTGCTTTGCAGGGTCCTAGTGGACCATGTGATTTCTAAAAAAGGCAATGCATTTCTATGTTCTGACAAAAGACCATCAAACCATGTGCGAACGAGGGCACCATTGTCCTCTAGCACCTTCTCTGAAGTGTCAACAATCCCACTGTAAGCTGCAGCGGTCTGGCAAAATCTTTCTGTGTACTCACATACATTTTCACCCTTCTTCTGTACCAAACTAGTGATCTTTGACCAGTCCATGTTTGGTCCAACAATGTTCTTTAACACTCTCAGAACTCCCTCTCTCAATTAATCTTTTCTGGCATGTTGCAGGTCAGAAGTAACAGCAGACTCAAAACTGTTGAATTCAGATTCAGTTAGAATTTGTGACATTAGCTGTGTGACTTCTGCCAAGGACATGTCGTAGAGACTCATTTTACTGATCAATGCTCTTCTAAATTCATAAAACTGTGTGTGTGCTGAGGGTAAACTGTGTCAATCTCTCTATGTCTCTAGGTCCGAGCGCTTTAGCAATTTGAACAACAGAAGAACTGGGAGGAACACTTTCTGACTCCTCACTTCCCTGTGATCTTTTTTGAGCCCCACACACCTTCACAGAATTTACATGCTTATCAGATACTGATGGGATGTCTACATCTGTTTCAAAGAATGCTTGTAATTTAGGATAAGTTTCATCTGAGTGTTGGTCTTCTGAGTCACATTTGGTTGAGGCCTGGTTATGGCCCACCTTAGTGTGCAATTGTTCGTTCTGTTCTTTTAATTTAGCTATACACCTAGCTTGTTCTTGTGCAATGGATAAGCTAAATTCCATGTGACAGAAAATAATGCCTTTTATGTTTCTCTTCCTGATACATGCACCTAACACCTTTTTGCATTCTTCAATAGACCAAACTTTTTCTGGGTGAATCCCAAATTTCTTTGTCAAATTCAATCTGACTGACTGAGTCACTATGGAGTCCATGTGCTCTCCTAACAATGACTTAAACTCACTGTCTGTCCATACAGGGCTAGCTAGTCCACCTTTCTCAGTTGATGGAACTAGCCTAGCAATCCTTCTAACCATTTTTTTTCTCTGTTACCACACAAACAAACACTAAAACTTCTCTGATCAGCAGAGGTTACACTCGTTAACACAAATCAACTATTGTTAAACTTCCTTGTTACCAACACATCACAAACTATTAGCATGTTACGCTAATCTTCCCTGCCTGAAACAGAGGGTCAAACTTTTCTTCTCTAAAATATTTTTTTTAGAGGGTAACAACACAAAATAAAAAATAAAAAATAATAAAAAATTAGCAAATGATACTAATCTTCCCTGCTTGACAAACAGAGGATATCTTTTTAACACGTGATGTTAAAAACTTCCCTGCCTGAACAGAGGATCAAACTCTCTTCTCTAAAATAATTTTTTTAGAGGGTAACACCACAAGGTAACAAATAACAAAACAAATAATTAGCAAAATAATACTAATCTTCCCTGCCTGACAAGCAGAGGATATCTTTTTAACACGTGATGTTAAAAACTTCCCTGCCTGAACAGAGTGTTATGAGTGATCCACTGGAGGCGAGCTGGTGAGGACCCAAACGCAAACTTTAATACTAATAATAAATCAACACAAAACAAAGGCAAGGCAAGGCCTGAAACAAGAACAAGGGCCGGAAAATACAAGACTACAAAACATTCACATGTAACATTCAATCCAAGACAAAGACAGGGCAAACATGAGGGCTTAAATACACTGACTAATTACAAGACAAGGACCACCTGTGAACAATGATCAGACAATTAACAAATGACAAGACACATGACAGGATCACATGACGAACAGGGAATCACATGACAGGCAAGAACAAGACACACAAAACCCAAACCGTGACATACCCCCCCCCCCCTTAAGGAGCGGATTCCAGACGCTCCTAATGAAAACAGTCCAGGAGGGAGGTGGAGCGGAGGCGGACCCGGGGGCGGGATGGAGGGCCAGGCTCGTGGAGCGGAAGAGGGCCCGGAGACTGTGGCAGGGTGGAAAGCCAGGGCTGAGCGGAGCCTTCGGATGGCCACGGCGGAGAAGACCCTTCGGGCGGCCACGGCGGAGCAGGCGGCCAGGGCGGAGACGACCCTTTGGACGGCCACGGCGGAGACGACCCCTAGGACGGCCATGGCGGTGAAGACCCCTCGGGCGGCCCCGGCTCAGGAACAGACGACCCCGGCTCAGGAACAGCAGACACCGGCTCAGGAACAGGAACAGACTCTGTGACGACGGCCATCTTGTCTGTAGACACTGGCTCGGAGGCGGCCATCTTGTCCGTAGACACTGGCTCGGAGGCGGCCATCTTGTCCGTAGACACTGGCTCTGTAGAAGTGATGTGAAGCGTCTCTGGCTTGGCAGAAGTGACGTGAACAGTCTCTGACTTGGCCATCTTGTCCGTAGACACTGGCTCTGTAGGAGTGACGTGACGCGTCTCTGGATCGGCAGAAGTGACGTGACGCGTCTCTGGATCGGCAGACGTGACGTGAACAGTCTCTGGATCGGCAGACGTGACGTGAACAGTCTCTGGATCGGCAGACGTGACGTGAACAGTCTCTGGATCGGCAGACGTGACGTGAACAGTCTCTGGCTGGACGTGGCTGACGTGAAGCTCTGGCTGGACGTGGCTGACGTGAAGCTCTGGCTGGACGTGGCTGACGTGAAGCACTGGCTGGACGTGGCTGATGTGAAGCTCTGGCTGGACGTGGCTGATGTGAAGCTCTGGCTGGACGTGGCTGACGTGAAGCTCTAGCTGGACGTGGCTGACGTGAAGCTCTGGCTGGACGGTCTCTGGCTGGATGGTCTCTAGCTGGACGGTCTCTGGCTGGACGGTCTCTGGCTGGGCAGACGTGACGGGCGGCGCCAGCAGGGCGAGGCGCTTGGGTGGCGCCGGCAGGGAAAGACGCTGGATTGGCGCCGACAGGCCGAGGAGTTCAGAAATGGTCTCTCGGTTGACCGTAGGCTTAGGCCTGACCCTCGGACCCTGTGGGATGCCGGAAGTCTGTCTCTTCCTCCGCCGTTGTTGACGGCGAAGTACAGACTCTGGACTGGACGGAACCAGCAGTGAGGGCTTTAGGCTGGACGGAACCAGCGGTGAAGGCTCTGAGCTGGACGGACCAGCGGTGAAGGCTCTGAGCTGGACGGGACCAGCGGTGAGGGATCAGCGGGCATGACGGTCGTGATAACATCCCCAAATGCCCCAGTAAATATTGAGCCGCTTATCCGAAGGGCAAGGTCAATATATTGGATTAAGGTCCATTGAGGGGTGTTATCAGGCATGAGGTAATCAAGAATGTCCGTAAGCCCATAACGGAACATGTCCTTTAAGACACTCTCATCAAAGTCCACCCCATGGCAGAGCTCACAAAATTCCTCCACATACTTCTCAATAGGGCGGTCACCTTGGCTGAGACGGAACAGGCGAGTTGCTGGGTCCATGTTTGGTCTCGGATTCTGTTATGAATGATCCACTGGAGGCGAGCTGGTGAGGACCCAAACGCAAACTTTAATACTAATAATAAATCAACACAAAACAAAGGCAGGGCAAGGCCTGAAACAAGAACAAGGGCCGGAAAATACAAGACTACAAAACATTCACATGTAACATTCAATCCAAGACAAAGACACAGTGCAAACATGAGGGCTTAAATACACTGACTAATTACAAGACAAGGACCACCTGTGAACAATGATCAGACAATTAACAAATGACAAGACACATGACAGGATCACATGACGATGTGATTGTAATCACATGACAGGCAAGAACAAGACACACAAAACCCAAACCGTGACACAGAGGATCAAACTCTCTTCTCTAAAATAATTTTTTTAGAGGGTGATACCACAAGGTAACAAACAACAAAACAAATAATTAGCAAAATAATACTAATCTTCCCTGCCTGACACAGAGGATATCTTTTTAACATGTGATGTTAAAAACGTCCCTGCCTGAACAGAGGATATATTTTCATCTTTAAAATACAACTTTTAAAGGATAACTTTAGGTAATCAAACACTACAGCTGTCTGATAACTCTTTCTCTGACGGTGCAGAGGCACAAAATTCGTACTGGTCTGGTTCTTTGAATAGAGTGAAACTCACCGAATCGTTGTTTGAATTAAAAGATTCAGTCTGGAAAACTCAGTCAGCTTTGTTGAGGTCCAGTTGAGATTCAGTTCTGGAACTCAGTCAGAAAGTTCATTCTTTGTTGAGATCTTTGTTGAGCTTGAGGTTTTCAAGATTCCATCTGGAACTCAGTCAGAAAGTTCATTCTTTGTTGAGATCTTTTGTTGATTCAATCTGGATTCTGGTGAGTAGCTCTATCCGGGTCAACGGCACCATCTGTTGTAAACCTTGTTCTTCTTAATTGTAGGAGACTTAGAAGCGAAGACCAGGAGACGTTGGGATTGTATTTTTTAAGCAGGATTGTTTATTTGCTGTAGTCTGCTTCATCCAAAATCTTACCCAAGTCTAACTAAGGGAACTTTACATTGCAGTTTATACACATTTCAAGGGGGTGGGATTAATTTCATAGAGGAGGGGACTCTTGATTTAGCTGGTTACCTGATTTCATCTGGTAACAGTGTAACTCAGAGTCTTGAGATGCTAATCCAATCAGCCTGATTAGATCAACAAAAGGCCCAGCTGACCTTTGAGATGTGACAAGAGGTTAATGTCCGAAACCCTGATTGCCTCAAAATGGACAAAACAGTGTGCAACTTTCTCAGTTAAAATACTATAGTATTGGAAGCTCAATTAAACATTTAAATAAAATTTGTAATCCTACAATGTCCTTATAGACTCTTTCTTATATTAAGTCAAATCCGCCAGACAGTAGTCCATATCGGACCTCTTGAACTTTTTTTCCGGTCAAAGGGTCCTGGAAAAAAAAAAGGTTTAAAAACTATATATTATGTCCTTATAGACTCTTTCTTATGTTAAGTCAAGTCCGCCAGACAGTAGTCCATATCGGACCTCTTGAACTTTTTTTCCGGTCAAAGGGTCCTGGAAAAAAAAAAGGTTTAAAAAACGATATATGATGTCCTTATAGACTCTTTCTTTATGTTAAGTCAAGTCCGCCAAACAGTAGTCGATATTGGACCTCTTGAACTTTTTTTCTGGTCAGTCAAATGGTCCTGGAAAAAAAAAAGGTTTAAAAACTATATATGATGTCCTTATAGACTCTTTGTTTATGTTAAGTAAAGTCCACCAGACAGTAGTACATATCGGACCTCTTGAACTTTTTTCTGGTCAGTCAAAGGGTCCTGGAAAAAAAAAAAGGTTTAAAAACTATATATGATGTCCTTATAGACTCTTTCTTTATGTTAAGTCAGGTCCGCCAGACAGTAGTCTATATCAGACCTCTTGAACTTTTTTCTGGTCAAAGGGTCCTGAAAAAAAAAAAGGTTTAAAAACTATATATGATGTCCTTATAGACTCTTTCTTTACGTTAAGTCAAGTCCGCCAGACAGTAGTCTATATCGGACCTCTTGAACTTTTTTTCTGGTCAGTCAAAGGGTCCTGGAAAAAAAAAAAGGTTTAAAACTATATATGATGTCCTTATAGACTTTTTCTTTACTTTAAATCAAGTCCGCCAGACAGTAGTCTATATCGGACCTCTTGAACTTTTTTACTGGTCAAAGGGTCCTGAAAAAAAAAGGTTTAAAAACTATATATGATGTCCTTATAGACTCTTTCTTATGTTAAGTAAAGTCCGCCAGACAGTAGTCCATATCGGACCTCTTGAAAAAATTTTCTGGTCAAAGGGTCCTGGAAAAAAAAAAAGGTTTAAAAATTATATATGATGTCCTTATAGACTCTTTCTTATGTTAAGTCAAATCCGCCAGACAGTAGTCCATATCGGACCTCTTGAACTTTTTTTCTGGTCAGTCAAAGGGTCCTGGAAAAAAAAAAAGGTTTAAAAACTATATATGATGTCCTTATAGACTCGATCTTATATAAAGTCAAATCCGCCAGACAATAGTCCATATCGGACCTCTTGAACTTTTTTTCTGGTCAAAGGGTCCTGAAAAAAAAAAGGTTCAAAAACTACATATGATGTCCTTATAGACTCTTTCTTATGTTAAGTCAAGTCCGCCAGACAGTAGTCCATATCGGACCTCTTGAACTTTTTTTCTGCTCAGTCAAAGGGTCCTGGAAAAAAAAAAGGTTTAAAAACTATATATGATGTCCTTATAGACTCTTTCTTTATGTTAAGTCAAGTCCACCAGACAGTAGTACATGTCGGACCTCTTGAACTTTTTTTCTGGTCAGTCAAAGGGTCCTGGAAAAAAAAAAAGTTTTAAAAACTATATATGATGTCCTTATAGAATCTTTCTTATGTTAAGTCAAGTCCGCCAGACAGAAGTCCATATTGGACCTCTTGAACTTTTTCTCTGGTCAGTCAAAGGGTCCTGGAAAAAAAAAAGTTTAAAAACTATATATGATGTCCTTATAGACTCTTTCTTTATGTTAAGTCAAGTCCGCCAGACAGTAGTACATATCGGACCTCTTGAACTTTTTTTCTGGTCAGTCAAAGGGTCCTGGAAAAAAAAAGGTTTAAAAACTATATATGATGTCCTTATAGACTCGATCTTATATAAAGTCAAATCCGCCAGACAATAGTCCATATCGGACCTCTTGAACTTTTTTTCTGGTCAAAGGGTCCTGAAAAAAAAAAAAGGTTCAAAAACTACATATGATGTCCTTATAGACTCTTTCTTATGTTAAGTCAAGTCCGCCAGACAGTAGTCCATATCGGACCTCTTGAACTTTTTTTCTGGTCAGTCAAAGGGTCCTGGAAAAAAAAAAGGTTTAAAAACTATATATGATGTCCTTATAGACTCTTTCTTTATGTTAAGTCAAGTCCACCAGACAGTAGTACATGTCGGACCTCTTGAACTTTTTTTCTGGTCAGTCAAAGGGTCCTGGAAAAAAAAAAGTTTTAAAAACTATATATGATGTCCTTATAGAATCTTTCTTATGTTAAGTCAAGTCCGCCAGACAGAAGTCCATATTGGACCTCTTGAACTTTTTCTCTGGTCAGTCAAAGGGTCCTGGAAAAAAAAAGTTTAAAAACTATATATGATGTCCTTATAGACTTTTTCTTTACTTTGAATCAAGTCCGCCAGACAGTAGTCTATATCGGACCTCTTGAACTTTTTTACTGGTCAAAGGGTCCTGAAAAAAAAAAAGGTTTAAAAGCTATATATGATGTCCTTATAGACTCTTTCTTATGTTAAGTCAAGCCCGCCAGACAGTAGTCCATATCGGACCTCTTCAAAAAATTTTCTGGTCAAAGGGTCCTGGAAAAAAAAAAAGGTTTAAAAATTATATATGATGTCCTTATAGACTCTTTCTTATGTTAAGTCAAATCCGCCAGACAGTAGTCCATATCGGACCTCTTGAACTTTTTTTCTGGTCAAAGGGTCCTGAAAAAAAAAAAGGTTCAAAAACTACACATGATGTCCTTATAGACTCTTTCTTATGTTAAGTCAAGTCCGCCAGACAGTAGTCCATATTGGACCTCTTGAACTTTTTCTCTGGTCAGTCAAAGGGTCATGGAAAAAAAAAAAGTTTAAAAACTATATATGATGTCCTTATAGACTCTTTCTTTATGTTAAGTCAAGTCCGCCAGACAGTAGTACATATCGGACCTCTTGAACTTTTTTCTGGTCAGTCAAAGGGTCCTGGAATAAAAAAAAAGGTTTAAAAACTATATATGATGTCCTTATAGACTCTTTCTTTATATTAAGTCAAGTCCGCCAGACAGTAGTCTATATCGGACCTCTTGAACTTTTTTTCTGGTCAGTCAAAGGGTCCTGGAGAAAAAAAAAGGTTTAAAAACTATATATGATGTCCTTATAGACTTTTTCTTTACTTTAAATCAAGTCCGCCAGACAGTAGTCTATATGGGACCTCTTGAACTACTTTACTGGTCAAAGGGTCCTGGAAAAAAAAAAAGGTTTAAAAACTATATATGATGTCCTTATAGACTCTTTCTTATGTTAAGTCAAGTCCGCCAGACAGTAGTCTATATCGGACATCTTGAACTTTTTTACTGGTCAAAGGGTCCTGGAAAAAAAAAGGTTTAAAAACTATATATGATATCCTTATAGACTCTTTCTTTATGTTAAGTCAAGTCCACCAGACAGTAGTCTATATCGGACCTCTTGAACTTTTTTACTGGTCAAAGGGTCCTGGAAAAAAAAAGGTTTAAAAACTATATATGATGTCCTTATAGACTCTTTCTTATGTTAAGTCAAGTCCGCCAGACAGTAGTCCATATCGAACCTCTTGAAAAAATTTTCTGGTCAAAGGGTCCTAAAAAAAAAAAAAAAGGTTTAAAAATTATATATGATGTCCTTATAGACTCTTTTATATGTTAAGTCAAATCCGCCAGACAGTAGTCCATATCGGACCTCTTGAACTTTTTTTCTGGTCAGTCAAAGGGTCCTGGGAAAAAAAAAGGTTTAAAAACTATATATGATGTCCTTATAGACTCTTTCTTATGTTAAGTCAAGTCCGCCAGACAGTAGTCCATATCGGACCTCTTGAACTTTTTTTCTGGTCAGTCAAAGGGTCCTGGAAAAAAAAAAATGGTTTAAAAACTATATATGATATCCTTATAGACTCTTTCTTTATGTTAAGTCAAGTCCACCAGACAGTAGTCTATATCGGACCTCTTGAACTTTTTTACTGGTCAAAGGGTCCTGGAAAAAAAAAAGGTTTAAAAACTATATATGATGTCCTTATAGACTCTTTCTTATGTTAAGTCAAGTCCGCCAGACAGTAGTCCATATCGAACCTCTTGAAAAAATTTTCTGGTCAAAGGGTCCTGAAAAAAAAAAAAAAGGTTTAAAAATTATATATGATGTCCTTATAGACTCTTTTATATGTTAAGTCAAATCCGCCAGACGGTAGTCCATATCGGACCTCTTGAACTTTTTTTCTGGTCAGTCAAAGGGTCCTGGGAAAAAAAAGGTTTAAAAACTATATATGATGTCCTTATAGACTCGTTCTTATATTAAGTCAAGTCCACCAGACAGTAGTACATATCGGACCTCTTGAACTTTTTTTCTGGTCAGTCAAAGGGTCCTGGAAAAAAAAGGTTTAAAAACTATATATGATGTCCTTATAGACTATTTCTTTATGTTAAGTCAAGTCCGCCAGACAGTAGTCCATATCGGACCTCTTGAACTTTTTTTCTGGTCAGTCAAAGGTTCCTGGAAAAAAAAAATGTTTAAAAACTATATATGATGTTCTTATAGACTCTTTCTTTATGTTAAGTCAAGTCCACCAGACAGTAGTCTATATCGGACATCTTGAACTTTTTTACTGGTCAAAGGGTCCTGGAAAAAAAAAAGGTTTAAAAACTATATATGATGTCCTTATAGACTCTTTCTTATGTTAAGTCAAGTCCGCCAGACAGTAGTCCATATCGAACCTCTTAAAAAAAATTTCTGGTCAAAGGGTCCTGAAAAAAAAAAAAAAGGTTTAAAAATTATATATGATGTCCTTATAGACTCTTTTATATGTTAAGTCAAATCCGCCAGACAGTAGTCCATATCGGACCTCTTGAACTTTTTTTCTGGTCAGTCAAAGGGTCCTGGGAAAAAAAAAGGTTTAAAAACTATATATGATGTCCTTATAGACTCGTTCTTATATTAAGTCAAGTCCACCAGACAGTAGTACATATCGGACCTCTTGAACTTTTTTTCTGGTCAGTCAAAGGGTCCTGGAAAAAAAAGGTTTAAAAACTATATATGATGTCCTTATAGACTATTTCTTTATGTTAAGTCAAGTCCGCCAGACAGTAGTCCATATCGGACCTCTTGAACTTTTTTTCCGGTCAAAGGGTCCTGGAAAAAAAAAAGGTTTAAAAACTATATATTATGTCCTTATAGACTCTTTCTTATATTAAGTCAAATCCGCCAGACAGTAGTCCATATTGGACCTCTTGAACTTTTTTTCTGGTCAAAGGGTCCTGAAAAAAAAAGGTTCAAAAACTACATATGATGTCCTTATAGACTCTTTCTTATGTTAAGTCCAGTCCGCCAGACAGTAGTCCATATCGGACCTCTTGAACTTTTTTTCCGGTCAAAGGGTCCTGGAAAAAAAAAAGGTTTAAAAACTATATATGATGTCCTTATAGACATTTTCTTTACTTTAAATCAAGTCCGCCAGACGGTAGTCTATATCGGACCTCTTGAACTTTTTTACTGGTCAAAGAGTCCTGAAAAAAAAAAAGGTTCAAAAACTACATATGATGTCCTTATAGACTCTTTCTTATGTTAAGTCAAGTCCGCCAGACAGTAGTCCATATCGGACCTCTTGAACTTTTTTTCCGGTCAAAGGGTCCTGAAAAAAAAAAAGGTTTAAAAACGATATATGATGTCCTTATAGACTCTTTCTTTATGTTAAGTCAAGTCCGCCAAACAGTAGTCCATATTGGACCTCTTGAACTTTTTTTCTGGTCAGTCAAAGGGTCCTGAAAAAAAAAAAAGGTTTAAAAACTATATATGATGTCCTTATAGACTCTTTCTTTATGTTAAGTAGGGTCCGCCAGGCAATAGTCTATATCAGACCTCTTGAACTTTTTTTCTGGTCAAAGGGTCCTGGAAAAAAAAAAAGGTTTAAAAACTATATATGATGTCCTTATAGACTCTTTCTTATGTTAAGTCAAGTCCGCCAGACATTAGTCTATATCGGACCTCTTGAACCTTTTTTTCTGGTCAAAGGGTCCTGGAAAAAAAAAGGTTTAAAAACTATATATGATGTCCTTATAGACTCTTTCTTTATGTTAAGTCAAGTCCGCCAGACAGTAGTACATATCGGACCTCTTGAACTTTTTTTCTGGTCAGTCAAAGGGTCCTAGAATAAAAAAAAAGGTTTAAAAACTATATATGATGTCCTTATAGACTCTTTCTTATGTTAAGTCAAGTCCGCCAGACAGTAGTCCATATCGGACCTCTTGAAAAAAATTTCTGTTCAAAGGGTCCTGAAAAAAAAAAAAAGGTTTAAAAATTATATATGAAGTCCTTATAGACTCTTTCGTATGTTAAGTCAAATCCGCCAGACAGTAGTCCATATCGGACCTATTAAACTTTTTTTCTGGTCAGTCAAAGGTTCCTGGAAAAAAAAATTGTTTAAAAACTATATATGATGTCCTTATAGACTCTTTCTTTATGTTAAGTCAAGTCCACCAGACAGTAGTCTATATCGGACCTCTTGAACTTTTTTACTGGTCAAAGGGTCCTGGAAAAAAAAAAAGGTTTAAAAACTATATACGATGTCCTTATAGACTCTTTCTTATGTTAAGTCAAGTCCGCCAGACAGTAGTCCATATCGGACCTCTTGAACTTTTTTTCCGGTCAAAGGGTCCTGAAAAAAAAAAAGGTTTAAAAACGATATATGATGTCCTTATAGACTCTTTCTTTATGTTAAGTCAAGTCCGCCAGACATTAGTCTATATCGGACCTCTTGAACCTTTTTTTCTGGTCAAAGGGTCCTGGAAAAAAAAAGGTTTAAAAACTATATATGATGTCCTTATAGACTCTTTCTTATATTAAGTCAAGTCTGCCAGACAGTAGTCCATTTTGGACCTCTTGAACTTTTTCTCTGGTCAGTCAAAGGGTCCTGAAAAAAAAAAAGTTTAAAAACTATATATGATGTCCTTATAGACTCTTTCTTTATGTTAAGTCAAGTCCGCCAGACAGTAGTACATATCGGACCTCTTGAACTTTTTTTCTGGTCAGTCAAAGGGTCCTGGAAAAAAAAAAGGTTTAAAAACTATGTATGATGTCCTTATAGACTTTTCTTTTACTTTAAATCAAGTCCACCAGACAGTAGTCTATATCGGACCTCTTGAACTTTTTTTCTGGTCAAAGGGTCCTGAAAAAAAAAAAAAGGTTTAAAAATTATATATGATGTCCTTATAGACTCTTTCTTATGTTAACTCAAGTCCGCCAGACAGTAGTCGATATCGGACCTCTTGAACTTTTTTCCGGTCAAAGGGTCCTGGAAAAAAAAAAGGTTTAAAAACGATATATGATGTCCTTATAGACTCTTTCTTTATGTTAAGTCAAGTCCGCCAAACAGTAGTCCATATTGGACCTCTTGAACTTTTTTTCTGGTCAGTCAAAGGGTCCTGGAAAAAAAAAAGGTTTAAAAACTATATATGATGTCCTTATAGACTCTTTCTTTATGTTAAGTCAAGTCCACCAAACAGTAGTACATATCGGACCTCTTGAACATTTTCTCTGGTCAGTCAAAGGGTCCTGGAAAAAAAAAACAAGGTTTAAAAACTATATATGATGTCCTTATAGACTCTTTCTTTATGTTAAGTCAGGTCCGCCAGACAGTAGTCTATATCAGACCTCTTGAACTTTTTTCTGGTCAAATGGTCCTGGAAAAAAAAAGGTTTAAAAACTATATATGATGTCCTTATAGACTTTTTCTTTACTTTAAATCAAGTCCGCCAGACAATAGTCCATATCTGACCTCTTGAACTTTTTTTCCGGTCAAAGGGTCCTCGAAAAAAAAAAAGTTTAAAAACTATATATGATGTCCTTATAGACTCTTTCTTTATGTTAAGTCAAGTCCGCCAGACAGTAGTACATATCGGACCTCTTGAACTTTTTATCTGGTCAGTCAAAGGGTCCTGAAAAAAAAAAAGTTTAAAAACTATATATGATGTCCTTATAGACTCTTTCTTTATGTTAAGTCAAGTCCGCCAGACAGAAGTACATATCGGACCTCTTGAACTTTTTTTCTGGTCAGTCAAAGGGTCCTAGAATAAAAAAAAAGGTTTAAAAACTATATATGATGTCCTTATAGACTCTTTGTTTATGTTAAGTCAAGTCCGCCAGACAGTAGTCTATATCGGACCTCTTGAACTTTTTTTCTGGTCAGTCAAAGGGTCCTGGAAAAAAAAAAGGTTTAAAAACTATGTATGATGTCCTTATAGACTTTTCCTTTACTTTAAATCAAGTCCGCCAGACAGTTGTCTATATCGGACCTCTTGAACTTTTTTACTGGTCAAAGGGTCCTGGAAAAAAATAAAAGGTTTAAAAACTATATATGATGTCCTTATAGACTCTTTCTTATGTTAAGTCAAGTCCGCCAGACAGTTGTCTATATCGGACCTCTTGAACTTTTTTACTGGTCAAAGGGTCCTGGAAAAAAATAAAAGGTTTAAAAACTATATATGATGTCCTTATAGACTCTTTCTTATGTTAAGTCAAGTCCGCCAGACAGTAGTCCGTATCGGACCTCTTGAAAAAAATTTCTGGTCAAAGGGTCCTGAAAAAAAAAAAAAGGTTTAAAAATTATATATGATGTCCTTATAGACTCTTTCTTATGTTAACTCAAGTCCGCCAGACAGTAGTCCATATCGGACCTCTTGAACTTTTTTCCGGTCAAAGGGTCCTGGAAAAAAAAAAGGTTTAAAAACGATATATGATGTCCTTATAGACTCTTTCTTTATGTTAAGTCAAGTCCGCCAAACAGTAGTCCATATTGGACCTCTTGAACTTTTTTACTGGTCAAAGGGTCCTGGAAAAAAATAAAAGGTTTAAAAACTATATATGATGTCCTTATAGACTCTTTCTTATGTTAAGTCAAGTCCGCCAGACAGTAGTCCGTATCGGACCTCTTGAAAAAAATTTCTGGTCAAAGGGTCCTGAAAAAAAAAAATAGGTTTAAAAATTATATATGATGTCCTTATAGACTCTTTCTTATGTTAACTCAAGTCCGCCAGACAGTAGTCCATATCGGACCTCTTGAACTTTTTTCCGGTCAAAGGGTCCTGGAAAAAAAAAAGGTTTAAAAACGATATATGATGTCCTTATAGACTCTTTCTTTATGTTAAGTCAAGTCCGCCAAACAGTAGTCCATATTGGACCTCTTGAACTTTTTTTCTGGTCAGTCAAAGGGTCCTGGAAAAAAAAAAAAGGTTTAAAAACTATATATGATGTCCTTATAGACTCTTTCTTTATGTTAAGTCAAGTCCACCAAACAGTAGTACATATCGGACCTCTTGAACATTTTCTCTGGTCAGTCAAAGGGTCCTGGAAAAAAAAAACAAGGTTTAAAAACTATATATGATGTCCTTGTAGACTCTTTCTTTATGTTAAGTCAAGTCCACCAGACAGTAGTACATATTGGACCTCTTGAACATTTTCTCTGGTCAGTCAAAGGGTCCTGGAAAAAAAAAACAAGGTTTAAAAACTATATATGATGTCCTTATAGACTCTTTCTTTATGTTAAGTCAAGTCCACCAGACAGTAGTACATATCGGACCTCTTGAACATTTTCTCTGGTCAGTCAAAGGGTCCTGGAAAAAAAAACAAGGTTTAAAAACTATATATGATGTCCTTATAGACTCTTTCTTTATGTTAAGTCAAGTCCACCAAACAGTAGTACATATCGGACCTCTTGAACTTTTTCTCTGGTCAGTCAAAGGGTCCTGAAAAAAAAAAGTTTAAAAACTATATATGATGTCCTTATAGACTCTTTCTTTATGTTAAGTCAAGTCCGCCAGACAGAAGTACATATCGGACCTCTTGAACTTTTTTTCTGGTCAGTCAAAGGGTCCTAGAATAAAAAAAAAGGTTTAAAAACTATATATGATGTCCTTATAGACTCTTTCTTTATGTTAAGTCAAGTCCGCCAGACAGTAGTCTATATCGGACCTCTTGAACTTTTTTTCTGGTCAGTCAAAGGGTCCTGGAAAAAAAAAAGGTTTAAAAACTATGTATGATGTCCTTATAGATTTTCCTTTACTTTAAATCAAGTCCGCCAGACAGTAGTCTATATCGGACCTCTTGAACTTTTTTACTGGTCAAAGGGTCCTGGAAAAAAATAAAAGGTTTAAAAACTATATATGATGTCCTTATAGACTCTTTCTTATGTTAAGTCAAGTCCGCCAGACAGTAGTCCGTATCGGACCTCTTGAAAAAAATTTCTGGTCAAAGGGTCCTGAAAAAAAAAAAAAAAGGTTTAAAAATTATATATGAAGTCCTTATAGACTCTTTCTTATGTTAAGTCAAATCCGCCAGACAGTAGTCCATATCGGACCTCTTAAACTTTTTTTCTGGACAGTCAAAGGTTCCTGGAAAAAAAATGTTTAAAAACTATATATGATGTCCTTATAGACTCTTTCTTATATTAAGTCAAATCCGCCAGACAGTAGTCCATATCGGACCTCTTGAACTTTTTTTCTGGTCAAAGGGTCCTGAAAAAAAAAAAGGTTCAAAAACTACATATGATGTCCTTATAGACTCTTTCTTATGTTAAGTCAAGTCCGCCAGACAGTAGTCCATATCGGACCTCTTGAACTTTTTTTCTGGTCAGTCAAAGGGTCCTGGAAAAAAAAAAGGTTTAAAAACTATATATGATGTCCTTATAGACTCTTTCTTTATGTTAAGTCAAGTCCGCCACACAGTAGTCCATATCGGACCTCTTGAACTTTTTTTCTGGTCAAAGGGTCCTGAAAAAAAAAAAGGTTCAAAAACTACATATGATGTCCTTATAGACTCTTTCTTTATGTTAAGTCAGGTCCGCCAGACAGTAGTCTATATCAGACTTCTTGAACTTTTTTCTGGTCAAAGGGTCCTGGAAAAAAAAAAGGTTTAAAAACTATATATGATGTCCTTATAGACTCTTTCTTATGTTAAGTCAAGTCCGCCAGACATTAGTCTATATCGGACCTCTTGAACTTTTTCTCTGGTCAGTCAAAGGGTCCTGGAAAAAAAAAAGTTTAAAAACTATATATGATGTCCTTATAGACTCTTTCTTTATGTTAAGTCAAGTCCGCCAGACAGTAGTACATATCGGACCTCTTGAACTTTTTTTCTGGTCAGTCAAAGGGTCGTGGAAAAAAAAAAGGTTTAAAAACTATATATGATTTCCGTATAGACTTTTTCTTTACTTTAAATCAAGTCCGCCAGACAATAGTCCATATCAGACCTCTTGAACTTTTTTTCCGGTCAAAGGGTCCTCGAAAAAAAAAAAAAAAGGTTTAAAAACTATTTATGATGTCCTTATAGACTCTTTCTTTATGTTAAGTCAAGTCCGCCAGACAGTAGTACATATCGGACCTCTTGAACTTTTTTTCTGGTCAGTCAAAAGGTCCTGGAATAAAAAAAAGGTTTAACAACTATATATGATGTCCTTATAGACTCTTTCTTTATGTTAAGTCAAGTCCGCCACACAGTAGTCTATATCGGACCTCTTGAACTTTCTTTCCGGTCATTCAAAGGGTCCTGGAAAAAAAAAATGTTTTAAAACTATATATGATGTCCTTATAGACTTTTTCTTTACTTTAAATCAAGTCCGCCAGACAGTAGTCTATATCGGACCTCTTGAACTTTTTTACTGGTCAAAGGGTCCTGGAAAAAAAAAAAAGGTTTAAAAACTATATATGATGTCCTTATAGACTCTTTCTTATGTTAAGTCAAGTCCGCCAGACAGTAGTCCATATCGAACCTCTTGAAAAAATTTTCAGGTCAAAGGGTCCTGGAAAAAAAAAAAAGGTTTAAAAATTATATATGATGTCCTTATAGACTCTTTCTTATGTTAAGTCAAGTCCGCCAGACATTAGTCTATATCGGACCTCTTGAACTTTTTTTCTGGTCAAAGGGTCCTGGAAAAAAAAAAAGGTTCAAAAACTACACATGATGTCCTTATAGACTCTTTCTTATGTTAAGTCAAGTCCGCCAGACAGTAGTCCATATCGGACCTCTTTAACTTTTTTTCTGGTCAGTCAAAGGGTCCTGGAAAAAAAAAGGTTTAAAAACTATATATGATGTCCTTATAGACTCTTTCTTTATGTTAAGTCAAGTCCGCCAGACAGTAGTCTATATCGGACCTCTTGAACTTTTTTACTGGTCAAAGGGTCCTGAAAAAAAAAAAAAGGTTTAAAAACGATATATGATGTCCTTATAGACTTTTTCTTTACTTTAAATCAAGTCCGCCAGACAGTAGTCTATATCGGACCTCTTGAACTTTTTTTCTGGTCAAAGGGTCCTGAAAAAAAAAAAAGGTTCAAAAACTACATATGATGTCCTTATAGACTCTTTCTTATGTTAAGTCAAGTCCGCCAGACAGTAGTCCATATCGGACCTCTTGAACTTTTTTTCTGGTCAGTCAAAGGGTCCTGGAAAAAAAAAAAGGTTTAAAAACTATATATGATGTCCTTATAGACTCTTTCTTTATGTTAAGTCAGGTCCGCCAGACAGTAGTCTATATCAGACCTCTTGAACTTTTTTCTGGTCAAAGGGTCCTGGAAAAAAAAAAGGTTTAAAAACTATATATGATGTCCTTATAGACTCTTTCTTATGTTAAGTCAAGCCCGCCAGACATTGGTCTATATCGGACCTCTTGAACTTTTTCTCTGGTCAGTCAAAGGGTCCTGGAATAAAAAAAAGTTTAAAAACTATATATGATGTCCTTATAGACTCTTTCTTTATGTTAAGTCAAGTCCGCCAGACAGTAGTACATATCGGACCTCTTGAACTTTTTTTCTGGTCAGTCAAAGGGTCGTGGAAAAAAAAAGGTTTAAAAACTATATATGATTTCCTTATAGACTTTTTCTTTACTTTAAATCAAGTCCGCCAGACAATAGTCCATATCGGACCTCTTGAACTTTTTTTCCGGTCAAAGGGTCCTCGAAAAAAAAAAAGGTTTAAAAACTATATATGATGTCCTTATAGACTCTTTCTTTATGTTAAGTCAAGTCCGCCAAACAGTAGTCCATATTGGACCTCTTGAACTTTTTTTCTGGTCAGTCAAAGGGTCCTGGAAAAAAAAAAGGTTTAAAAACTATATATGATTTCCTTATAGACTCTTTCTTTATGTAGTAAATCAAGTCCGCCAGACAGTAGTCTATATCGGACCTCTTGAACTTTTTTACTGGTCAAAGGGTCCTGGAAAAAAAAAAAAAAGGTTTAAAAACTATATATGATGTCCTTATAGACTCTTTCTTATGTTAAGTCAAGTCCGCCAGACAGTAGTCCGTATCGGACCTCTTGAAAAAATGTTCTGGTCAAAGGGTCCTGAAAAAAAAAAAAAAGGTTTAAAAATTATATATGAAGTCCTTATAGACTCTTTCTTATGTTAAGTCAAATCCGCCAGACAGTAGTCCATATCGGACCTCTTAAACTTTTTTTCTGGTCAGTCAAAGGTTCCTGGAAAAAAAAAATGTTTAAAAACTATATATGATGTCCTTATAGACTCTTTCTTATATTAAGTCAAATCCGCCAGACAGTAGTCCATATCGGACCTCTTGAACTTTTTTTCTGGTCAAAGGGTCCTGAAAAAAAAAAAAGGTTCAAAAACTACATATGATGTCCTTATAGACTCTTTCTTATGTTAAGTCAAGTCCGCCAGACAGTAGTCCATATCGGACCTCTTGAACTTTTTTTCTGGTCAGTCAAAGGGTCCTGGAAAAAAAAAAGGTTTAAAAACTATATATGATGTCCTTATAGACTCTTTCTTATATTAAGTCAAATCCGCCAGACAGTAGTCCATATCGGACCTCTTGAACTTTTTTTCTGGTCAAAGGGTCCTGAAAAAAAAAAAGGTTCAAAAACTACATATGATGTCCTTATAGACTCTTTCTTATGTTAACTCAAGTCCGCCAGACAGTAGTCCATATCGGACCTCTTGAACTTTTTTCCGGTCAAAGGGTCCTGGAAAAAAAAAAGGTTTAAAAACGATATATGATGTCCTTATAGACTCTTTCTTTATGTTAAGTCAAGTCCGCCAAACAGTAGTCCATATTGGACCTCTTGAACATTTTCTCTGGTCAGTCAAAGGGTCCTGGAAAAAAAAAACAAGGTTTAAAAACTATATATGATGTCCTTATAGACTCTTTCTTTATGTTAAGTCAGGTCCGCCAGACAGTAGTCTATATCAGACCTCTTGAACTTTTTTCTGGTCAAAGGGTCCTGGAAAAAAAAAAGGTTTAAAAACTATATATGATGTCCTTATAGACTCTTTCTTATGTTAAGTCAAGCCCGCCAGACATTGGTCTATATCGGACCTCTTGAACTTTTTCTCTGGTCAGTCAAAGGGTCCTGGAAAAAAAAAAAGTTTAAAAACTATATATGATGTCCTTATAGACTCTTTCTTTATGTTAAGTCAAGTCCGCCAGACAGTAGTACATATCGGACCTCTTGAACTTTTTTTCTGGTCAGTCAAAGGGTCTTGGAAAAAAAAAAGGTTTAAAAACTATATATGATTTCCTTATAGACTTTTTCTTTACTTTAAATCAAGTCCGCCAGACAATAGTCCATATCGGACCTCTTGAACTTTTTTTCCGGTCAAAGGGTCCTCGAAAAAAAAAAGGTTTAAAAACTATATATGATGTCCTTATAGACTCTTTCTTTATGTTAAGTCAAGTCCGCCAGACAGTAGTACATATCGGACCTCTTGAACTTTTTTTCTGGTCAGTCAAAGGGTCCTGGAATAAAAAAAAAAGGTTTAAAAACTATATATGATGTCCTTATAGACTCTTTCTTTATGTTAAGTCAAGTCCGCCAAACAGTAGTCCATATTGGACCACTTGAACTTTTTTTCTGGTCAGTCAAAGGGTCCTGGAAAAAAAAAAGGTTTAAAAACTATATATGATGTCCTTATAGACTCTTTCTTTATGTTAAGTCAAGTCCACCAGACAGTAGTACATATCGGACCTCTTGAACATTTTCTCTGGTCAGTCAAAGGGTCCTGGAAAAAAAAACAAGGTTTAAAAACTATATATGATGTCCTTATAGACTCTTTCTTTATGTTAAGTCAGGTCTGCCAGACAGTAGTCTATATCAGACCTCTTGAACTTTTTTTCTGGTCAGTCAAAGGGTCCTAGAATAAAAAAAAAGGTTTAAAAACTATATATGATGTCCTTATAGACTCTTTCTTTATGTTAAGTCAAGTCCGCCAGACAGTAGTCTATATCGGACCTCTTGAACTTTTTTTCTGGTCAGTCAAAGGGTCCTGGAAAAAAAAAAGGTTTAAAAACTATGTATGATGTCCTTATAGACTTTTCCTTTACTTTAAATCAAGTCCGCCAGACAGTAGTCTATATCGGACCTCTTGAACTTTTTTACTGGTCAAAGGGTCCTGGAAAAAAATAAAAGGTTTAAAAACGTACTCGGTTACTAACGTAACCTCGGTTCTCTCTAGAGAGGGAACGAGTACTGCGTAATAGCTTACGCTAGGGGAAAAACTCTTTTCCGCGAGATATTGAAGCCAAAAATTATCCTTAATTTTTTATTAATGTAAAACGCTTTGCAGCAGCAAGCAAACATAGGCGAAACAGCTCGCGCGCCTATTGGTTGCTCTGCAGCAAATGCAGCAGCCTATCGAGAGAGACTCTGCGTGACGTAATGACCAATGGGGGCAATTCGCGCCCATATCGTCACGTCCCGCCAGAAGGGGCGTGGTCTCGCCCTATAAATATGCTCGTTAGGCTGATACAAGCTGGTTTTTATCGCTGAAGCGAACCAGAGCGTATTCCACGCACGGCAAGATACGCAGTACTCGTTCCCTCTCTAGAGAGAACCGAGGTTACGTTAGTAACCGAGTACGTTCTCTTACGAGAGTATCTCTCGTACTGCGTAATAGCTTACACTAGGGGAACACAATGCAACACGCCGTGCGTACAGGGATCCAACACCAAAGTCCCAGGGGCCGAAGCCCAGGGCTCATGTAGTACATAATCACCATAAACTCACATAGAGTAGAGGAAGAGAGGCTGGAAGCGTCATTCCCTATAAAAAAGCACCGAGCGGGGCTATTATATGACAATCAAACGCGCAGCCAGGGTGAGAGCATTCAGCCTGATCTGGGTGGCCATACGTGAGTCAATACTCATGGGGCTGCAGTAAACTCAGCATCTGGGCCGCACAGCGGGGCAGATAACACTGAATTTAGACCGCCAAAAGCTTAGCTTGTAAGGCGGGTACCTCCAGGTTATAGTATTTTATAAATGTAGACGGCGAGGCCCAGCCCGCGGCCGTACAGATATCTTGCAGGGAAACCCCGCTAGACCATGCCCACGAAGAGGCCACGCCTCTCGTGGAGTGCGCCCTGACACCCAAGGGGCACTGTAAGCCCTTCGCAGAGTAAGCGAGCGCAATGGCATCCACTATCCATCTGGATAGGCTCTGTTTTGAGGCGGCGAGTCCCTTGGAACGCCCGCCGAACAAAACAAAAAGCTGCTCCGTCTGTCTGAAAAAGCAGACGAGCGTGACACATAAGCTCTTAATGCCCTGACGGGGCAAAGGAGACTTGCATCCTCCTCCTCACTGAGAACCGGAAGGGCAGACAGGGAAATTACCTGGGCCCTGAACGGCGTATTGAGGGATTTCGGGACATACCCGTGCTTTGGTTTGAGGATGACCTTCGAGTCATTAGGCCCAAACTCCATACACGACGCGCTCACTGAAAGCGCCTGTAGGTCCCCTATGCGCTTCACTGAAGCGAGAGCCATGAGAAACACTGTCTTGAACGACAGGTGTTTCATGTCCACCAGCTGGATTGGCTCGAACGGGGCGCCTTTCATGGCCTCCAGGACCGTGGAAAGGTCCCACGTCGGGACTGAAGGGGGCCTTGGGGGGTTCAGCCTCCGAGCTCCCCTAAGGAAACGCACGACTAAGTCGTTTTTCCCCAGCGACTGGCCAGACACCGGTTTTGCAAACGTTGCTATGGCCGCCACATATACTTTGAGCGTGGATGGGGTCCTGCCCTTATCCAGTAGCTCTTGAAGGAAGGAAAGCACTTCCGAAACCCCGCACTCCACAGGTGAAAGGCTCTGGGCCTGACACCATGCAGAGAAAACAGACCATTTCGAGGAGTAGAGCCGCCTGGTAGACGGAGCTCTAGCCTGCGCGATCGTGTTTAACACTCCCTCTGGGAGGCTAGCGGGTACCCGTTGATGGCCCATGCGTGCAGGGACCATAACTCCGGGCGAGGGTGCCAAATCGAGCCCTCCGCCTGAGAGAGGAGGTCTCTCCTCAATGGTACAGGCCATGGGGCAGTGCTGGCCAGCTGCATCAAGGCAGGGAACCACGTCTGGTTCGTCCAGAGCAGGGCTACAAGCAGCACTGGGCATCCGTTCTCCCTGATTCGTTCCAACACCTGAGGCAGGAGCGAGACAGGAGGAAAAGCATATAGGGGGCAGCGGGGCCAAACATGAGCCAGCGCATCCTTGCTTTTCGAGAAAAACTCCGGGCAATGAGCGTTTTCGTGGGACGCGAATAGGTCCACCTGAGCTCTGCCGAACGTTTTCCACAGCAGCTGGACCATCTGCGGGTGCAGCGACCATTCCCCTGCTGGAACATTGTTCCTGGACAGTCTGTCTGGTCCCACATTCAGGTGACCAGGCACGTGCGCTGCTCTCAGTGAGAGCAGGTTGTGCTGAGCCCAAACCAGGAGGCGTTCCGTCAACCTGTAAAGGTTTCGTGACCTGACGCCACCCTGGCGATTTATGTATGCCACCACCGACATGTTGTCCGACCGGACCAAGACGTGGTGGCCTGTTATCTGGGGACAAAAACGCCGTAGCGCTTTGTCGACTGCTATCATCTCCAAGCAGTTTATGTGAAGGAGCTTTTCCCGTTCTGACCACAGGCCAGCTAGCGGTCTGCCCTCGAGCAGCGCTCCCCACCCCGAGGTGGAGGCGTCCGTAGACACCACCTTTACACTCGAAGCGGTCCCCAGGCTCACACCTGACTGATACCAGTCGGTTTTTCTCCAAGGTTCCAGAGCTGACACACACTGAAGGTCGACCCTGAGGCGAAACAGACCCGCTGTCCATGCCCTGGGTGGAACCCGCGCTTTCAGCCACATCTGCAGTGGGCGCATGCGGAGCAGGCCCAACTGGAGTACAGAGGCTGCTGAGGCCATCAGCCCCAGCATTTTCTGAAACCTTTTGAGCGGGACTATCGCGCCGTGGCGGAAGGATTTCACGCCGCGCTGAATATTTAGTACGCGCTCTGGTGACAGGCGTGCTGTCATGGACAGCGAGTCCAACACGGTTCCCAGAAAGGAAATTTTCTGACTGGGAGACAGTGAGCTCTTCGCCCAATTGACTGTGAGGCCCAGCTTCTCGAGGTGCTCGAGTAATGCGGCCCTGTGTTCTATGAGCTCCGATCGCGATCGAGCTAGAATCAGCCAATCGTCCAAGTAGTTCAGGACTCGCATGCCCTGAAGTCTCAGGGGTGCGAGCGCCGCGTCCATGCACTTCGTAAATGTACGAGGTGCTAGGGACAGGCCGAACGGCAGGACTGTGTATTGATATGCCTGGCCCTCGAAGGCAAATCTCAAGAATCGCCTGTAATGGGACGCTATTTGTATTTGGAAATAGGCGTCTTTCAGATCTATCGACACAAACCAGTCCCCGTAGCGCACCTGCGCGAGGATTTTCCTGGTCGTAAGCATTCTGAACTGGCGTTTCACAAGCACTAAAATGGGTCTGAGACCCCCATCCTTTTTCGGTACCAGAAAATATCTGCTGTATAGGCCCCCTTCGCTCTGAGCCTGAGATAAAGGTTCTATAGCCCCTTTGCTCAGTAGTTTCGCTATTTCGGCACGAAGTAGATGAGATACTTCGTTTTTCACCGTAGTTTCGACGCGCGCCGTTTAACGGCGCGGGCGTCGCGCGAATTGTAGCGAGTAGCCTCTCTTTATAGTGTTCAGCACCCATTCTGATACCCCGGGAAGCTTTGACCACGCATCTGCGTGAATAGCTAGAGGCAGAATGAAATCCGGGCTCTGGCCGCGACAAAACGGCAGCTCGAGAGCCCGTGCATACTGGGAACACAACACCGTGTTTACAGCGTTCGAGGCGGGGGGCGCGCTGATCACAGCGGGCGACCTGGCCGCGCTCAGCTTCTTTATGGCAGATTGTGCATAAAAAGCGAGCGGGGAAGATCCCGTGGGAATCGGCGTGTCTGTGAGAAAATGTGGGCGCGGGGCTGCGGGCACATTTAATACACTGAAAACACTGTCGTTCATGGCCGACTGAATGTGTGTTGGTTTCGTTTTTACAGAAACCATGGGACACGCAGCATGCAGTGTGAGCGGGCATGGTGACATGGGCGCTTGCACTACATTGTTTGCACAATCGACCGGAGTCAATTTTATTTGTGCTAGCCCTGCACCGTGGCGGGCTGTGTTTGTGTGTGGGAATGGGCACTGGGTGGGCATTCTTACAACACTCATAACACCTTCGGCCGTGGCCGGAACACCAGAAAATGCACTCTTTATTGGATTTATCTGGGTAGCCGTAAGAACGGCTTTTGTGCGCAGGCAAACGGGCTGTGACACCGGCTGACTCTCTGCGAAATACACTGGGACAGTCGCGATGTTTGGAACTGACCGAGCGAGAAGTTTCAGTGAAAATCCGGCCGCAGCGGGATTTGAACACCGTCGTTTTCCTAGAATGGCTAGGAAGATTTTGAGGCCTCGGGCTTGATCTCAATCCTCAGCCGGGGCCCGCGCTGAGGGGGGCGGGGTCCAGCAGAGCGAGAGCGCGGTCTTTGGTCTCGGGCGTGGCGGCGCTGTGAAGCGGCGGCGGCGGGCGGTGCAGGCTGCGGCTGAGAGCTGCGAGCAGGCGGCGGTTTAGAGCGACCTGCAGCGGAGCTCGAGCGCTTCGGAAGGAAGTGCTTCATGGCCTGCGAAGTTTTTTGTACCTCCATGAATCTGTCCGCGAAGTCTGTGACGGCAGATCCGAAAAGGCCCGCTTGTGAAATGGGCGCGTCGAGGAACACAGAGCGCTCGGCTTCCGTCATCTCGGACAGCGTCAACCATAAGTGTCTCTCAGCCACGGTGAGAGAGGCCATGTTTCGTCCTATGGCCTGTGCAGCGGCTTTAGTAGCGCGAAGAGCGAGGTCTGTAGCGCTTCTCAGGTCCGCCACGCAGATCGCTCCGGGTCCTTCCTCGTCCAGTTTAAGGAGAAGGTCGGCCTGGAAAATCTGCATGATAGCCATAGTGTGCAGCGCTGAAACTGCTTGCCCGGCGGCGGTGTAAGCGCGACCGTGCATGGATGACGTCACTCGGCAGGCTTTAGAAGGAAGCGTCGTGTGCGCGCGCCGTCCAGCGGAGGGCGGGCAGAGATGAGACGCTACAGCTGGTTCCACAGGAGGAACAGAAAGGTATCCTCTTTCCTTCGCGCCATCCACAGAGGAGAAGGCAGCAGAAGCAGAGGTACGCAGCCTGGCGGAGAAGGGGGCGTTCCACGATTTCGTCACTTCCTCGTGAAGTTCCGGGAGGAAGGGCGCGGGCCGCGATTTCGTCGGAGCCTCGTCATTTCCGAGAAAGCGTCCGTCCATTCTGTTGCGCGGCGGCTGCGCGGGCGCCTCCCAATCGAGGCCGATGCTTTCAACGGCCTGAGAGAGCAGACGCATCAGCTCAGTCTCAATGCCGGCTCTCTTACCAGTGGTCTGGCGGGAAACGCTAGCGGAGGGGAGATCCACAGAGCTCGCCCAATCCTCACTATCTGACGCCAGAAGAGAACACGCCTCGGAGGGTTCGTCAAGCTCGTGGATGGACGCGGCGGCAGGCGGCGGCCGTTGTCCGTCAGTGAGCGACTCGAGCGAAGCTGGCGGGCGAACCGGCGAGCTTTGGCGGGCTGGAGAAAGCTCGGGAGCGCGCTGGGCAAGAAGCCGCAAGAAGCGCCGCGGCACCACGGCGGGCTGCGGTGAAGGCTCGGAGAATGATGCCAGGCGCGTCCTCAGAGTCACCATGGACAAAAGCTCGCAATGAGGGCATCCGCCGTCAGCGAGCGCGATAGCCGCGTGATCCTCACCCAGGCAGGAAACACAGATGACGTGTCGGTCTCCATCGCTGAGCGGGGCGCGGCACGAGCCACAGGAAGGCATCTTTAAAAAGACGCTGCTCTTTTGAGAGAGAAGTGTAAGTCGCGTCAAGTAAGCGAACAAACACTTCTCAACAGAGAAATACACAGAGTGTTGAAAGGATATATAACGCCGGAAAGCGCAGCAGGTACGGCAGTTGAAGGCGGCGAGGCCAGCGACTCCAGAGCTCGTCCCGCTGAAAAGCTTGCTTCGACGGCGCGGCTTCTCACTCCGGATCCAGCGATGCGTGTGCTTCGCTGAAGAGGTAAAAATCAGCTTGTATCAGCCTAACGAGCATATTTATAGGGCGAGACCACGCCCCTTCTGGCAGGACGTGACGATATGGGCGCGAATTGCCCCCATTGGTCATTACGTCACGCAGAGTCTCTCTCGATAGGCTGCTGCATTTGCTGCAGAGCAACCAATAGGCGCGCGAGCTGTTTCGCCTATGTTTGCTTGCTGCTGCAAAGCGTTTTACATTAATAAAAAATTAAGGATAATTTTTGGCTTCAATATCTCGCGGAAAAGAGTTTTTCCCCTAGCGTAAGCTATTACGCAGTACGAGAGATACTCTCGTAAGAGAACTATATATGATGTCCTTATAGACTCTTTCTTATGTTAAGTCAAGTCCGCCAGACAGTAGTCCGTATCGGACCTCTTGAAAAAAATTTCTGGTCAAAGGGTCCTGAAAAAAAAAAAAAAGGTTTAAAAATTATATATGAAGTCCTTATAGACTCTTTCTTATGTTAAGTCAAATCCGCCAGACAGTAGTCCATATCGGACCTCTTAAACTTTTTTTCTGGACAGTCAAAGGTTCCTGGAAAAAAAATGTTTAAAAACTATATATGATGTCCTTATAGACTCTTTCTTATATTAAGTCAAATCCGCCAGACAGTAGTCCATATCGGACCTCTTGAACTTTTTTTCTGGTCAAAGGGTCCTGAAAAAAAAAAAAGGTTCAAAAACTACATATGATGTCCTTATAGACTCTTTCTTATGTTAAGTCAAGTCCGCCAGACAGTAGTCCATATCGGACCTCTTGAACTTTTTTTCTGGTCAGTCAAAGGGTCCTGGAAAAAAAAAAGGTTTAAAAACTATATATGATGTCCTTATAGACTCTTTCTTTATGTTAAGTCAAGTCCGCCACACAGTAGTCCATATCGGACCTCTTGAACTTTTTTTCTGGTCAAAGGGTCCTGAAAAAAAAAAAGGTTCAAAAACTACATATGATGTCCTTATAGACTCTTTCTTTATGTTAAGTCAGGTCCGCCAGACAGTAGTCTATATCAGACTTCTTGAACTTTTTTCTGGTCAAAGGGTCCTGGAAAAAAAAAAGGTTTAAAAACTATATATGATGTCCTTATAGACTCTTTCTTATGTTAAGTCAAGTCCGCCAGACATTAGTCTATATCGGACCTCTTGAACTTTTTCTCTGGTCAGTCAAAGGGTCCTGGAAAAAAAAAAGTTTAAAAACTATATATGATGTCCTTATAGACTCTTTCTTTATGTTAAGTCAAGTCCGCCAGACAGTAGTACATATCGGACCTCTTGAACTTTTTTTCTGATCAGTCAAAGGGTCGTGGAAAAAAAAAAGGTTTAAAAACTATATATGATTTCCGTATAGACTTTTTCTTTACTTTAAATCAAGTCCGCCAGACAATAGTCCATATCAGACCTCTTGAACTTTTTTTTCCGGTCAAAGGGTCCTCGAAAAAAAAAAAAGGTTTAAAAACTATTTATGATGTCCTTATAGACTCTTTCTTTATGTTAAGTCAAGTCCGCCAGACAGTAGTACATATCGGACCTCTTGAACTTTTTTTCTGGTCAGTCAAAAGGTCCTGGAATAAAAAAAAGGTTTAACAACTATATATGATGTCCTTATAGACTCTTTCTTTATGTTAAGTCAAGTCCGCCACACAGTAGTCTATATCGGACCTCTTGAACTTTCTTTCCGGTCATTCAAAGGGTCCTGGAAAAAAAAACGGTTTAAAAACTATATATGATGTCCTTATAGACTTTTTCTTTACTTTAAATCAAGTCCGCCAGACAGTAGTCTATATCGGACCTCTTGAACTTTTTTACTGGTCAAAGGGTCCTGGAAAAAAAAAAAAGGTTTAAAAACTATATATGATGTCCTTATAGACTCTTTCTTATGTTAAGTCAAGTCCGCCAGACAGTAGTCCATATCGAACCTCTTGAAAAAATTTTCAGGTCAAAGGGTCCTGGAAAAAAAAAAAAGGTTTAAAAATTATATATGATGTCCTTATAGACTCTTTCTTATGTTAAGTCAAGTCCGCCAGACATTAGTCTATATCGGACCTCTTGAACTTTTTTTCTGGTCAGTCAAAGGGTCCTGGAAAAAAAAAGGTTTATAAACTATATATGATGTCCTTATAGACTCTTTCTTTATGTTAAGTCAAGTCCGCCAGACAGTAGTCTATATCGGACCTCTTGAACTTTTTTACTGGTCAAAGGGTCCTGGAAAAAAAAAAAAAGGTTTAAAAACGATATATGATGTCCTTATAGACTTTTTCTTTACTTTAAATCAAGTCCGCCAGACAGTAGTCTATATCGGACCTCTTGAACTTTTTTACTGGTCAAAGGGTCCTGAAAAAAAAAAAAAGGTTTAAAAATTATATATGAAGTCCTTATAGACTCTTTCTTATGTTAAGTCAAATCCGCCAGACAGTAGTCCATATCGGACCTCTTAAACTTTTTTTCTGGTCAGTCAAAGGTTCCTGGAAAAAAAAAAATTTTTAAAACTATATATGATGTCCTTATAGACTCTTTCTTATATTAAGTCAAATCCGCCAGACAGTAGTCCATATTGGACCTCTTGAACTTTTTTTCTGGTCAAAGGGTCCTGAAAAAAAAAAAAGGTTCAAAAACTACATATGATGTCCTTATAGACTCTTTCTTATGTTAAGTCAAGTCCGCCAGACAGTAGTCCATATCGGACCTCTTGAACTTTTTTTCTGGTCAGTCAAAGGGTCCTGGAAAAAAAAAAGGTTTAAAAACTATATATGATGTCCTTATAGACTCTTTCTTTATGTTAAGTCAGGTCCGCCAGACAGTAGTCTATATCAGACCTCTTGAACTTTTTTCTGGTCAAAGGGTCCTGGAAAAAAAAAGGTTTAAAAACTATATATGATGTCCTTATAGACTCTTTCTTATGTTAAGTCAAGCCCGCCAGACATTGGTCTATATCGGACCTCTTGAACTTTTTCTCTGGTCAGTCAAAGGGTCCTGGAATAAAAAAAAGTTTAAAAACTATATATGATGTCCTTATAGACTCTTTCTTTATGTTAAGTCAAGACCGCCAGACAGTAGTACATATCGGACCTCTTGAACTTTTTTTCTGGTCAGTCAAAGGGTCGTGGAAAAAAAAAAGGTTTAAAAACTATATATGATTTCCTTATAGACTTTTTCTTTACTTTAAATCAAGTCCGCCAGACAATAGTCCATATCGGACCTCTTGAACTTTTTTTCCGGTCAAAGGGTCCTCGAAAAAAAAAAAGGTTTAAAAACTATATATGATGTCCTTATAGACTCTTTCTTTATGTTAAGTCAAGTCCGCCAGACAGTAGTACATATCGGACCTCTTGAACTTTTTTTCTGGTCAGTCAAAGGGTCCTGGAATAAAAAAAAAAGGTTTAAAAACTATATATGATGTCCTTATAGACTCTTTCTTTATGTTAAGTCAAGTCCGCCAAACAGTAGTCCATATTGGACCTCTTGAACTTTTTTTCTGGTCAGTCAAAGGGTCCTGGAAAAAAAAAAGGTTTAAAAACTATATATGATTTCCTTATAGACTCTTTCTTTATGTAGTAAATCAAGTCCGCCAGACAGTAGTCTATATCGGACCTCTTGAACTTTTTTACTGGTCAAAGGGTCCTGGAAAAAAAAAAAAGGTTTAAAAACTATATATGATGTCCTTATAGACTCTTTCTTTATGTTAAGTCAAGTCCGCCAAACAGTAGTCCATATTGGACCTCTTGAACTTTTTTTCTGGTCAGTCAAAGGGTCCTGGAAAAAAAAAAGGTTTAAAAACTATATATGATTTCCTTATAGACTCTTTCTTTATGTAGTAAATCAAGTCCGCCAGACAGTAGTCTATATCGGACCTCTTGAACTTTTTTACTGGTCAAAGGGTCCTGGAAAAAAAAAAGGTTTAAAAATTATATATGAAGTCCTTATAGACTCTTTCTTATGTTAAGTCAAATCCGCCAGACAGTAGTCCATATCGGACCTCTTAAACTTTTTTTCTGGTCAGTCAAAGGTTCCTGGAAAAAAAAAAAATGTTTAAAAACTATATATGATGTCCTTATAGACTCTTTCTTATATTAAGTCAAATCCGCCAGACAGTAGTCCATATCGGACCTCTTGAACTTTTTTTCTGGTCAAAGGGTCCTGAAAAAAAAAAAAGGTTCAAAAACTACATATGATGTCCTTATAGACTCTTTCTTATGTTAAGTCAAGTCCGCCAGACAGTAGTCCATATCGGACCTCTTGAACTTTTTTTCTGGTCAGTCAAAGGGTCCTGGAAAAAAAAAAGGTTTAAAAACTATATATGATGTCCTTATAGACTCTTTCTTATATTAAGTCAAATCCGCCAGACAGTAGTCCATATCGGACCTCTTGAACTTTTTTTCTGGTCAAAGGGTCCTGAAAAAAAAAAAGGTTCAAAAACTACATATGATGTCCTTATAGACTCTTTCTTATGTTAACTCAAGTCCGCCAGACAGTAGTCCATATCGGACCTCTTGAACTTTTTTCCGGTCAAAGGGTCCTGGAAAAAAAAAAGGTTTAAAAACGATATATGATGTCCTTATAGACTCTTTCTTTATGTTAAGTCAAGTCCGCCAAACAGTAGTCCATATTGGACCTCTTGAACATTTTCTCTGGTCAGTCAAAGGGTCCTGGAAAAAAAAAAACAAGGTTTAAAAACTATATATGATGTCCTTATAGACTCTTTCTTTATATTAAGTCAGGTCCACCAGACAGTAGTCTATATCAGACCTCTTGAACTTTTTTCTGGTCAAAGGGTCCTGGAAAAAAAAAAGGTTTAAAAACTATATATGATGTCCTTATAGACTCTTTCTTATGTTAAGTCAAGCCCGCCAGACATTGGTCTATATCGGACCTCTTGAACTTTTTCTCTGGTCAGTCAAAGGGTCCTGGAAAAAAAAAAGTTTAAAAACTATATATGATGTCCTTATAGACTCTTTCTTTATGTTAAGTCAAGTCCGCCAGACAGTAGTACATATCGGACCTCTTGAACTTTTTTTCTGGTCAGTCAAAGGGTCCTGGAATAAAAAAAAAAGGTTTAAAAACTATATATGATGTCCTTATAGACTCTTTCTTTATGTTAAGTCAAGTCCGCCAAACAGTAGTCCATATTGGACCTCTTGAACTTTTTTTCTGGTCAGTCAAAGGGTCCTGGAAAAAAAAAAGGTTTAAAAACTATATATGATGTCCTTATAGACTCTTTCTTTATGTTAAGTCAAGTCCACCAGACAGTAGTACATATCGGACCTCTTGAACATTTTCTCTGGTCAGTCAAAGGGTCCTGGAAAAAAAAACAAGGTTTAAAAACTATATATGATGTCCTTATAGACTCTTTCTTTATGTTAAGTCAGGTCCGCCAGACAGTAGTCTATATCAGACCTCTTGAACTTTTTTTCCGGTCAGAGGGTCCTCGAAAAAAAAAAAAAGGTTTAAAAACTATATATGATGTCCTTATAGACTCTTTCTTTATGTTAAGTCAAGTCCGCCAGACAGTAGTACATATCGGACCTCTTGAACTTTTTTTCTGGTCAGTCAAAGGGTCCTGGAATAAAAAAAAAAGGTTTAAAAACTATATATGATGTCCTTATAGACTCTTTCTTTATGTTAAGTCAAGTCCGCCAGACAGTAGTCTATATCGGACCTCTTGAACTTTTTTTCTGGTCAGTCAAAGGGTCCTGGAAAAAAAAAACGGTTTAAAAACTATATATGATGTCCTTATAGACTTTTTCTTTACTTTAAATCAAGTCCGCCAGACAGTAGTCTATATCGGACCTCTTGAACTTTTTTACTGGTCAAAGGGTCCTGGAAAAAAAAAAAGGTTTAAAAACTATATATGATGTCCTTATAGACTCTTTCTTATGTTAAGTCAAGTCCGCCAGACAGTAGTCCATATCGAACCTCTTGAAAAAATTTTCAGGTCAAAGGGTCCTGGAAAAAAAAAAGGTTTAAAAATTATATATGATGTCCTTATAGACTCTTTCTTATGTTAAGTCAAATCCGCCAGACAGTAGTCCATATCGGACCTCTTGAACTTTTTTTCTGGTCAAAGGGTCCTGAAAAAAAAAGGGTTCAAAAACTACATATGATGTCCTTATAGACTCTTTCTTATGTTAAGTTAATTCCGCCAGACAGTAGTCCATATCGGACCTCTTGAACTTTTTTTCCGGTCAAAGGGTCCTGGAAAAAAAAAAGGTTTAAAAAGTATATATGATGTCCTTATAGACTCTTTCTTTATGTTAAGTCAAGTCCACCAGACAGTAGTACATATCGGACCTCTTGAACTTTTTTTCTGGTCAGTCAAAGGGTCCTGGAAAAAAAAAAGGTTTAAAAACTATATATGATGTCCTTATAGACTCTTTTTTCATGTTAAGTCAAGTCCACCAGACAGTACTACATATCGGACCTCTTGAACTTTTTTTCTGGTCAGTCAAAGGGTCCTGGAAAAAAAAAAAAAAGGTTTAAAAACTATATATGATGTCCTTATAGACTCTTTTTTATGTTAAGTCAAGTCCGCCAGACAGTAGTCTATATCAGACCTCTTGAACTTTTTTTTTTTTGTCTAAGGGTCCTGGAAAAAAAAAAGGTTTAAAAACTATATATGATGTCCTTATAGACTCTTTCTTATGTTAAGTCAAGTCCGCCAGACATTAGTCTATATCGGACCTCTTGAACTTTTTTTCTGGTCAAAGGGTCCTGGAAAAAAAAGGTTTAAAAACTATATATGATGTCCTTATAGACTCTTTCTTATGTTAAGTCAAGTCCGCCAGACAGTAGTACATATCGGACCTCTTGAACTTTTTTTCTGGTCAGTCAAAGGGTCCTGGAATAAAAAAAAATCTTTAAAAATTATATATGATGTCCTTATAGACTCTTTCTTTATGTTAAGTCAAGTCCGCCAGACATTAGTCTATATCGGACCTCTTGAACTTTTTTTCTGGTCAAAGGGTCCTGGAAAAAAAAAGGTTTAAAAACTATATATGATGTCCTTATAGACTCTTTCTTATGTTAAGTCAAGTCCGCCAGACAGTAGTACATATCGGACCCTTTGAACTTTTTACCTGGTCAAAGGGTCCCCAAAAGGCTGAAAAGCTAGCCATATCCTCATAGACTCTTTCTGATGTTAAAAGTCAAAAAGTCAAAGTCAAGTCCGCCAGACAGTAGTCCATTCAGACCCTTTGAACTTTTTTCCTGGTCAAAGGGTCCCCAAAAGGCTGAAAAGCTAGCCATATCCTCATAGACTCTTTCTGATGTTAAAAGTCAAAAGGTCAAAGTCAAGTCCGCCAGAAAGTAGTCCATATCGGACCCTTTGAACTTTTTTCCTGGTCAAAGGGTCCCCAAAAGCTGAAAAGCTAGCCATATCCTCATAGACTCTTTCTGATGTTAAAAGTCAAAAGGTCAAAGTCAAGTCCGCCAGAAAGTAGTCCATTCAGACCCTTTGAACTTTTTTCCTGGTCAAAGGGTCCCCAAAAGGCTGAAAAGCTAGCCATATCCTCATAGACTCTTTCTGATGTTAAAAGTCAAAAGGTCAAAGTCAAGTCCGCCAGAAAGTAGTCCATATCGGACCCTTTGAACTTTTTTCCTGGTCAAAGGGTCCCCAAAAGGCTGAAAAGCTAGCCATATCCTCATAGACTCTTTCTGATGTTAAAAGTCAAAAAGTCAAAGTCAAGTCCGTCAGACAGTAATCCATTCAGACCCTTTGAACTTTTTTCCTGGTCAAAGGGTCCCCAAAAGGCTGAAAAGCTAGCCATATCCTCATAGACTCTTTCTGATGTTAAAAGTCAAAAGGTCAAAGTCAAGTCCGCCAGAAAGTAGTCCATATCGGACCCTTTGAACTTTTTTCCTGGTCAAAGGGTCTCCAAAAGGCTGAAAGGCTAGCCATATCCTCAGAGACTCTTTCTGATGTTAAAAGTCAAAAAGTCAAAAACAAGTCCGCCAGACAGTAGTCCATATCGGACCCTTTGAACTTTTTTCCTGGTCAAAGGGTCCCCAAAAGGCTGAAAAGCTAGCCATATCCTTATAGACCCTTTCTTATGTTAAAAGCCAAAAAGTCAAAGTCAAGTCCGCAGACAGTAGTCCATATCGGAGCCTTTGAACTTTTTTTCTGGTCAAAGGGTCCCCAAAAGGCTGAAAAGCTATATCTGTTCTCATAGACTCTTTCTGATGTTAAAAGTCAAAGTCAAGTCCGCCAGACAGTAGTCCATATCGGACCCTTTGAACTTTTTTTCTGGTCAAAGGATCCCCAAAATGCTGAAAAGTTAGGTTATCCTTATAGACTCCTTCTGATGTTAAAAGTCAAGTCCGCCAGACAGTAGTCCATATCGGACCCTTTGAACTTTTTTCCTGGTCAAAGGGTCCCCAAAAGGCTGAAAAGCTAGCCATATCCTCGTAGACTCTTTCTGATGTTAAAAGTCAAAAAGTCAAAGTCAAGTCCGCCAGACAGTAGTCCATATCGGACCCTTTGAACTTTTTTCCTGGTCAAAGGGTCCCCAAAAGGCTGAAAAGCTAGCCATATCCTCATAGACTTTTTCTGATGTCAAAAGTCAAAAAGTCAAAGTCAAGTCCGCCAGACAGTAGTCCATATCGGACCCTTTGAACTTTTTTTTCTGGTCAAAGGGTCCCCAAAAGGCTGAAAAGCTAGCCATATCCTCATAGACTCTTTCTGATATTAAAAGTCAAAAAGTCAAAGTCAAGTCCGCCAGACAGTAGTCCATATCGGACCCTTTGAACTTTTTTCCTGGTCAAAGGGTCCTGAAAAGGCTGAAAAGCTAGCCATATCCTTAAGACTCTTTCAGATGTTAAAAGTCAAAAAGTCAAAGTTAAGTCCGCAGACAGTAGTCCATATCAGACCCTTTGAACTTTTTTTCTGATCAAAGGGTCCCCAAAACGCTGAAAAGCTATATCTGTCCTCATAGACTCCTTCTGATGTTAAAAGTCAAAGTCAAGTCCACCAGACAGTAGTCCATATCAGACCCTTTGAACTTTTTTCTGTTATGATCCAGCTGGGGATCGAACTCGGGTCTCCGGTGTGTGTGTCCTTGATGTCCCACTGGTGGAGGTTTAACCCAAATGCAGAGGACAAAAGGACAGTCAAAAAGTCTGAGTTTAATATTTGGCACTTTACTTCCGATGGAAAAAACAAAAAACAACTCTCATTGAGAGGCAAAACACAAAGGGTAATCCAGACAGAAAAAAATATCTTCTCAAACATAAGTCCAGAGAGGCAAAAATCAGAAGTCCACAAAAAGGGTTACAAAAACATACTAAAAAATATCTTCTCAAACATAAGTCCAGAGAGGCAAAAATCAGAAGTCCACAAAAAGGGTTACAAAAACATACTAAAAAATATCTTCTCAAACATAAGTCCAGAGAGGCAAAAATCAGAAGTCCACAAAAAGGGTTACAAAAACATACTTTCCCAGAGCAGAACAGAAGGCAACATCTCAAATCCAAAAGATCTTAGAAATGACAACACTTTGGCTGACATCAGGACTGAACAAAAACCAAAATGCAGTGAAGCCTTAAATAGGGTTTATCATTAGGTGTAATTCAACACAGGTGAGAGTATGACAACCAATTAATTAAGGAAACATAAACTGGGTAGAAATAATGCCATCTAGTGGTGAAATCAGGGAACTTCAGACAAAACATTACAGAACCCTCTCTTTAAGGAACGGCTCCCGACGTTCCCAAAGGCTCGGGTAGAGTGAGGACGTTGAAAGTCTCTAATCAAACTCTTGTCCAGGATCTGGCGAGTAGGGACCCAAGATCGTTCCTTTGGCCCATATCCTTCCCAGTCCACTAGAAACTGCCGTTTACCACGAACCAGACGAGTGTCCAGTATCTGCTTGACCATGTATGCTGGTTGGCCATCAATGATCTGTGGAGCTGGGGGTGACCTGGTGGCAGGAGACAGAGGACTGTACTTGACAGGTTTTAAGCATGAAACATGAAAGGTGGGATGTATGCGCAAAGACTTGGGAAGTAGGAGACGGTAGGAAACAGGGTTTACTTTCCTTAAAACCTTGAAGGGGCCTATGAATCTGGGAGCCAGTTTGCGTGCTTCAACTTTAAGGGGAATGTTCTTGCTAGACAGCCAGACTTTCTGCCCTGGACGAAGAGATGGTGCTGGCCTGCGGCGACGGTTGGCCCGTTGCTGTTGCAGCCGTGAAGTCTTCAAAAGTGCAGCTCGGGCCTTACTCCACACTCTGTGGCAGCGTTGAACCAGATGTTGGGCCGCCGGAACTCCCACCTAAGACTCCTGGTCAGAGAATAAAGGAGGTTGATAGCCAAACTGACATTCAAAAGGTGACATACCCATTGAGGAATGGCGAAGAGTATTATGGGCAAATTCTGCCCATATCAAGTGTTTGCTCCATGACGTTGGGTTGGTTGAGGCTAGGCATCTCAAGGTTGTCTCAATCTCTTGGTTAGTTCTTTCAGTCTGTCCATTCGACTAGGGATGAAATCCAGATGACAGACTGGCTGAAGCACCAATGAGCTGGCAGAAGGCCCTCCAGAACCTAGATGCAAACTGAGGGCCACGGTCTGAAACCACATCTTGGGGAAAGCCATGCAACCTAAAAACATGCTCCAATACAATCTCGGCAGTCTGTGGAGCCGAAGGAAGTTTTGGCAGTGCTATAAGGTGGCAAGCTTTTGAAAATCTATCCACAACAACCAAAATCACTTTGTTACCTTGGGAGAGTGGTAGGCCCGTTACAAAGTCCATAGAAATGTGTGACCAAGGACGAGCGGGAATGGGGAGGGGTAGCAGAAGACCTTGTGGACGAGACCTGGAATCTTTATGCTGGGCACAAACCGGGCAGGCAGCAACAAAGGATTTAACGTCATCAGTGATCCTTGGCCACCAGAAGCGTCTGCAAATGAACTCAAGACTCCTACTGACTCCTGGGTGGCATGTGATTGATGAGGCATGTCCCCACTGCAAAACATCAGTGCGCACACTCTTGGGTACAAAAAGACGACCAGGTGGTCCATTACCTGGGTCAGCTTCCTGCTGCTGTGCTCTTCTAACCCTGGTCTCTATTCCCCATCTAACTGGAGCCAGGATTTTGGACGTGGGGACGATCACCACTGGGGTTGACACCATGTTGGGTGGGTCAAAATGCCTGGAGAGGGCATCAGGCTTTTGATTCTTAGATCCTGGTCGATAGGAGAGAACAAAGTCAAAGCGATTAAAGAATAGAGCCCATCGGGCCTGGCGAGAGTTCAGTCTCTTGGCATCCTGGATATAAGCTAGGTTCTTGTGGTCAGTCCATACAACAAAGGGATGTTTGGCCCCCTCCAACCAGTGCCTCCATTCCTCCAATGCTAGCTTTACAGCTAATAACTCCCTGTTACCAATATCATAATTTCTCTCCGTAGAAGAGAGCTTGTGTGAAAAGAAAGCACAAGGATGCAACCTGTTGTCTTTTCTGGCCCGCTGGGAGAGTACAGCTCCGACCCCTACCTCAGAGGCATCCACCTCGACTATGAAGGGCAGCTCAGGATCTGGGATAGTAAGGATAGGCGCTGAAATAAATCTATCCTTTAACTTGCAGAATGCCTTTTCAGCATCGTCTGTCCACTGAAAGCCCTTAACATTCTTCCTAGTGAGAGTCGTAAGTGGAGTAGCAATGGCACTGAAATTTCGTATGAACTTACGATAGAAATTGGAAAAGCCAAGAAAACGTTGTACCTGCTTGATGGAGGTGGGTTGAGGCCAATCCTTAACCGCTTTGGTTTTGGCAGGGTCCATCTGGATGTGACCATTAGATACTATGAAGCCCAGAAAGGATACCTTTTGAACATGGAACTCACTCTTCTCAAGTTTGACAAACAGATGGTTCTTCAGAAGTTGCTGGAGGACTAGACGAACTTGCTGAACGTGCTCCTGGAGGTTCTTGGAAAAGATAAGAATATCATCCAGATATACAAACACAAATCTATTCAGCATGTCTCTTAACACATCATTAATCAAAGCTTGAAATACTGCAGGAGCATTTACCAAACCGAAGGGCATGACCTTATACTCATAGTGGCCTGTGGGCGTATTAAAAGCAGTCTTCCATTCATACCCAGCGCGGATACGGACCAGATGATAAGCATTGCAAAGGTCCAGTTTAGTGAATACAGTTGCCCCCTGAAGCAACTCAAAGGCAGTAGACATTAGTGGAAGAGGATAACGATTCTTTATGGTGATCTTATTGAGACTCCTGTAATCAATACAGGGTCGGAGCCCCCCCATCCTTCTTAGCGACAAAGAATAACCCAGCTCCTGCTGGTGAAGTCGAGGGACGTATCAGGCCAGATTTCAGGGCCTCATGGATATAGTCCTCCATGGCCTTCCTCTCTGGTGGTGAAAGGGAAAACAGTCTCCCCCTTGGAGGGCACATTCCAGGAAGCAAGTCGATTGCGCAATCATAAGGTCTGTGGGGAGGTAAGGACAAGGCCGCCTTCTTGCTGAACACGTCTAGAAGGTCTGCATAATCAGGAGGAACACTGGATAATTCTGGAGGTGTCTCAGATAACTGCAGATTAGTCCTTAACAGCCCATGGGTAGCCTGACTTAAGTTGGGAGAGACAATCTCAAGAGGTGAAGTAGAGAGACACGAGTTATCACAATTAGGCCCCCATTTGACAATATTACCAGAGGACCAATCTAAATGGGGGTTATGGAGAACAAGCCAGGGAAAACCGAGGATTAAAGGAAATTCTGGTGACTTTATTACATAAAACTGTATAGTTTCTTGGTGACCCCCAACCCGGAGATGTACAGGAATAGTGCTTAGACTCACCCGACCAGAACCAAGGGGTCTACCATCCAGGGCCGTGATGGTCAGTGGGTCGTCCAGGTTGATCAGTGGTACCTGAAGACGTCTGGCAATTTCCAAATCCATAAAGTTTCCAGCAGCTCCAGAATCCACGAAGGCCTTTAGGGAATGTGACTGATCATTCCATAGAAGGTGGGCAAACAAGAGAACCCCAGAAGAAGTTGGGAGGGGTAATCTCTCTCATCACAGTCCTCCCTTTACTGGACGAGAGTTGGCTTTTCCCAAAAGGATTGGACAGGAAATTCGAAAGTGGCCAGGTTCGCCACAATACAGGCAGCATTTTTCCTTGAATCTGTGGTTTCGCTCTGACATGGAAAGCCGTGATCGGCCCAGCTGCATGGGTTCCTCGGTGTAGGTTACAGATGGGACAGGGTGATCAGGAGGCAAAGGCAGAACTGCAGGATGTTGAACGGGAACAAATCTAGAAGACTCTGTACGCTCCCTACGCCTCTCTCGAAGACGATTATCTAATCGAATAGCCATATCAATCAAGGAATCTAGGTCTGTTGCAGGGTCTCGGGCCGCCAATTCATCCTTAAGTTCCTCAGAAAGAGCTCTATTGAAAGCAACAGTCAAAGCCTCCTGATTCCAGCCACTCTCCATAGATAGAGTTCGAAATTCCACTGCTAACTCCGCAACGCTTTGAGTACCTTGGGACAGCTGAAGGAGACGGCTAGCTGCCTCACGTCCCCTTACCGGATGGTCAAACACACGCCTCATCTCCTCAATAAAACGAGTGTAATTTGAGCAAACCGCTGGTTGTGGAGACTGCTCCCACAGTGCAGTGGCCCAGGCTAGGGCTTTCCCGGATAAAAGAGTAATGATATAGGCCACCTTGCTACGTGATGTTGGAAACTTATTAGGTTGCAATTCAAAGTTCAATGAGCACTGGGTAAGAAAGCCTTTACAACCACCAGGACCTCCAGCATACCTTTCAGGGTGAGGCAGATGAATCTCAGAGTGGCTAGTAGAGGTGCTGGGAAGTGCTGATTGTGCCAGGGGTTGAGAATCAGCATCCTGCTGTGGGCTTGAAAAGGTTTGAAGATGCTGTAGGATCTCTGTAACAGCTTGACTAAGTTTTGATACGGCATGTTCCTGTTGTGCAAGGACTTGTTCATGTCGTTCCATGGTGGCTGCCTGGCTTGTAACGGCAGCTAAGATGCGTTCTGCATTACTCAGGGGTTGGGCTTCCTCTGCTGGGTTAATATCCATGTTTCAGTCCTACTGTTATGATCCAGCTGGGGATCGAACTCGGGTCTCCGGTGTGTGTGTCCTTGATACTAACCCCTTCACCACTGGTGGAGGTTTAACCCAAATGCAGAGGACGAAAGGACAGTCAAAAAGTCTGAGTTTAATATTTGGCACTTTACTTCCGATGGGAAAAAAAAAAAAAAAAACTCTCCTTGAGAGGCAAAACACAAAGGGTAATCCAGACAGAAAAAAATATCTTCTCAAACATAAGTCCAGAGAGGCAAAAATCAGAAGTCCACAAAAAGGGTTACAAAAACATACTAAAAAATATCTTCTCAAACATAAGTCCAGAGAGGCAAAAATCAGAAGTCCACAAAAAGGGTTACAAAAACATACTAAAAAATATCTTCTCAAACATAAGTCCAGAGAGGCAAAAATCAGAAGTCCACAAAAAGGGTTACAAAAACATACTTTCCCAGAGCAGAACAGAAGGCAACATCTCAAATCCAAAAGATCTTAGAAATGACAACACTTTGGCTGACATCAGGACTGAACAAAAACCAAAATGCAGTGAAGCCTTAAATAGGGTTTATCATTAGGTGTAATTCAACACAGGTGAGAGTATGACAACCAATTAATTAAGGAAACATAAACTGGTTAGAAATAATGCCATCTAGTGGTGAAATCAGGGAACTTCAGACAAAACATTACATTTTTCTGGTCAAAGGTTCCACACAAGTCTGAAAAAGCTAGCCATATCCTCATAGACTCTTTCTGATGTTAAAAGTCAAAAAGGAAAAGTCAAGTCCACCAGACAGTAGTCCATATCGGACCCTTTGAACTTTTTTTCTTGTCAAAGGGTCCCCAAAATGCTGAAAAGTTAGTTTATCCTTATAGACTCTTTCTGATGTTAAAAGTCAAGTCCGCCAGACAGTAGCCCATATCGGGACCTTTGAACTTTTTTTCTGGTCAAAGGGTCCCCAAAACGCTGAAAAGCTATATCTGTCCTCATAGACTCTTTCTGATGTTAAAAGTCAAAGTCAAGTCCACCAGACAGTAGTCCATATCGGACCCTTTGAACTTTTTTTCTGGTCAAAGGGTCCCCAAAATGCTGAAAAGTTATGTTATCCTTATTGACTCTTTCTGATGTTAAAAGTCAAGTCCGCCAGACAGTAGTCCATATCGGACCCTTTGAACTTTTTTCTGGTCAAAGGATCCCCAAAAGGCTGAAAAGCTATATCTGTCCTCATAGACTTTTTCTGATGTCAAAAGTCAAAGTCAAGTCCGCCAGACAGTAGTCCATATCGGACCCTTTGAACTTTTTTTCTTGTCAAAGGGTCCCCAAAGTGCTGAAAAGTTAGGATATCCTTATAGACTCTTTCTGATGTTAAAAGTCAATTCCGCCGGACAGTAGCCCATATCGGGAGCTTTGAACTTTTTTTCTGGTCAAAGGGTCCCCAAAACGCTGAAAAGCTATATCTGTCCTCATAGACTCTTTCTGATGTTAAAAGTCAAAGTCAAGTCCACCAGACAGTAGTCCATATCGGACCCTTTGAACTTTTTTTCTGGTCAAAGGGTCCCCAAAATGCTGAAAAGTTAGGTTATCCTTATTGACTCTTTCTGATGTTAAAATTCAAGTCCGCCAGACAGTAGTCCATATCGGACCCTTTGAACTTTTTTCTGGTCAAAGGGTCCCCAAAAGTCTGAAAAGGCTAGCCATATCCTCATAGACTCTTTCTGATGTTAAAAGTCAAAAAGTCAAAGTCAAGTCCACCAGACAGTAGTCCATATCGGACCCTTTGAACCTTTTCCTGTAACAGTTCGAAATAGACCCAAATGCGAAAGCAGGTTAATGATTTATTTAAAAAAAAAAAAGAAGATAAATGCAACAAAGGCTGTCTGCCGATCACAGGTCGTCTTGATGAACGCAGAACAGGAAAACGATCTCCAGACAGAAACCAGGCAGGATGATGGATGCAGGTAAGCGGTCAGGGAGAGCTCACAGGAATAGGCAAGCGCAGAGTCCACCAGGCAGTTACCACAGCACAGAGAATCAGACTTGACACAGGATAGCCGGGGCAGTAACTCATCTGACATATGCGTACACACAGGACAGGAAACAGTAGCAATACTAAACCGTCAGTAACAGACATGAACGAACAAACAATAAACCGACACGAGGGAAAGAGAACATGAGGTCTAAATAGCCAGAAAATCAGGGCAAGGGGAAACAGGTGTGAGGAGAGCAGGAGTGAACGCTGATTGAGAATGGGTTCAGCTGTGCGAGAGCACACGTAAGAGAGAGAGAGAAACAAGCAGAGAAATAAAACTAGACTCTTGACAGTACCCCCTCCCTAACGGGCGCCCCCTGGCACCCCTGAGGAGGACTGACGGGAGCGGAGGAAATCGTCGATAAGCGAGCGGTCCAGCACATCCCTTCCCGGTACCCAGCTTCTCTCCTCCGGGCCGTATCTCTCCCAATCGACAAGATATTGAAAACCCCGTCCCCGGGGTCGGATGTCCAGCAGCCTCTTAACCTTAAAGACAGAAGGGTTAGCAGCAAGGGCAAGAGGGGGGGGGGGGGAGCAGAACGGAGGCGGAGCGCAGGTTTAATGCACGAGACGTGAAAAACAGGATGGACACGTTTAAGAAAGTGTGGTAACCTGAGCCGTACACCCGCCGGACTGATGACCTTAGTGATGGCATAAGGTCCAATGAAACGGGTGGCCAGTTTCCGAGCGGGTGCCTGAAGGGGTAAATTACGTGTGGAAAGCCAAACTCTTTGCCCACAAACATACCTGGGAGCTTTGGAATGGCGACGATTGGCGATACGACAAGTGCAATCCCTGGTCCGGCACAGAGCTGACCTCACCCTCCGCCAGGTGCGACGACAGCGCTGAATAAAGGCCTGGACCGAGGGGACGGCGACCTCTGGTTCCTGAGAGGGAAACAGAGGTGGCTGGTAGCCCAGACAACAAGAAAACGGGGAAAGGCCAGTGGACGACGAAGGCAGAGAATTATGAGCGTACTCCGCCCATGTCAATTGTTCACACCAGGAGGTGGGGTTATGAGCCGCCAAACAGCGGAGCATACGACCGAGGTCCTGATTAGCGCGCTCAGCTTGCCCATTACTTTGTGGGTGAAACCCTGAAGACAGACTGGCAGTAGCACCAATCTGTTTGCAGAATTCCCTCCAAAAGTTAGAGACAAACTGGGGTCCCCTGTCCGAAACAACATCAGAAGGAAGCCCGTGAATTCTAAAAACATGGTCCACAACCGCCTGCGCAGTCTCTTTAGCCGACGGAAGCTTGGGGAGTGGAACAAAGTGAACCGCTTTCGAAAACCGATCAACGACAGTGAGAATCACCGTATTGCCGCTGGAGGGGGGAAGCCCCGTAACAAAGTCCAGGGCAATATGGGACCAAGGCCGGGAGGGAATAGAGAGGGGGCGAAGCGGACCATCGGGGAGCGAATTACTGGGCTTCTGCTGGGCACAGACAGAACATGACGCAACAAATCGGCGTACCTCCCGTTCCATGGCAGGCCACCAGAATCGCTGGCGGACAGCTGCCAAAGTACGACCCACCCCCGGATGAGCGACCAGTTTAGATGAATGACCCCAACGAAGGACGGCCGGACGAGCGTACTTGGTGACAAATAGCTTCCCCTCAGGACACCCACGGGGAACGACAGTGTGAGAAAGAGCCTTTCGCACCAGCTGTTCCACCCCCCAGGTGACAGACCCAACCACACATCCCTCAGGTAGGATGGTCTCGGTGGTGGGACGACCCTCAGAGGAGGAGAACTGGCGAGAAAGAGCGTCAGGCTTAATGTTCTTTGACCCGGGACGGTAAGAGATAGTGAAATTGAAACGCCCGAAAAAAAGAGCCCAGTGAGCCTGTCTAGAGTTAAGCCTCTTGGCGGAGCGGATATACTCAAGATTACGATGATCAGTCCAGACTATAAACGGACAGGAGGATCCCTCCAACCAATGGCGCCACTCCTCCAGAGCCAGTCGAATAGCTAGAAGCTCCCGGTTACCCACATCATAATTACATTCGGCAGACGAGAGTCGATGCGAGTAAAATGCGCATGGGTGAACCTTCTGATCAAGAGCAGAGCGCTGCGAGAGAACCGCTCCCACCCCGACGTCAGACGCGTCCACCTCAACGATAAACTGATTCTTAGGATCAGGCGAAATCAGAATGGGAGCGGATGTGAACAAACATTTAAGACGCTCAAAAGCACATTGGGCAGCCTCGGACCAGACAAAACGACACTTTGCGGATGTGAGCGCAGTCAAAGGGGCGGCAACCTGACTGAAATTTCTAATAAAACGGCGATAAAAGTTTGCAAACCCCAAAAACCGCTGAAGCGCCGAGCGAGACTCATGGACCAGGCCAGTCAGTGACCGCCTGAACCTTGGAGGGGTCCATGCTTATGCCCTCCGCAGACACGACCGAACCAAGGAAAGTAACTGACTGGAGGTGAAACGCGCATTTCTCGGCCTTAACATAGAGGCGATTCTCTAATAACCGCTGTAATACGCGACGCACATGTTGGGTGTGTACCTGGAGAGATGGGGAGAAAATGAGAATATCATCCAGGTACACGAAGATGAAAATGTTGAGCATGTCTCTTAATACATCGTTTACGAGCGCTTGAAAAACGGCTGGGGCGTTTACCAGCCCGAACGGTAAAACCCGATATTCAAAGTGCCCCAACGGAGTATTAAACGCCGTCTTCCACTCATCCCCGTCCTTGATGCGCACTAAGTGGTACGCGTTACGAAGATCTAACTTCGTGAAAATCTTTGCCCCCTGCAGGATCTCAAAGGCTGATGACATCAATGGTAAAGGATACCGGTTCTTAATGGTGATGTCATTCAGCCCACGATAATCGATGCAGGGGCGCAGAGAGCCGTCTTTCTTTTTCACGAAGAAAAATCCCGCACCGGCAGGGGAGGAAGAGGGAACGATGGTACCGGCCATAAGTGAAGTATCAAGGTACTTCTCGAGCGCCTCACGTTCAGGAGCGGATAAAGAATACAAACGCCCGCGGGGAGGAGTGGTGCCAGGGAGAAGGTCGATACTACAATCATAAGGGCGATGGGGAGGGAGAGAAGCGGCCCGGGATCGACTGAACACCGCTCGCAGATCGAGATACTCCTCCGGAACCCCAGATACATCAATAGACTCCTCCTGAAAAACAGAAAAAGAAGAAACAGAGGGAACAGCAGAGACAAGACAATTGGTGTGACAAGACAAGCTCCAAGAAACAATAGAACTATCAGACCAGTTAACATGTGGATTGTGCTTAGTTAACCATGGATATCCTAGGGCAATGGGGGCCATAGGGGACTGAAAAACAAAAAAAGAAATCTTTTCTTGGTGGTTGCCAGACGTGGTGAGACTCACCAGGGCAGTAGCCAGGTGAATATTGGAAAGAACGCGACCATCCAGGGCGAGGGCTGTGGGTGTATCCTTTAATTCATGAAGGGGCAAACCATGTTCTATAGCCCACCTCTCATCGACAAAATTCCCCTCCGCCCCGGAGTCAATAAGAGCAGAGCAGACAACAGAACTGGTACCCCAGCGAAGGATGGCTGAAATCATGGAGCGGGAACTGAAGGATGGGGATAGTGGGGTAGCGCTCGCCAATATTCCCCTAACTACTGGCGAGCTCTCTCTTTTACCGAACATGTGGCAGCAAAGTGACCCGTGCCACCACAGTAAAGGCACAACCTCTCTCGAATACGGCGCTGGCGTTCAGCAGAGGAGAGGTGTATTCTCCCTAGCTGCATTGGCTCAGATTCAGGATGAGGTTCAGGTGACACAGTCTGAGTGAATGGGGCTCCCCGGAATCCCGTGACGTCAGAACGAGCACGTCGGCGTAAGTCGAAACGGTTGTCTAAACGAATGGCTAATTCAACCAGCTCATCCAGACTGGAGGGAAATTCTCGAGCAAAAATATCGTCCTTAAGCTCATCATTCAAGCCCTCCAGAAAGCGTGCCGTGAGCGCAACTTCATTCCATTCGCAGGTAGCAGATAAAGTCTTAAATTCAATGGCATAATCAGCTGCAGAGCGTCTTCCTTGACGAAGCGCAGCCAACTGACGAGAAGCCTCGCGCCCGAAGACAGAACGGTCGAAAACTTTCAACATCTCCTCCTTGAATGAATTAAACTGGTCGCAGCAATCAGCTCCAGCCTCCCAGACAGCCGTTCCCCATTCCCGGGCTCGACTAGTGAGAAGGGAAACCACATACGCAACCTTGGCGCGGTCGGAGGCATACGTGACAGGTTGAAGAGAAAATATCACTTCACACTGGGTGAGAAATGCACGGCACTCAGTAGGCTCACCAGAGTAGCAGGGAGGATTGTTAATACGAGGCTCGGAGGTGTGTCGCGACCCAGAAGAGAACTGATCTTGACGCAGGTGATGAAGCTGACCAGTAAGATCCGACACCTGGGCTACGAGTGAATCCACGGCGTGCTTGGCGGCGGCTAATTCATCGGAATGTCTGCCCAGCAATGCTCCCTGCAGTTCAACGGCTGAGCGGATGGTTGTATCGTTCGCTGGGTCCGTCATGGTCGGTTTATTCTGTAACAGTTCGAAATAGACCCAAATGCGAAAGCAGGTTAATGATTTATTGAAAAGAAAGAAGATAAATGGAACAAAGGCTGTCTGCCGATCACAGGTCGTCTTGATGAACGCAGAACAGGAAAACGATCTCCAGACAGAAACCAGGCAGGATGATGGATGCAGGTAAGCGGTCAGGGAGAGCTCACAGGAATAGGCAAGCGCAGAGTCCACCAGGCAGTTACCACAGCACAGAGAATCAGACTTGACACAGGATAGCCGGGGCAGTAACTCATCTGACATATGCGTACACACAGGACAGGAAACAGTAGCAATACTAAACCGTCAGTAACAGACATGAACGAACAAACAATAAACCGACACGAGGGAAAGAGAACGTGAGGTCTAAATAGCCAGAAAATCAGGGCAAGGGGAAACAGGTGTGAGGAGAGCAGGAGTGAACGCTGATTGAGAATGGGTTCAGCTGTGCGAGAGCACACGTAAGAGAGAGAGAGAGAAACAAGCAGAGAAATAAAACTAGACTCCTGACATTTCCTGGTCAAAGGGTCCCCAAAAGGATGAATAGCTAGCCATATCCTCATACACTCTTTCTTATGTTAAAAGTCAAAGTCAAGTCCACCAGACAGTAGTCCATATCGGACCCTTTGAACTTTTTTTCTGGTCAAAGGGTCCCCAAAAGGCTGAAAAGCTATAAATCTTTATAGACTCTTTCTTATGTAAAGTCCACCAGACAATAGTCCATATCGGACCCTTTGAACTTTTTTTTCTGGTCAAAGGGTCCCCAAAAGGCTGAAAAGCTAGCCATATCCTTATAGACTCTTTCTGATGTTAAAAGTCAAAGTCAAGTCAGTATGCCATATTGGACCCTTTGAACTTTTTTTCTGGTCAAAGGGTCCCCAAAAGGCTGAAAAGCTAGCCATATCCTTATAGACTCTTTCTGATGTTAAAAGTCAAAGTCAAGTCAGTATTCCATATCGGACCCTTTGAACTTTTTATCTGGTCAAAGGGTCCCCAAAAGGTTGAAAAGCTAGCCATATTACTGTTTCTGATGTTAAAAGTCAAAAGGTCAAAGTCAAGTCCGCCAGACAGTAGTCCATATCGGACCCTTTGAACTATTTTTCTGGTCAAAGGGTCCCAAAAAGGCTGAAAAGCTAGCCATATCCTTATAGACTCTTTCTGATGTTAAAAGTCAAAAAGTCAAAGTCAAGTCCGCCAGACAGTAGTCCATATCGGACCCTTTGAACTTTTTATCTGGTCAAAGGGTCCCCAAAAGGCTGAAACGCTAGACATATCCTTATAGACTCTTTCTGATGTTAAAAGACAAAAAGTCAAAGTCAAGTCCGCCATACAGTAGTCCATATCGGACCCCTTTGAACTTTTTTTCAAGTCAAAGGGTCCCCAAAAGGCTGAAAAGCTAGGCATATCCTTATAGACTCTTTCTGATGTTAAAAGTCAAAGAGTCAAAGTCAAGTCCGCCAGACAGTAGTCCATATCGGACCCTTTGAAATTTTTTTTCTGGTCAAAGGGTCCCCAAAAGGTTGAAAAGCTAGCCATATTACTCTTTCTGATGTTAAAAGTCAAAAAGTCAAAGTTAAGTCCGCCAGACAGTAGTCCATATTGGACCCTTTGAACTTTTTTTCTGGTCAAAGGGTTCCCAAAAGGCTGAAAAGCTAGACATATCCTTATAGACTCTTTCTGATGTTAAAAGTCAAAAAGTCAAAGTCAAGTCCGCCAGACAGTAGTCCATATCGGACCCTTTGAACTTTTTTTCTGGTCAAAGGGTCCCCAAAAGGCTGAAAAGCTAGTCATATCCTTATAGACTCCTTCTGATGTTAAAAGTCAAAGAGTCAAAGTCAAGTCCGCCAGACAGTAGTCCATATCGGACCCTTTGAAGTTTTTTTCTGGTCAAAGGGTCCCCAAAAGGCTGAAAAGCTAGCCATATCCTTATAGACTCTTTCTGATGTTAAAAGTCAAAAAGTCAAAGTCAAGTCCGCCAGACAGTAGTCCATAGCCCTTTGAACCCGAACTTTGTTTCTGGTCAAAGGGTCCCCAAAAGGCTGAAAAGCTATATATCCTTAAAGACTGTTACTGATGTTAAAAAAGTCAAGTTCACCAGACAGTAGCACATATCGGACCCTTTGAACTTTTTTTTCTGGTCAAAGGGTCCCCAAAAGGCTGAAAAGTAATATATCCTTAAAGACTCTTTCTGATGTTAAAAAAGTCATAAAGTCAAAGTCAAGTCTGCCAGACAGTAGTCCAGATCGGACACTTTGAAGTTTTTTTCTGGTCAAAGGGTCCCCAAAAGACTGAAAAGCTAGCCATATCCTTATAGACTCTTTCTGATGTTAAAAGTCAAAAAGTCAAAGTCAAGTACGCCAGACAGTAGTCCATATCGGACCCTTTGAACTTTTTTTCTGGTCAAAGGGTCCCCAAAAGGCAGAAAAGCTATATATCCTTATAGACTCTTTCTGATGTTAAAAGTCAAAAAGTCAAAGTCAAGTCCGCCAGACAGTAGTCCAGATCGGACACTTTGAAGTTTTTTTCTGGTCAAAGGGTCCCCAAAAGACTGAAAAGCTAGCCATATCCTTATAGATTCTTTCTGATGTTAAAAGTCAAAAAGTCAAAGTCAAGTCCGCCAGACAGTAGTCCATATCGGACCCTTTGAACTTTTTTTCTGGTCAAAGGGTCCCCAAAAGGCTGAAAAGCTATTATCCTTAAAGACTGTTTCTGATGTTAAAAATCAAAAAGTCAAAGTCAAGTCCGCCAGACAGTAGTCCATTTCGGACCCCTTTGAACTTTTTTCCTGGTCAAAGGGTCCCCAAAATGCTGAAAAGCTAGCCATATCCTCATAGACTCTTTCTGATGTTAAGTCCGCCAGACAGTAGTCCATATCAGACCCTTTGAACTTTTTTTCTGGTCAAAGGGTCCCCAAAAGGCTTCAAAGCTAGCCATATCCTTATAGACTCTTTCTGATGTTAAAAGTCAAAAAGTCAAAGTATATTCCGCCAGACTGTAGTCCATATTGGACCCTTTGAACTTTTTTTCTGGTCAAAGGGTCCCCAAAAAGCTGAAAAGCTAGCCATATCCTTATAGACTCTTTCTGACGTTAAAAAAGTCAAGTCCGCCAGAAAGTAGTCCATATCGGACGCTTTGAACTTTTTTTCTGGTCAAAGGGTCCCCAAAAGGCTGAAAAGCTAGCCATATCCTTATAGACTCTTTCTGATGTTAAAAGTCCAGTCCGCCAGACAGTAGTCCATATCTGACCCTTTGAACTTTTTTTCTGGTCAAAGGGTCCCCAAAAGGCTGAAAAGCTATATATCCTTATAGACTCTTTCTGATGTTAAAAATCAAAAAGTCAAAGTCAAGTCTAACAGACAGTAGTCCATATCGGACCCTTTGAACTTTTTTTTGTGGTCAAAGGTTCCCCAACAGGCTGAAAAGCTAGCCATATGACTCTTTCTGATGTTAAAAGTCAAAAAGTCAAAGTCAAGTCCACCAGACAGTAGTCCATATCGGACACTTTGAACTTTTTTTCTGGTCAAAGGGTCCCCAAAAGGCTGAAAAGCTAGGTTATCCTTACAGACTCTTTCTGATGTTACAAGTCAAGTCCGCCAGACAGTAGTCCATACCGGACCCTTTGAACTTTGAACTTTTTTCTTGTCAAAGGGTCCCCAAAAGGCTGAAAAGCTAGCCATATCCTCATAGACTCTTTCTGATGTTAAAAGTCAAAAGTTAGAGTCAAGTCCGCCAGACAGTAGTCCATATCGGACCCTTTGAACTTTTTTCCTGGTCAAAGGGTCCCCAAAAGGCTGAAAAGCTAGCCATATCCTCATAGACTCTTTCTGATGTTAAAAGTCAAAAAGTCAAAGTCAAGTCCGCCAGACAGTAGTCCATATCGGACCCTTTGAACTTTTTTCCTGGTCAAAGGGTCCCCAAAAGGCTGAAAATCTAGCCATATCCTCATAGACTCTTTCTGATGTTAAAAGTCAAAAAGTCAAAGTCAAGTCCGCCAGACAGTAGTCCATTTCGGACCCCTTTGAACTTTTTTCCTGGTCAAAGGGTCCCCAAAAGGCTGAAAAGCTAGCCATATCCTCATAGACTCTTTTTGATGTTAAGTCCGCCAGACAGTAGTCCATATCAGTCCCTTTTAACTTTTTTTCTGGTCAAAGGGTCCCCAAAAGGCTGCAAAGCTAGCCATATCCTTATAGACTCTTTCTGATGTTAAAAGTCAAAAAGTCAAAGTATATTCCGCCAGACAGTAGTCCATATTGGACCCTTTGAACTTTTTTTCTGGTCAAAGGGTCCCCAAAAAGCGGAAAAGCTAGCCATATCCTTATAGACTCTTTCTGATGTTAAAAAAGTCAAGTCCGCCAGACAGTAGTCCATATCGGACGCTTTGAACTTTTTTTCTGGTCAAAGGGTCCCCAAAAGGCTGAAAAGCCTTATAGACTCTTTCTGATGTTAAAAGTCAAAAAGTAAAAGTCAAGTCTGCCAGACATTAGGCCATATCGGACCCTTTTGATCTTTTTTTCTGGTCAAAGGGTCCCCAAAAGGCTGAAAAGCTATATATCCTTAAAGACTGTTTTTTTGTGTTAAAAATGTCAAGTCCGCCAGACAGTAGTCCATATCGGACCATTTGAACTTTTTTTCTGGTCAAAGGGTCCCAAAAAGGCTGAAAAGCTAGCCATATCCTTATAGACTCTTTCTGATGTTAAAAGTCAAGTCCGCCAGACAGTAGTCCATATCGGACCCTTTGAACTTTTTTTCTGGTCAAAGGGTCCCCAAAAGGCTGAAAAGCTATATATCCTTATAGACTCTTTCTGATGTTAAAAATCAAAAAGTCAAAGTCAAGTCTGCCAGACAGTAGTCCATATCGGACCCTTTGAACTTTTTTTTGTGGTCAAAGGGTCCCCAACAGACTGAAAAGCTAGCCATATGACTCTTTCTGATGTTAAAAGTCAAAAAGTCAAAGTCAAGTACACCAGACAGTAGTCCATACCGGACCCTTTGAACTTTGAACTTCTTTCTGGTCAAAGGGTCCCCAAATGGCTGAAAAGCTAGCCATATCCTCATAGACTCTTTCTGATGTTAAAAGTCAAAAGTCAAAGTCAAGTCCGCCAGACAGTAGTCCATATCGGACCCTTTGAACTTTTTTCCTGGTCAAAGGGTCCCCAAAAGGCTGAAAAGCTAGCCATATCCTCATAGACTCTTTCTGATTTTAAAAGTAAAAAAAGTCAGTCAAGTCCGCTAGACTGTAGTCCATATCGGACCCTTTGAACTTTTTTTCTGGTCAAAGGCTCCCCAAAAGGCTGAAAAGCTGGCCATATCCTTATAGACTCTTTCTGATGTTAAAACTCAAAAAGTAAAAGTCAAGTCTGCCAGACAGTAGTCCATATCGGACCCTTTGAACTTTTTTTCTGGTCAAAGGGTCCCCAAAAGGCTGAAAAGCTAGCCATATCCTTATAGATTCTTTCTGATGTTAAAAGTCAAAGGCAAGTCAGCCAGACAGTAGTCAATATCGGACCCTTTGAACTTTTTTCCTGGTCAATGGGTCCCCAAAAGGCTGAAAAGCTAGCCATAACCTCATAGCATCTTTCTGATGTTAATTCCGCCAGACAGTAGTCCATATCGGACCCTTTGAACTTTTTTTCTGGTCAAAGGGTCCCCAAAAGGCTGAAAAGCTAGGTTATCCTTATAGACTCTTTCTGATGTTAAAAGTCAAGTCTGCCAGACAGTAATCCATACCGGACCCTTTGAACTTTTAACTTTTTTACTGGTCAAAGGGTCCTCAAAAGGCTGAAAAGCTAGCCATATCCTCATAGACAGCAATCCCTTTGAACTTTGAACTTTTTTCTGGTCAAAGGGTCCCCAAAAGGCTGAAAATCTAGCCATATCCTTATAGACTCTTTCTGATGTTAAAAGTCAAGTCCGCCAGACAGTAGTCCATACCGGACCCTTTGAACTTTTAACTTTTTTACTGGTCAAAGGGTCCTCAAAAGGCTGAAAAGCTAGCCATATCCTCATAGACTCTTTCTGATGTTAAAAGTCAAAGTCTAGTCCGCCAGACATTAGTCCATATGGGACCTTTTGAACTTTCTTTCTGGTCAAATGGTCCCCAAAAGGCTGAAAAGCTATATCTGTCCTCATAGACTCTTTTGATCTAAAAAATCAAAGTCAAGTCAGCCAGACAGTAGTCCATATCGGACCCTTTAAACTTTTTTTCTGGTCAATGGGTCCCCAAAAGGCTGAAGAGCTAGCATATCCTTATAGACTCTTTCTGATGTTAAAAGTCAAGTCCGCCAGACAGTAGTCCATATCGGAGCCCTTGAACTTTTTTTCTGGTCAAAGTGTCCCCAAAAGGCTGAAAAGCTAGCCATATCCTTATGGACTTCTTCTGATGTTAAATGTCAAAAAGTCAAGTCCGCCAGACAGTAGTCCATATCAAAAGGACTCTTTTGCAATAAATATGTTAATTCGGTCAAATATGGAATACTGTACGACTGACGTCATATCAGCTGGAGTCCAGAGTTTATATAGGAAAAAAATACATTTTGCGGACCCTTCGGCCGGAGATATGCTCAATAGATCAGATATGATGGAATCTACTATAAGGATATAAAGCTATACTTTGAGGACCCTTTTAACTGAAAAAACATCAGTAGGAAAGATATGGACTTCTATATGGCCTCTGAAGCATCAGAAGCATCATAAGAAGTTAATCTGAATTAAAAGTATTGTTCAAGAACTCTTTGTCCAGAAATATGTTCAGTAGGTAAAAAAGGGACCTCTGTATGGCTGATTTAACAACAGAAGGAGTCTACAAGTTTACATTGTTTAAAACATTTTGAGATCTTTTTGACCAAAAATAAGTTTAATAGGTCAGGTATGGACTTCTATATGGCTTATGAAGCATCAGAAGGAGTCTATATAGAAAGTTCAAGATCAAGTACTCTTGGACCAGAAATATGTTCAGTAGGTCAAAAAGGGACCTATGTGTGGCTGATTTAACATCAGAAAGAGTCTATAAGGATATTTAGTTTTTAAAGCTTTTGAGGACACTTTGACCAGAAAAAAGTTCAAAAGGTCCGATATGGACTACTCTCTGGTGGATTTAACATCAGAAAGAGTCTATAAGGATATAAAGCTATACTCTGAGGACCCTTTTAGCAGAAAAAAGATCAATATTTCAGATATGGACTTCTATATGGCCTCAGAAGCATGAGAAGGATCATAAGTCAATCTGTATGAAAAGTTAATATTGTTCAAGAACTCTTTGTCCAGAAATATGTTTAGTAGGTCAAAAAGGGACCTCTGTTTGGCTGATTTAACATCAGGAGTCTATAAGTTTATATACTTTTTAAACCTTTTGAGGACCCTTTAGAATAACATATAAGCAATATGCACTTTGTTGCTGAGTTGAACTAACTCATTCCGTATAATGGATGAAAGAGATGCACAATGCATTGCACATATGATCAGGCGTTATGCAGTGAAGAATAACATATAAGTAATATTCACTTTTTTGCATTGCAATGCTTTCAAGAACTAACTCATTCCGTATAGTGGATTGAGGAGATGTGCAATGCAATCTGCTGTTGCATTGCATTGCATATATGATCAAGCATTGTGCATTGAAGATTAACATAAGGAATATGCACATTGCTGCATTGCAATGCATTCAAGAACTAACTCAGTTAGTAGTGCATTAAAGAGATGGGCAAGTCAATCTGCTGTTTTAATAACTTTTTGTTGTTTCATTCCATTTCATAAAAGGACTAACTTATTCCTTTGTGCGATGTAAAAACTAAGGCTTAGAAACTGCTTTTGGATTCAATAACTAACTCATTCCATAGTGCATTGAAGAGATTGCAATGCAATCTGCTGTTACATTGCATTGCACATACGATCAAGCGTTGTGCAGTAATAATAACATATAAGTAATATGCACTTTGTTGCATTGCAATGCATTCAAGAACTAACTCATTCCAAAGTAAATTGAAGAGATTGCAATGGAATCTGCTGTTGCATTGCATTGCACATACGATCAAGCGTTGTGCATTAAGAATAACATATAAGCAATATGCACTTTGTTGCCGTGTTAGCATTCAAGAACTAACTCATTTTGTAGTGCATTAAAGAGATGTGCAATGCTGTTTTGATAACTTTTTTTTTCATTCATTGCATAAAAGAACTAACTTGTTTTTGCAATAAAAAAAACACCATTGTGTATGAGGAAAATCATTGCATTAGCTGTTGAAAAGACAACTCACAGCATATTGTTTTTCGCATTGCATCAGCTCATTAATTTGTGTTCTCGCGAGAAAACATCACAGAGCTGTCCAATGCATGCAATAACTAACTCTTTCCTTTGTACAACGAAGAGATGTGCAATGCAGCACACTGTTTCATTGCATTGCACAAGCATTTTGCATGGAAGAATAACATTAAATTAATATGCACTTTGTTGCATTGCAATGCATTCAAGAACTAACTCATTCCGTAGTGCATTGAAGAGATTGCAATGCAATCTGCTGTTGCTGTCATTGAAATGCATTCAAGAACTAACTCAGTTTGTAGCGCATTAAAAGAGATGGGCAATGCAATCTGCTGTTTTAATAACTTTTTGTTGTTTCATTCCATTGCATAAAAGGACTAACTTATTCCTTTGTGCAATGAAAAACAAACGCTTAGAAACTGCTTTTGGATTCAATAACTAACTCATTCCTTAGTGCATTGAAGAGCTTGCAGTGCAATCTGCTGTTGCATTGCATTGCACATACGATCAAGCATTGTGCATTGAACTCATAAGCAATATGCACATTATTGCATTGCAATGCATTCAAGAACTAACTCATTCCGAAGTGCATTTAAAGAGATTGCAATGCAATCTGCTGTTGCATTGCATTGCACATACGATCAAGCGTTGTGCATTAAGAATAACATATAAGCAATATGCACTTTGTTGCATTGCAATGCATTCAAGAACTAACTCATTTTGTAGTGCATTGAAGAGATGGGCAATGCAATCTGCTGTTTTAATAACTTTTTGTTGTTTCATTCCATTGCACAAAAGGACTAACTTATTCCTTTGTGCAATGAAAAAACGAACGATTAGAAACTGCTTTTGGATTCAAGAACTAACTCATTCCGTAGTACATTAAGAGATGTGCAATGCAATCTGCTGTTGCATTGCATTGCAAATACGATCAAGCGTTGTGCAGTGAAGAATAACTTATAAGCAATACGCACTTTTTTGCATTGCAATACATTAAATAACTAACTCATTCCGTAGTGGATTGAAGAGATATGCAATGCAATCTGCTATTGCAGTGCTTTGCTCATACGATCAAGCGTTGTGAATTGAGAATAACATATAAGCAATATGCACTTTGCTTCATTGCAATGCATCAAGAACTAAATCATTTTGTTGTGCATTAAAGAGATGGGCAATGCAATCTGCTGTTTTACTAACTTTTTGTTGTTTAATTCCATTGCACAAAAGGACTAATTTATTCCTTTTTGCAATGAAAAAACTAACGCTTAAAAAACTGATGTTGCAATGCACATATGATAAAGCGTTAGAATAACATATAAGAGATATGGACTTTTTTGCATTGCAATGCATTCAAGAACTAACTCATTCCGTAGTGCATTGAAGAGATTGCACATAGATGAAGCGTTGTCCATTGAAGAATAACATATAATAATTATGCATTCAATATGCCCTTTTTTGCATTGCAATGCATTCAAGAACTAACTCATTCCGTAATGCGTTGAATAGATAACATTCATATAGTTTCATTTCATTGCAATGAAAAGAAAATACATAAAATAACACATGAGCTTTCGCATTGAAATCCCATACTATATCTAATTTATTCCGATTTGCATTGAAGAGATTGCAATGCAATCTGCTGTTGAATTGCCCAGAATAATGCTAATAAAATAAAACAAATAAATGTTCCAGAGGGACGAACATTAAATACAAAAACCAGTGTGAATAACAATATCTTAAAATAAACCAGACAGTAGTCCATATCGGACCCTTTGAAAATTTTTTCTGGTCAAAGTGTCACCAAAAGGCTAAAAAGTCAAAGTCAAGTCCGCCAGACAGCAGTCCATATCGGACCCTTTGAACTTTTTTTCTGGTCAAAGGGTCCCCAACAGGCTGAAAAGCTAGCCATATGACTCTTTCTGATGTTAAAAGTCAAAAAGTCAAAGTCAAGTCCGCAGACAGTAGTCCATATCGGACCCTTTGAACTTTTTTTTCTGGTCAAAGGGTCCCCAACAGACTGAAAAGCCAGCCATATGACTATTTCTGATATTAAAAGTCAAAAAGTCAAAGTCTAGTCCGCCAGACATTAGTCCATATGGGACCTTTTGAACTTTCTTTCTGGTCAAATGGTCCCCAAAAGGCTGAAAAGCTATATCTGTCCTCATAGACTCTTTTTAAACTAAAAAATCAAAGTCAAGTCCGCCAGACAGTAGTCCATATCGGACCCTTTGAACTTTTTTTCTGGTCAAAGGGTTCCCAAAAGGCTGAAAAGCTAGCCATATCCTTATAGACTCTTTCTGATGTTAAAAGTCAAAAAGTCAAAGTCAAGTCCGCCAGACAGTAGTCCATATTGTACCCTTTGAACTTTTTCTCTGGTCAAAGGGTCCCCAAAAGGCTGAAAAGCTAGCCATATCCTTATAGACTTTTTCTGATGTTAAAAAAGTCAAAAAGTCAAAGTCAAGTCCGCCAAACAGTAGTCCATATCGGACAATTTGAACTTTTTTTCTGGTCAAAGGGTCCCCAACAGGCTGAAAATCTAGCCATATGAATCCTTCTGATGTTAAAAGTCAAAAAGTCAAAGTCAAGTCCGCCAGACAGTAGTCCATATCGGACCCTTTGAACTGTTTTTCTGGTCAAAAGGTCCCCAAAAGTCTGAAAAGCTAGCCATATCCTTATAGACTCTTTCTGATGTTAAAAGTAAAAAAGTCAAAGTCAAGTGGATGATGGATGCAGGTAAGCGGTCAGGGAGAGCTCACAGGAATAGGCAAGCGCAGAGTCCACCAGGCAGTTACCACAGCACAGAGAATCAGACTTGACACAGGATAGCCGGGGCAGTAACTCATCTGACATATGCGTACACACAGGACAGGAAACAGTAGCAATACTAAACCGTCAGTAACAGACATGAACGAACAAACAATAAACCGACACGAGGGAAAGAGAACATGAGGTCTAAATAGCCAGAAAATCAGGGCAAGGGGAAACAGGTGTGAGGAGAGCAGGAGTGAACGCTGATTGAGAATGGGTTCAGCTGTGCGAGAGCACACGTAAGAGAGAGAGAGAAACAAGCAGAGAAATAAAACTAGACTCCTGACAGTACCCCCTCCCTAACGGGCGCCCCCTGGCGCCCCTGAGGAGGAGAGACGGGAGCGGAGGAAATCGTCGATAAGCGAGCGGTCCAGCACATCCCTTCCCGGTACCCAGCTTCTCTCCTCCGGGCCGTATCCCTCCCAATCGACAAGATATTGAAAACCCCGTCCCCGGGGTCGGACGTCCAGCAGCCTCTTAACCTTAAAGACAGAAGGGTTAGCAGCAAGGGCAAGAGGGGGGGGGGGAGCAGAACGGAGGCGGAGCGCAGGTTTAATGCACGAGACGTGAAAAACAGGATGGACACGTTTAAGAGAGTGTGGTAACCTGAGCCGTACACCCGCCGGACTGATGACCTTAGTGATGGCATAAGGTCCAATGAAACGGGTGGCCAGTTTCCGAGCGGGTGCCTGAAGGGGTAAATTCCCGCACCGGCAGGGGAGGAAGAGGGAACGATGGTACCGGCCATAAGTGAAGTATCAAGGTACTTCTCGAGCGCCTCACGTTCAGGAGCGGATAAAGAATACAAACGCCCGCGGGGAGGAGTGGTGCCAGGGAGAAGGTCGATACTACAATCATAAGGGCGATGGGGAGGGAGAGAAGCGGCCCGGGATCGACTGAACACCGCTCGCAGATCGAGATACTCCTCCGGAACCCCAGATACATCAATAGACTCCTCCTGAAAAACAGACAAAGAAGAAACAGAGGGAACAGCAGAGACAAGACAATTGGTGTGACAAGACAAGCTCCAAGAAACAATAGAACTATCAGACCAGTTAACATGTGGATTGTGCTTAGTTAACCATGGATGTCCTAGGACAATGGGGGCCATAGGGGACTGAAAAACAAAAAAAGAAATCTTTTCTTGGTGGTTGCCAGAAGTGGTGAGACTCACCAGGGCAGTAGCCAGGTGAATATTGGAAAGAACGCGACCATCCAGGGCGAGGGCTGTGGGTGTATCCTTTAATTCATGAAGGGGCAAACCATGTTCTATAGCCCACCTCTCATCGACAAAATTCCCCTCCGCCCCGGAGTCAATAAGAGCAGAGCAGACAACAGAACTGGTACCCCAGCGAAGGATGGCTGAAATCATGGAGCGGGAACTGAAGGATGGGGATAGTGGGGTAGCGCTCGCCAATATTCCCCTAACTACTGGCGAGCTCTCTCTTTTACCGAACATGTGGCAGCAAAGTGACCCGTGCCACCACAGTAAAGGCACAACCTCTCTCGAATACGGCGCTGGCGTTCAGCAGAGGAGAGGTGTATTCTCCCTAGCTGCATTGGCTCAGATTCAGGATGAGGTTCAGGTGACACAGTCTGAGTGAATGGGGCTCCCCGGAATCCCGTGACGTCAGAACGAGCACGTCGGCGTAAGTCGAAACGGTTGTCTAAACGAATGGCTAATTCAACCAGCTCATCCAGACTGGAGGGAAATTCTCGAGCAAAAATATCGTCCTTAAGCTCATCATTCAAGCCCTCCAGAAAGCGTGCCGTGAGCGCAACTTCATTCCATTCGCAGGTAGCAGATAAAGTCTTAAATTCAATGGCATAATCAGCTGCGGAGCGTCTTCCTTGACGAAGCGCAGCCAACTGACGAGAAGCCTCGCGCCCGAAGACAGAACGGTCGAAAACTTTCAACATCTCCTCCTTGAATGAATTAAACTGGTCGCAGCAATCAGCTCCAGCCTCCCAGACAGCCGTTCCCCATTCCCGGGCTCGACTAGTGAGAAGGGAAACCACATACGCAACCTTGGTGCGGTCGGAGGCATACGTGACAGGTTGAAGAGAAAATATCACTTCACACTGGGTGAGAAATGCACGGCACTCAGTAGGCTCACCAGAGTAGCAGGGAGGATTGTTAATACGAGGCTCGGAGGTGTGTCGCGACCCAGAAGAGAACTGATCTTGACGCAGGTGATGAAGCTGACCAGTAAGATCCGACACCTGGGCTACGAGTGAATCCACAGCGTGCTTGGCGGCGGCTAATTCATCGGAATGTCTGCCCAGCAATGCTCCCTGCAGTTCAACGGCTGAGCGGATGGTTGTATCGTTCGCTGGGTCCGTCATGGTCGGTTTATTCTGTAACAGTTCGAAATAGACCCAAATGCGAAAGCAGGTTAATGATTTATTGAAAAGAAAGAAGATAAATGCAACAAAGGCTGTCTGCCGATCACAGGTCGTCTTGATGAACGCAGAACAGGAAAACGATCTCCAGACAGAAACCAGGCAGGATGATGGATGCAGGTAAGCGGTCAGGGAGAGCTCACAGGAATAGGAAAGCACAGAGTCCACCAGGCAGTTACCACAGCACAGAGAATCAGACTTGACACAGGATAGCCGGGGCAGTAACTCATCTGACATATGCGTACACACAGGACAGGAAACAGTAGCAATACTAAACCGTCAGTAACAGACATGAACGAACAAACAATAAACCGACACGAGGGAAAGAGAACATGAGGTCTAAATAGCCAGAAAATCAGGGCAAGGGGAAACAGGTGTGAGGAGAGCAGGAGTGAACGCTGATTGAGAATGGGTTCAGCTGTGCGAGAGCACACGTAAGAGAGAGAGAGAGAAACAAGCAGAGAAATAAAACTAGACTCCTGACATTTCCTGGTCAAAGGGTCCCCAAAAGGATGAATAGCTAGCCATATCCTCATACACTCTTTCTTATGTTAAAAGTCAAAGTCAAGTCCGCCAGACAGTAGTCCATATCGGACCCTTTGAACTTTTTTTCTGGTCAAAGGGTCCCCAAAAGGCTGAAAAGCTATAAATCTTTATAGACTCTTTCTTATGTAAAGTCCACCAGACAATAGTCCATATCGGACCCTTTGAACTTTTTTTTCTGGTCAAAGGGTCCCCAAAAGGCTGAAAAGCTAGCCATATCCTTATAGACTCTTTCTGATGTTAAAAGTCAAAGTCAAGTCAGTATGCCATATCGGACCCTTTGAACTTTTTTTCTGGTCAAAGGGTCCCCAAAAGGCTGAAAAGCTAGCCATATCCTTATAGACTCTTTCTGATGTTAAAACTCAAAGTCAAGTCAGTATTCCATATCGGACCCTTTGAACTTTTTATCTGGTCAAAGGGTCCCCAAAAGGTTGAAAAGCTAGCCATATTACTCTTTCTGATGTTAAAAGTCAAAAGGTCAAAGTCAAGTCCGCCAGACAGTAGTCCATATCGGACCCTTTGAACTATTTTTCTGGTCAAAGGGTCCCAAAAAGGCTGAAAAGCTAGCCATATCCTTATAGACTCTTTCTGATGTTAAAAGTCAAAAAGTCAAAGTCAAGTCCGCCAGACAGTAGTCCATATCGGACCCTTTGAACTTTTTATCTGGTCAAAGGGTCCCCAACAGGCTGAAACGCTAGACATATCCTTATAGACTCTTTCTGATGTTAAAAGACAAAAAGTCAAAGTCAAGTCCGCCATACAGTAGTCCATATCGGACCCTTTGAACTTTTTTTCAAGTCAAAGGGTCCCCAAAAGGCTGAAAAGCTAGGCATATTCTTATAGACTCTTTCTGATGTTAAAAGTCAAAGAGTCAAAGTCAAGTCCGCCAGACAGTAGTCCATATCGGACCCTTTGAAATTTTTTTTTCTTGTCAAAGGGTCCCCAAAAGGTTGAAAAGCTAGCCATATTACTCTTTCTGATGTTAAAAGTCAAAAAGTCAAAGTTAAGTCCGCCAGACAGTAGTCCATATCGGACCCTTTGAACTTTTTTTCTGGTCAAAGGGTTCCCAAAAGGCTGAAAAGCTATACATATCCTTATAGACTCTTTCTGATGTTAAAAGTCAAAAAGTCAAAGTCAAGTCCGCCAGACAGTAGTCCATATCGGACCCTTTGAACTTTTTTTCTGGTCAAAGGGTCCCCAAAAGGCTGAAAAGCTAGCCATATCCTTATAGACTCTTTTTGATGTTAAAAGTCAAAAAGTCAAAGTCAAGTCCGCCAGACAGTAGTCCATAGCCCTTTGAACCCGAACTTTTTTTCTGGTCAAAGGGTCCCCAAAAGGCTGAAAAGCTATATATCCTTAAAGACTGTTACTGATGTTAAAAAAGTCAAGTTCACCAGACAGTAGCCCATATCGGACCCTTTGAACTTTTTTTCTGGTCAAAGGGTCCCCAAAAGGCTGAAAAGTAATATATCCTGAAAGACTCTTTCTGATGTTAAAAAAGTCATAAAGTCAAAGTCAAGTCCGCCAGACAGTAGTCCAGATCGGACACTTTGAAGTTTTTTTCTGGTCAAAGGGTCCCCAAAAGACTGAAAAGATAGCCATATCCTTATAGACTCTTTCTGATGTTAAAAGTCAAAAAGTCAAAGTCAAGTACGCCAGACAGTACACTTTTGGGGACCCTTTGACCAGAAAAAAAGTTCAAAGGGTCCCCAAAAGGCTGAAAAGCTATATATCCTTATAGACTCTTTCTGATGTTAAAAGTCAAAAAGTCAAAGTCAAGTCCGCCAGACAGTAGTCCATATCGGACCCTTTGAACTTTTTTTCTGGTCAAAGGGTCCCCAAAAGGCTGAAAAGCTATTATCCTTAAAGACTGTTTCTGATGTTAAAAGTCAAAGTCAAGTCCGCCAGACAGTAGTCCATTTCGGACCCCTTTGAACTTTTTTCCTGGTCAAAGGGTCCCCAAAATGCTGAAAAGCATATAGCAAAGTCAAGTACGCCTTTTCAGCCTTTTGGGGACCCTTTGACCAGAAAAAAAGTTCAAATGGTCCGATATGGACTACTGTCTGGCAGACTTGACTTTGACTTTTTGACTTTTAACATCAGAAAGAGTCTATAAGGCTTTTCAGCCTTTTGGGGACCCTTTGACCAGAAAAAAAGTTCAAAGCGTCCGATATGGACTACTGTCTGGCGGACTTGACCTTTTTAACGTCAGAAAGAGTCTATAAGGATATGGCTAGCTTTTCAGCTTTTTGGGGACCCTTTGACCAGAAAAAAAGTTCAAAGGGTCCAACATGGACTACAGATGTTACTTTTTGATGTTAAAAGTCAAACAGTCAAAGTCAAGTCCGCCAGACAGTAGTCCATAGCCCTTTGAACCCGAACTTTTTTTCTGGTCAAAGGGTCCCCAAAAGGCTGAAAAGCTATATATCCTTAAAGACTGTTACTGATGTTAAAAAAGTCAAGTTCACCAGACAGTAGCCCATATCGGACCCTTTGAACTTTTTTTCTGGTCAAAGGGTCCCCAAAAGGCTGAAAAGTAATATATCCTGAAAGACTCTTTCTGATGTTAAAAAGTCAAAGGGTCCCCAAAAGGCTGAAAAGCTAGGCATATTCTTATAGACTCTTTCTGATGTTAAAAGTCAAAGAGTCAAAGTCAAGTCCGCCAGACAGTAGTCCATATCGGACCCTTTAAAAATTTTTTTTCTTGTCAAAGGGTCCCCAAAAGGTTGAAAAGCTAGCCATATTACTCTTTCTGATGTTAAAAGTCAAAAAGTCAAAGTTAAGTCCGCCAGACAGTAGTCCATATCGGACCCTTTGAACTTTTTTTCTGGTCAAAGGGTTCCCAAAAGGCTGAAAAGCTATACATATCCTTATAGACTCTTTCTGATGTTAAAAGTCAAAAAGTCAAAGTCAAGTCTAACAGACAGTAGTCCATATCGGACCCTTTGAACTTTTTTTTGTGGTCAAAGGTTCCCCAACAGGCTGAAAAGCTAGCCATATGACTCTTTCTGATGTTAAAAGTCAAAAAGTCAAAGTCAAGTCCACCAGACAGTAGTCCATATCGGACACTTTGAACTTTTTTTCTGGTCAAAGGGTCCCCAAAAGGCTAAAAAGCTAGGTTATCCTTACAGACTCTTTCTGATGTTAAAAGTCAAGTCCGCCAGACAGTAGTCCATACCGGACCCTTTGAACTTTGAACTTTTTTCTTGTCAAAGGGTCCCCAAAAGGCTGAAAAGCTAGCCATATGACTCTTTCTGATGTTAAAAGTCAAAAAGTCAAAGTCAAGTACGCCAGACAGTAGTCCATATCGGACCCTTTGAACTTTTTTTCTGGTCAAAGGGTCCCCAAAAGGCTGAAAAGCTATATATCCTTATAGACTCTTTCTGATGTTAAAAGTCAAAAAGTCAAAGTCAAGTACGCCAGACAGTAGTCCATATCGGACCCTTTGAACTTTTTTTCTGGTCAAAGGGTCCCCAAAAGGCTGAAAAGCTATATATCCTCATAGACTCTTTCTGATGTTAAAAGTCAAAAAGTCAAAGTCAAGTCCGCCAGACAGTAGTCCATATCGGACCCTTTGAACTTTTTTTCTGGTCAAAGGGTCCCCAAAAGGCTGAAAAGCTATTATCCTTAAAGACTGTTTCTGATGTTAAAAGTCAAAGTCAAGTCCGCCAGACAGTAGTCCATTTCGGATCCCTTTGAACTTTTTTCCTGGTCAAAGGGTCCCCAAAATGCTGAAAAGCTAGCCATATCCTCATAGACTCTTTCTGATGTTAAATCCGCCAGACAGTAGTCCATATCAGACCCTTTGAACTTTTTTTCTGGTCAAAGGGTCCCCAAAAGGCTTCAAAGCTAGCCATATCCTTATAGACTCTTTCTGATGTTAAAAGTCAAAAAGTCAAAGTATATTCCGCCAGACTGTAGTCCATATTGGACCCTTTGAACTTTTTTTCTGGTCAAAGGGTCCCCAAAAAGCTGAAAAGCTAGCCATATCCTTATAGACTCTTTCTGACGTTAAAAAAGTCAAGTCCGCCAGACAGTAGTCCATATCAGACGCTTTGAACTTTTTTTCTGGTCAAAGGGTCCCCAAAAGGCTGAAAAGCCTTATAGACTCTTTCTGATGTTAAAAGTCAAAAAGTCAAAGTCAAGTCTGCCAGACAGTAGTCCATATCGGACCATTTGAACTTTTTTTCTGGTCAAAGGGTCCCCAAAAGGCTGAAAAGCTAGCCATATCCTTATAGACTCTTTCTGATGTTAAAAGTCCAGTCCGCCAGACAGTAGTCCATATCTGACCCTTTGAACTTTTTTTCTGGTCAAAGGGTCCCCAAAAGGCTGAAAAGCTATATATCCTTATAGACTCTTTCTGATGTTAAAAATCAAAAAGTCAAAGTCAAGTCTAACAGACAGTAGTCCATATCGGACCCTTTGAACTTTTTTTTGTGGTCAAAGGTTCCCCAACAGGCTGAAAAGCTAGCCATATGACTCTTTCTGATGTTAAAAGTCAAAAAGTCAAAGTCAAGTCCACCAGACAGTAGTCCATATCGGACACTTTGAACTTTTTTTCTGGTCAAAGGGTCCCCAAAAGGCTAAAAAGCTAGGTTATCCTTACAGACTCTTTCTGATGTTAAAAGTCAAGTCCGCCAGACAGTAGTCCATACCGGACCCTTTGAACTTTGAACTTTTTTCTTGTCAAAGGGTCCCCAAAAGGCTGAAAAGCTAGCCATATGACTCTTTCTGATGTTAAAAGTCAAAAAGTCAAAGTCAAGTCCACCAGACAGTAGTCCATATCGGACCCTTTGAACTTTTTTTCTGGTCAAAGGGTCCCCAAAAGGCTGAAAAGCTAGGTTATCCTTATAGACTCTTTCTGATGTTAAAAGTCAAGTCCGCCAGACAGTAATCCATACCGGACCCTTTGAACTTTTAACTTTTTTACTGGTCAAAGGGTCCTCAAAAGGCTGAAAAGCTAGCCATATCCTCATAGACAGTAATCCCTTTGAACTTTGAACTTTTTTCTGGTCAAAGGGTCCCCAAAAGGCTGAAAATCTAGCCATATCCTTATAGACTCTTTCTGATGTTAAAAGTCAAGTCTGCCAGACAGTAGTCCATACCGGACCCTTTGAACTTTTAACTTTTTTACTGGTCAAAGGGTCCTCAAAAGGCTGAAAAGTTAGCCATATCCTCATAGACTCTTTCTGATGTTAAAAGTCAAAGTCTAGTCCGCCAGACATTAGTCCATATGGGACCTTTTGAACTTTCTTTCTGGTCAAATGGTCCCCAAAAGGCTGAAAAGCTATATCTGTCCTCATAGACTCTTTTGATCGAAAAAATCAAAGTCAAGTCAGCCAGACAGTAGACCATATCGGACTCTTTAAACTTTTTTTCTGGTCAATGGGTCCCCAAAAGGCTGAAGAGCTAGCATATCCTTATAGACTCTTTCTGATGTTAAAAGTCAAGTCCGCCAGACAGTAGTCCATATCGGAGCCTTTGAACTTTTTTTCTGGTCAAAGTGTCCCCAAAAGGCTGAAAAGCTAGCCATATCCTTATGGACTTCTTCTGATGTTAAATGTCAAAAAGTCAAGTCCGCCAGACAGTAGTCCATATCAAAAGGACCCTTTTGCAATAAATATGTTAATTCGGTCAAATATGGAATACTGTACGACTGACGTCATATCAGCTGGAGTCCAGAGTTTATATCGGGAAAAAATACATTTTGCGGACCCTTCGGCCGGAGATATGCTCAATAGATCAGATATGATGGAATCTACTATAAGGATATAAAGCTATACTTTGAGGACCCTTTTAACTGAAAAAACATCAGTAGGAAAGATATGGACTTCTATATGGCCTCTGAAGCATCAGAAGCATCATAAGAAGTTAATCTAAATTAAAAGTATTGTTCAAGAACTCTTTGTCCAGAAATATGTTCAGTAGGTAAAAAAGGGACCTCTGTATGGCTGATTTAACAACAGAAGGAGTCTACAAGTTTACATTGTTTAAAACATTTTGAGATCTTTTTGACCAAAAATAAGTTTAATAGGTCAGGTATGGACTTCTATATGGCTTATGAAGCATCAGAAGGAGTCTATATAGAAAGTTCAAGATCAAGTACTCTTGGACCAGAAATATGTTCAGTAGGTCAAAAAGGGACCTATGTGTGGCTGATTTAACATCAGAAAGAGTCTATAAGGATATTTAGTTTTTAAAGCTTTTGAGGACACTTTGACCAGAAAAAAGTTCAAAAGGTCCGATATGGACTACTCTCTGGTGGATTTAACATCAGAAAGAGTCTATAAGGATATAAAGCTATACTCTGAGGACCCTTTTAGCAGAAAAAAGATCAATATTTCAGATATGGACTTCTATATGGCCTCAGAAGCATGAGAAGGATCATAAGTCAATCTGTATGAAAAGTTAATATTGTTCAAGAACTCTTTGTCCAGAAATATGTTTAGTAGGTCAAAAAGGGACCTCTGTTTGGCTGATTTAACATCAGGAGTCTATAAGTTTATATACTTTTTAAACCTTTTGAGGACCCTTTAGAATAACATATAAGCAATATGCACTTTGTTGCTGAGTTGAACTAACTCATTCCGTATAATGGATGAAAGAGATGCACAATCCATTGCACATATGATCAGGCGTTATGCAGTGAAGAATAACATATAAGTAATATTCACTTTTTTGCATTGCAATGCTTTCAAGAACTAACTCATTCCGTATAGTGGATTGAGGAGATGTGCAATGCAATCTGCTGTTGCATTGCATTGCATATATGATCAAGCATTGTGCATTGAAGATTAACATAAGGAATATGCACTTTGCTGCATTGCAATGCATTCAAGAACTAACTCAGTTAGTAGTGCATTAAAGAGATGGGCAAGTCAATCTGCTGTTTTAATAACTTTTTGTTGTTTCATTCCATTTCATAAAAGGACTAACTTATTCCTTTGTGCGATGTAAAAACTAAGGCTTAGAAACTGCTTTTGGATTCAATAACTAACTCATTCCATAGTGCATTGAAGAGATTGCAATGCAATCTGCTGTTACATTGCATTGCACATACGATCAAGCGTTGTGCAGTAATAATAACATATAAGTAATATGCACTTTGTTGCATTGCAATGCATTCAAGAACTAACTCATTCCAAAGTAAATTGAAGAGATTGCAATGGAATCTGCTGTTGCATTGCATTGCACATACGATCAAGCGTTGTGCATTAAGAATAACATATAAGCAATATGCACTTTGTTGCATTGCAATGCATTCAAGAACTAACTCATTTTGTAGTGCATTGAAGAGATGGGCAATGCAATCTGCTGTTTTAATAACTTTTTGTTGTTTCATTCCATTGCACAAAAGGACTAACTTATTCCTTTGTGCAATGAAAAAACGAACGATTAGAAACTGCTTTTGGATTCAAGAACTAACTCATTCCGTAGTACATTAAGAGATGTGCAATGCAATCTGCTGTTGCATTGCATTGCAAATACGATCAAGCGTTGTGCAGTGAAGAATAACTTATAAGCAATACGCACTTTTTTGCATTGCAATACATTAAATAACTAACTCATTCCGTAGTGGATTGAAGAGATATGCAATGCAATCTGCTATTGCAGTGCTTTGCTCATACGATCAAGCGTTGTGAATTGAGAATAACATATAAGCAATATGCACTTTGCTTCATTGCAATGCATCAAGAACTAAATCATTTTGTAGTGCATTAAAGAGATGGGCAATGCAATCTGCTTTTTTACTAACTTTTTGTTGTTTAATTCCATTGCACAAAAGGACTAATTTATTCCTTTTTGCAATGAAAAAACTAACGCTTAAAAAACTTATGTTGCAATGCACATATGATAAAGCGTTAGAATAACATATAAGAGATATGGACTTTTTTGCATTGCAATGCATTCAAGAACTAACTCATTCCGTAGTGCATTGAAGAGATTGCACATAGATGAAGCGTTGTCCATTGAAGAATAACATATAATAATTATGCATTCAATATGCCCTTTTTTGCATTGCAATGCATTCAAGAACTAACTCATTCCGTAATGCGTTGAATAGATAACATTCATATAGTTTCATTTCATTGCAATGAAAAGAAAATACATAAAATAACACATGAGCTTTCGCATTGAAATCCCGTACTATATCTAATTTATTCCGATTTGCATTGAAGAGATTGCAATGCAATCTGCTGTTGAATTGCCCAGAATAATGCTAATAAAATAAAACAAATAAATGTTCCAGAGGGACGAACATTAAATACAAAAACCAGTGTGAATAACAATATCTTAAAATAAACCAGACAGTAGTCCATATCGGACCCTTTGAAATTTTTTTCTGGTCAAAGTGTCACCAAAAGGCTAAAAAGTCAAAGTCAAGTCCGCCAGACAGCAGTCCATATCGGACCCTTTGAACTTTTTTTCTGGTCAAAGGGTCCCCAACAGGCTGAAAAGCTATCAATATGACTCTTTCAGAATGTTAAAAGTCAAAAAGTCAAAGTCAAGTCCGCAGACAGTAGTCCATATCGGACCCTTTGAACTTTTTTTCTGGTCAAAGGGTCCCCAACAGACTGAAAAGCCAGCCATATGACTCTTTCTGATATTAAAAGTCAAAAAGTCAAAGTCAAGTCCGCCAGACAGTAGTCCATATCGGACCCTTTGAACTTTTTTTCTGGTCAAAGGGTTCCCAAAAGGCTGAAAAGCTAGTCATATCCTTATAGACTCTTTCTGATGTTAAAAGTCAAAAAGTCAAAGTCAAGTCCGCCAGACAGTAGTCCATATTGTACACTTTGAACTTTTTCTCTGGTCAAAGGGTCCCCAAAAGGCTGAAAAGCTAGCCATATCCTTATAGACTTTTTCTGATGTTAAAAAAGTCAAAAAGTCAAAGTCAAGTCCGCCAAACAGTAGTCCATATCGGACAATTTGAACTTTTTTTCTGGTCAAAGGGTCCCCAACAGGCTGAAAATCTAGCCATATGAATCCTTCTGATGTTAAAAGTCAAAAAGTCAAAGTCAAGTCCGCCAGACAGTAGTCCATATCGGACCCTTTGAACTGTTTTTCTGGTCAAAAGGTCCCCAAAAGTCTGAAAAGCTAGCCATATCCTTATAGACTCTTTCTGATGTTAAAAGTCAAAAAGTCAAAGTCAAGTCCGCCAGACAGTAGTCTATATCGGACCCTTTGAACTTTTTTCCTGGTCAAAGGGTCCCCAACAGGCTGAAAAGCTAGCCATATGACTATTTCTGATGTTAAAAGTCAAAAAGTCAAAGTCAAGTCCGCCAGACAGTAGTCCATATCGGACCCTTTGAACTTTTTTTCTGGTCAAAGGGTCCCCAAAAGGCTGAAAAGCTATATATCCTTAAAGACTGTTTCTGATGTTAAAAAAGTCAAGTCCGCCAGACTGTAGTCCCTATCAAACCCTTTGAATTTCTTTTCCGGTTAAAGGGTCCCCAACAGGCTGAAAAGCTAGCCATATGAGTCTTTCTGATGTTAAAAGTCAAAAAGTCAAAGTCAAGTCCACCAGACAGTAGTCTATATCGGACCCTTTGAACTTTTTTCCTGGTCAAAGGGTCCCCAACAGGCTGAAAAGCTAGCCATATGACTATTTCTGATGTTAAAAGTCAAAAAGTCAAAGTCAGGTCCACCAGACAGTAGTCTATATCGGACCCTTTGAACTTTTTTTCTGGTCAAATGGTCCCCAACAGGCTGAAAAGCTAGCCATATGACTCTTTCTGATGTTAAAAGTCAAAAAGTCAAAGTCAAGTCCGCCAGACAGTAGTCCATATCGGACCCTTTGAACTTTTTTCTGGTCAAAAGGTCCCCAAAAGGCTGAAAGGCTAGCCATATCCTTATAGACTCTTTCTGATGTTTAAAAAAGTCAAAAAGTCAAAGTCAAGTCCGCCAGACAGTAGTCCATATTGGACCCTTTGAACTTTTTTTCTGGTCAAAGGGTCCCCAACAGGCTGAAAAGCTAGCCATATTACTCTTTCTGATGTTAAAAGTCAAAAAGTAAAGTCAAGTCCACCAGACAGTAGTCTATATCGGACTTTTGAACTTTTTTTCTGGTCAAAGGGTCCCCAAAAGGCTGAAAGGCTAGCCATATCCTTATAGACTCTTTCTGATGTTAAAATTAAAAAAGTCAAAGTCAAGTCCGCCAGACAGTAGTCCATATTGGACCCTTTGAACTTTTCTTCTGGTCAAAGGGTCCCCAAAAGGCTGAAAAGCTAGCCATATCCTTATAGACTCTTTCTGATGTTAAAAAAGTCATAAAGTCAAAGTCAAGTCCGCCAAACAGTAGTCCATATCGGACCTTTTGAACTTTTTTTCTGGTCAAAGGGTCCCCAAAAGGCTGAAAAGCTAGCCATATCCTTATAGACTCTTTCTGATGTTAAAAGTCAAAAAGTCAAAGTCAAGTCTGCCAGACAGTAGTCCATATCGGACCCTTTAAACTTTTTTTCTGTCAAAGGGTCCCCAAAAGGCTGAAAAGCTATATATCCTTAAAGACTGTTTCTGATGTTAAAAAAGTCAAGTCCACCAGACAGTAGTCCATATCGGACCCTTTGAACTTTTTTTCTGGTCAAAGGGTAGCCAAAAGGCTGAAAAGTAATATATCCTTAAAGACTCTTTCTGATGTTAAAAAAGTCATAAAGTCAAAGTCAAGTCCGCCAGACAGTACTCCAGATCGGACACTTTGAAGTTTTTTTCTGGTCAAAGGGTCCCCAAAAGGCTAAAAAGCTAGCCATATCCTTATAAACTCTTTCTGATGTTAAAAGTCAAAAAGTCAAAGTCAAGTAAGCCAGACAGTAGTCCATATCGGACCCTTTGAACTTTTTTTCTGGTCAAAGGGTCCCCAAAAGGCTGAAAAGCTATATATCCTTATAGACTCTTTCTGATGTTAAAAGTCAAAAAGTAAAAGTCAAGTCCGCCAGACAGTAGTCCATATCGGACCCTTTGAACTTTTTTTCTGGTCAAAGGGTCCCCAAAAGGCTGAAAAGTTATTATCCTTAAAGACTGTTTCTGATGTTAAAAAAGTCAAGTCCGCCAGACAGTAGTCCATATCGGACCCTTTGAACTTTTTTTCTGGTCAAAGGGTCCCCAAAAGGCTGAAAATCTATTACCCTTAAAGACTGTTTCTGATGTTAAAAAAGTCAAGTCCTCCAGACAGTAGTCGATATCGGACCCTTTGAACTTTTTTTCTGTTCAAAGGGTCCCCAACAGGCTGAAAAGCTAGCCATATGACTCTTTCTGATGTTAAAAGTCAAAAAGTCAAAGTCAAGTCCACCAGACAGTAGTCCATATCGGACCCTTTGAAATTTTTTTCTGGTCAAAGGGTCCCCAAAAGGCTGAAAAGCTAGCCATATCCTTATAGACTCCTGATGTTAAAAGTCAAAAAGTCAAAGTCAAGTCTGCCATACAGTAGTCCATATCGGACCCTTTGAATTTTTTTATCTGGTCAAAGGGTCCCCAAAAGGCTGAAACGCTAGCCATATCCTTATAGACTCTTTCTGATGTTAAAAGTCAAAAAGTCAAAGTCAAGTCCGCCAGACAGTAGCTAATATCGGACGCTTTGAACTTTTTTTCTGGTCAAAGGATCCCCAAAAGGCTGAAAAGCTAGGCATATCCTTATAGACTCTTTCTGATGTTAAAAGTCAAAGAGTCAAAGTCAAGTCTGCCAGACAGTAGTCCATATCGGACCCTTTGAACTTTTTTTCTGGTCAAAGGGTCCCCAAAAGGCTGAAAAGTTAGCCATATCCTTATAGACTCTTTCTGATGTTAAAAGTCAAAAAGTCAAAGTCAAGTCTGCCAGACAGTAGTCCATATCGGACCCTTTAAACTTTTTTTCTGTCAAAGGGTCCCCAAAAGGCTGAAAAGCTATATATCCTTAAAGACTGTTTCTGATGTTAAAAAAGTCAAGTCCACCAGACAGTAGTCCATATCGGACCCTTTGAACTTTTTTTCTGGTCAAAGGGTAGCCAAAAGGCTGAAAAGTAATATATTCTTAAAGACTCTTTCTGATGTTAAAAAAGTCATAAAGTCAAAGTCAAGTCCGCCAAACAGTACTCCAGATCGGACACTTTGAAGTTTTTTTCTGGTCAAAGGGTCCCTAAAAGGCTAAAAAGCTAGCCATATCCTTATAGACTCTTTCTGATGTTAAAAGTCAAAAAGTCAAAGTCAAGTAAGCCAGACAGTAGTCCATATCGGACCCTTTGAACTTTTTTTCTGGTCAAAGGGGCCCCAAAAGGCTGAAAAGCTATATATCCTTATAGACTCTTTCTGATGTTAAAAGTCAAAAAGTAAAAGTCAAGTCCGCCAGACAGTAGTCCATATCGGACCCTTTGAACTTTTTTTCTGGTCAAAGGGTCCCCAAAAGGCTGAAAAGCTATTATCCTTAAAGACTGTTTCTGATGTTAAAAAAGTCAAGTCCGCCAGACAGTAGTCCATATCGGACCCTTTGAACTTTTTTTCTGGTCAAAGGGTCCCCAAAAGGCTGAAAAGCTATTACCCTTAAAGACTGTTTCTGATGTTAAAAAAGTCAAGTCCTCCAGACAGTGGTCGATATCGGGAAAAAAAGTTCAAAGGGTCCCCAACAGGCTGAAAAGCTAGCCATATGACTCTTTCTGATGTTAAAAGTCAAAAAGTCAAAGTCAAGTCTGCCATACAGTAGTCCATATCGGACCCTTTGAATTTTTTTATCTGGTCAAAGGGTCCCCAAAAGGCTGAAACGCTAGCCATATCCTTATAGACTCTTTCTGATGTTAAAAGTCAAAAAGTCAAAGTCAAGTCCGCCAGACAGTAGCTAATATCGGACCCTTTGAACTTTTTTTCTGGTCAAAGGGTCCCCAAAAGGCTGAAAAGCTAGGCATATCCTTATAGACTCTTTCTGATGTTAAAAGTCAAAGAGTCAAAGTCAAGTCTGCCAGACAGTAGTCCATATCGGACCCTTTGAACTTTTTTTCTGGTCAAAGGGTCCCCAAAAGGTTGAAAAGCTAGCCATATTACTCTTTCTGATGTTAAAAGTCAAAAAGTCAAAGTCAAGTCCGCCAGACAGTAGGCCATATCGGACCCTTTGAACTTTTTTTCTGGGCAAAGGGTCCCCAAAAGGCTGAAAAGCTAGCCATATCCTTACAGACTCTTTCTGATGTTAAAAGTCCAAAAAGTCAAAGTCAAGTCCGCCAGACAGTAGTCCATATCGGACCCTTTGAACTTTTTTTTCTGGTCAAAGGGTCCCCAAAAGGCTGAAAAGCTATATATCCTTAAAGACTGTTTCTGATGTTAAAAAAGTCAAGTCCACCAGACAGTAGTCCATATCGGACCCTTTGAACTTTTTTTCTGGTCAAAGGGTCCCCAAAAGGCTGAAAATCAATATATCCTTAAAGACTCTTTCTGATGTTAAAAAAGTCATAAATTCAAAGCCAAGTCCACCAGACAGTAGTCCAGATCGGACACTTTGAATTTTTTTTCTGATCAAAGGGTCCGCAAAAGGCTGAAAAGCTAGCTATATCCTTATAGACTCTTTCTGATGTTACAAGTCAAAAAGTCAAAGTCAAGTACGCTAGACAGTAGTCCATATCGGACATTTGAACTTTTTTTCTGGTCAAAGGGTCCCAAAAAGGCTGAAAAGCTAGCCATATTACTCTTTCTGATGTTAAAAGTCAAAAAGTAAAGTCAAGTCCACCAGACAGTAGTCTATATCGGACTTTTGAACTTTTTTCTGGTCAAAGGGTCCCCAAAAGGCTAAAAAACTAGCCATATCCTTATAGACTCTTTCTGATGTTAAAATTAAAAAAGTCAAAGTCAAGTCCGCCAGACAGTAGTCCATATTGGACCCTTTGAACTTTTTTTCAGGTCAAAGGGTCCCCAGAAGGCTGAAAAGCTAGCCATATCCTTATAGACTCTTTCTGATGTTAAAAAAGCCGTAAAGTCAAAGTCAAGTCCGCCAAACAGTAGTCCATATCGGACCTTTTGAACTTTTTTCTGGTCAAAGGGTCCTCAAAAGGCTGAAAAGCTAGCCATATCCTTATAGACTCTTTCTGATGTTAAAAGTCAAAAAGTCAAAGTCAAGTCCGCTAGACAGTAGTCCAAATCGGACCCTTTGAACTTTTTTTCTAGTCAAAGGGTCCCCAAAAGGCTGAAAAGCTAGCCATATCCTTATAGACTCTTTCTGATGTTAAAAGTCAAAAAGTCAAAGACAAGTCTGCCAGACAGTAGTCCATATCGGACCCTTTGAACTTTTTTTCTGTCAAAGGGTCCCCAAAAGGCTGAAAAGCTATATATCCTTAAAGACTGTTTCTGATGTTAAAAAAGTCAAGTCCACCAGACAGTAGTCCATATCGGACCCTTTGAACTTTTTTTCTGGTCAAAGGGTAGCCAAAAGGCTGAAAAGTAATATATCCTTAAAGACTCTTTCTGATGTTAAAAAAGTCATAAAAGTCAAAGTCAAGTCCGCCAGACAGTAGTCCATATCGGACCTTTTGAACTTTTTTCTGGTCAAAGGGTCCCCAAAAGGCTGAAAAGCTAGCCATATCCTTATAGACTCTTTCTGATGTTAAAAGTCAAAAAGTCAAAGTCAAGTCCGCCAGACAGTAGCTAATATCGGACCCTTTGAACTTTTTTTCTGGTCAAAGGGTCCCCAAAAGGCTGAAAAGCTAGGCATATCCTTATAGACTCTTTCTGATGTTAAAAGTCAAAGAGTCAAAGTCAAGTCTGCCAGACAGTAGTCCATATCGGACCCTTTGAACTTTTTTTCTGGTCAAAGGGTCCCCAAAAGGTTGAAAAGCTAGCATATTACTCTTTCTGATGTTAAAAGTCAAAAAGTCAAAGTCAAGTCCGCCAGACAGTAGGCCATATCGGACCCTTTGAACTTTTTTTCTGGGCAAAGGGTCCCCAAAAGGCTGAAAAGCTAGCCATATCCTTACAGACTCTTTCTGATGTTAAAAGTCCAAAAAGTCAAAGTCAAGTCCGCCAGACAGTAGTCCATATCGGACCCTTTGAACTTTTTTTTCTGGTCAAAGGGTCCCCAAAAGGCTGAAAAGCTATATATCCTTAAAGACTGTTTCTGATGTTAAAAAAGTCAAGTCCACCAGACAGTAGTCCATATCGGACCCTTTGAACTTTTTTTTCTGGTCAAAGGGTCCCCAAAAGGCTGAAAATCAATATATCCTTAAAGACTCTTTCTGATGTTAAAAAAGTCATAAATTCAAAGCCAAGTCCACCAGACAGTAGTCCAGATCGGACACTTTGAATTTTTTTTCTGATCAAAGGGTCCGCAAAAGGCTGAAAAGCTAGCTATATCCTTATAGACTCTTTCTGATGTTACAAGTCAAAAAGTCAAAGTCAAGTACGCTAGACAGTAGTCCATATCGGACATTTGTACTTTTTTTCTGGTCAAAGGGTCCCAAAAAGGCTGAAAAGCTAGCCATATTACTCTTTCTGATGTTAAAAGTCAAAAAGTAAAGTCAAGTCCACCAGACAGTAGTCTATATCGGACTTTTGAACTTTTTTCTGGTCAAAGGGTCCCCAAAAGGCTGAAAAGCTAGCCATATCCTTATAGACTCTTTCTGATGTTAAAATTAAAAAAGTCAAAGTCAAGTCCGCCAGACAGTAGTCCATATTGGACCCTTTGAACTTTTTTTCAGGTCAAAGGGTCCCCAAAAGGCTGAAAAGCTAGCCATATCCTTATAGACTCTTTCTGATGTTAAAAAAGCCGTAAAATCAAAGTCAAGTCCGCCAAACAGTAGTCCATATCGGACCTTTTGAACTTTTTTCTGGTCAAAGGGTCCCCAAAAGGCTGAAAAGCTAGCCATATCCTTATAGACTCTTTCTGATGTTAAAAGTCAAAAAGTCAAAGTCAAGTCAGCTAGACAGTAGTCCAAATCGGACCCTTTGAACTTTTTTTCTGGTCAAAGGGTCCCCAAAAGGCTGAAAAGCTAGCCATATCCTTATAGACTCTTTCTGATGTTAAAAGTCAAAAAGTCAAAGACTAGTCTGCCAGACAGTAGTCCATATCGGACCCTTTGAACTTTTTTTCTGTCAAAGGGTCCCCAAAAGGCTGAAAAGCTATATATCCTTAAAGACTGTTTCTGATGTTAAAAAAGTCAAGTCCACCAGACAGTAGTCCATATCGGACCCTTTGAACTTTTTTTCTGGTCAAAGGGTAGCCAAAAGGCTGAAAAGTAATATATCCTTAAAGACTCTTTCTGATGTTAAAAAAGTCATAAAAGTCAAAGTCAAGTCCGCCAGACAGTAGTCCAGATCGGACACTTTGAAGTTTTTTTCTGGTCAAAGGGTCCCCAAAAGGCTAAAAAGCTAGCCATATCCTTATAGACTCTTTCTGATGTTAAAAGTCAAAAAGTCAAAGTCAAGTACGCCAGACAGTAGTCCATATCGGACCCTTTGAACTTTTTTTCTGTCAAAGGGTCCCCAAAAGGCTGAAAAGCTATTATCCTTAAAGACTGTTTCTGATGTTAAAAAAGTCAAGTCCGCCAGACAGTAGTCCATATCGGACCCTTTGAACTTTTTTTCTGGTCAAAGGGTCCCCAAAAGGCTGAAAAGCTATTACCCTTAAAGACTGTTTCTGATGTTAAAAAAGTCAAGTCCTCCAGACAGTGGTCGATATCGGGAAAAAAAGTTCAAAGGGTCCCCAACAGGCTGAAAAGCTAGCCATATGACTCTTTCTGATGTTAAAAGTCAAAAAGTCAAAGTCAAGTCCACCAGACAGTAGTCCATATCGGACCCTTTGAACTTTTTTTCTGGTCAAAGGGTCCCCAAACGGTTGAAAAGCTAGCCATATTACTCTTTCTGATGTTAAAAGTCAAAAAGTCAAAGTCATGTCCGCCAGACAGTAGTCCATATCGGACCCTTTGAACTTTTTTTCTGGTCAAAGGGTCCCCAAAAGGCTGAAAAGCTATTATCCTTTAAGACTGTTTCTGATGTTAAAAAAGTCAAGTCCGCCAGACAGTAGTCGATATTGGACCCTTTGAACTTTTTTTCTGGTCAAAGGGTCCCCAACAGGCTGAAAAGCTAGCCATATGACTCTTTCTGATGTTAAAAGTCAAAAAGTCAAAGTCAAGTCCACCAGACAGTAGTCCATATCGGACCCTTTGAACTTTTTTTCTGGTCAAAGGGTCCCCAAAAGGTTGAAAAGCTAGCCATATTACTCTTTGTGATGTTAAAAGTCAAAAGGTCAAAGTCAAGTCCGCCAGACAGTAGTCCATATCGGACCCTTTGAACTTTTTTTCTTGTCAAAGGATCCCCAAAAGTCTGAAAAGCTAGCCATATCCTTATAGACTCTTTCTGATGTTATGGCATTATTTAATGACGCTTTTGAAGCTTCTGAAAGTCCATTGACTGATATTGTATTAAACCAAACAGTACAAACCTGACCAAAATCACCTTTTGTGTTCAGGAAAACAAAAAACAGAGGGATCAAACAACATCAAGGCGAGTAAATAATGACTATTGAATTATTACTGTTATGATTTATTTGCTTGGGTATAGTAACCCTTTAGTCACTATTTTACTGTGTGTAATTTGTGTAAACAGTCTCAAGTTCAGCTTTGGTCATGGAGGGCTATTATCCAGCAGAGTTTTTCCAACCTTAATTATACACCCCTGAATCAATTTAAACCAATTAATAACTGACTACTTGAAATTTACTGACAGGTGTGCTGGAACTTAACCCTCCATGACCTGCCTTTAAGATCCTTGCATGAACTCTGTAAACCTTTAGAAGTCATATAATACACTCCAGTAAAACCAGTGTTTTAAAGTGTTTTTTCTTCTCACATTACACCATACATTCACTAATTATTAATCAACGTTTCATAAATATTTTTATTTTTATTCACAAATTTAATTCACATCAACCCAAATGTGCAAAAGATCAGAAGATGTTTTTTGTCAAATAATTTATTTTTTGGCGAGCATCTGAAGAACAGAAAGGAACCTTTCATCCCTTTCGTTGGTTTCTCTTTCTCTCCTTTCCTCTCTCTCGACTGCCTCCCGGTGCAGTCTCTCTTCTCTTACTTCTCTTTCTTGTCTTTCCTCTCTCTCTCGTCTCTCCCGTTCTCTTCTGTCCTCCTCCTCCTCCATTTCTCTCCACAGCCTCTCCTCCCTCTCACCTACCTTCCGCTCTCTCTCCTCTTCTCGCTCCTCCATGTCCCGGATCAGCTCCTCCACATCTATAGCCCTTTTCCTGGCTCTTGCTGGCTCTGGCCTCACTGAGGATGAAGAGACCACAGCAGCATCCGGCCCACATAAGGCAACGAGGGCAGGAGGAGAGATGGAGGGTCTGCCCCCAATTGCCTCATCCATGGCAGTGTACCACTTCCAGGATGCTGCTGTGGCCTCTCCATCCTCAGTGCTCACCCCCGTCTGCGGACATTTCAGATCCTGCAAAAATGCACAAGCATGATACAAAAGCAGTCATTTTAACAGCACAATATTTAATCATTTAATTTATGTATTAGAAGTAACAAAATGATCTTACTTTGTATTTTTGTTTCAGGTTTTCCCATTTTTTTTTAACAAACGCCGCCGTCACCCTGCCTTGCAGGCTCTGCTCCTCCACAAAAGATCTGCAGCAAGAGAGAAATCAAGAATGAAAAAGTTATATCTCTGTTTGAAAATACAATAATTGAAATGTACTGGAAATAAAGTATTCAATTGATTTTTAAATATTTCTGAATACTCACTCAAAGCCTTTGATGGCAGCATTACGCTTTCCGGTGAAGAGCGCTTCATGAGCCACTCTCCACCGGATAAGCAGCCGCGTGTGCTCATCCGTCCCTGTAACATCCAGACAAGACTCACGTTACCTCTGTGATTTATGAGCTCAATACTACATTTACATGTTGAGGTTGTTGCTAATAAATAGCTTTTTATCCATCATAAATGTTCAACAATTTTTCAACAGTACTAATGGATAAATGAAATAGATTACTTATGTTTAGTTACTTTATGTAAAATGCATTAAACTAATAAAAACAGTGTTAACAACAGTGAATTCTCCTAAACAATAGTACACACACGTCACTCAGATGTCTATTTCATATCAGTTACACGTAGTAATCTTGCCAGATTTTGAATAAATATTTAGTAATGGTATTTCAGATGTATACGGTTTAAAATGTATGCAAATACAGTTTAAAGACGTATGTGTCCTTATGGAGCTCCTCTATCCAATAAAATGTGATTTACGGCAAAATCACAAATTTACCATATTATATAGCGTCTTTGCACCTTCAACAGTTCAACAATTTACTGTACAGAAAGTTAGTTCAACACATGCGATTTGGTTTGTATTTGTAATACTCACATTTGAAAACACTCTCGTCCACCCTTTCCGTCATGTTTGAGTATGAAATATCTACTTCTTCATGTTCTTTTTTATATCGTATCCTCTCGCGTGGCCTCCTGGGATAGATGAGTACAAGCTGAAAAACACTCAAATGTCTGGGCGAAAGCAGGAGATCATCCGGGAACTTCTCGCCTACTCTTTTAGGAATACTGATGTTTCGAACGTACTGCTTCCCTCACGTACTGTTTTCGCCTACTATATAGTAGGAAAGTAGGCATATTCGAACGCACTATCGTCCAAATCTCGCAATAATTAGTACGTCAACCAGGTAATTCTCGCCTACTCTTTTATGAATACTGAGGATTCGAACGTACTTTTTCGCTCGCCTACTCTTTTCGCCTACTATATAGTAGGGAAGTATGCAATTCCGAACGCAGCCAAAGTCAAGTGTCACCGGGTGAGACAAAGAGGAACCTTAAAACCGGGATTTGTTGCACGGGGGAGCGACTTCCGGTGTAACACCGGGCCAGTTCCGGTGGCATGTCATGGCCGTCAGTGTTGACGAGCGCCAGCTGTGGACACTAATCAGGCCGGTATCAGTGAACATGCGGGAAGAGGCATATATAAGGAGAAGTTTGAAGACAGAGGTTGTTGGTTCTGGGGGGGTGGGGAAGTTTTCTTGGTGTTTGGGGTTTCCACGTTGGGTTCCCTTGGCGCTTTTGTCAGCAGACAGCAGAAAGCAGCAACCGCAGTGCATACAAGTGTGGGGATGTTTACACATTGAAGATGGATGAGTGCCCGACATATGGAACTGAGAGAACAGAGTGATTAAGGGCAGCGCTGAAGATCCATGCTGTTATCAAGGAGAGAAGTTAAGTACACTTTTGCATCAACATACAAAAGGGAACGTTATGAAGATTTACCAAGAACATTCTGAATACTTTTTTGCACTGGCTGGCAGCGTGTGTTGTCTCTCTCGTTGTGAGTCTTAGAGAACAAGGAAGGAGCTGGGCTTTATAGGATTGCTCTTGAAACCTGATACCCCCGTGTAGAAAGCCATCTGTGGATTGTCTGACCCTGCAAAGATGGAGTGAAGGCCTGTTATTCACGAGAGGTGATGTGGCATTGCAGTGTCTGAAAGTGTAAAGTGAGCACGTGTAAAGAGTTATACTATTGTTGCATGCACGAGTGTGGGAGACCAAATCATTACCATCATTCTATGATCTTTGTTTGGGGAAGCCGAACCAGTGGGGAATCAATCTAATCTGATCCGTTGATTATAAAGTTGTGCCCAGGTTCCAACCACCTGATGTGATATTGGAGGAAGGAGAAGTTAAGCTCTGTGTGTTGTTGGGAAGAGCTGCATTCTGCTATTGCTGTCCTGTGGGAAGATAAGACTCAGTTATTAACTGCTGGATCCTGTGCTCACCATTGTCATTCTGTGAACTGAGAAACTCTGCTGTCCGCCGCTGCATTCTGCTATTGCTGTCCTGTGGGAAGAGAACTCCGTTATTAACTGCTGGATTCTGTACTCACCATTGCTGTTCTGTGAACAGCGAGATTCTGCCGTCTGCCGCTGCATTCTGCTATTGCTGTCCTGTGGTAAGAGAAGACTCCGTTATTAGCTGCTGGATTCTGTACTCACCATTGCTGTTCTGTGAACAGAGAGATCCTGTGAACCATTTCTTCGAAGGAGAGTCTGCTGACTGCTGTGTCTGCTCTGCTGCCGCTCTACGAGCTGAGAGATCCTGTGAACCATTACTTCGAAGGAGAGTCTGCTGACTGCTGTGTCTGATCTGCTGCCGCTCTACGAGCTGAGAGATCCTGTGAACCATTTCTTCGAAGGAGAGTCTGCTGACTGCTGTGTCTGATCTGCTGCCGCTCTACGAGCTGAGAGATCCTGTGAACCATTACTTCGAAGGAGAGTCTGCTGACTGCTGTCTGATCTGCTGCCGCTCTACGAGCTGAGAGATCCTGTGAACCATTACTTCGAAGGAGAGTCTGCTGACTGCTGTGTCTGATCTGCTGCCGCTCTACGAGCTGAGAGATCCTGTGAACCATTACTTCGAAGGAGAGTCTGCTGACTGCTGTGTCTGATCTGCTGCCGCTCTACGAGCTGAGAGATCCTGTGAACCATTACTTTCGACGGAGAGTCTGCTGACTGCTGTGTCTGATCTGCTGCCGCTCTACGAGCTGAGAGATCCTGTGAACCATTGCTCCAAAGGAGAGTCTGCTTACTGCTGCGTTCGATCTGCTTCTGCTCTGCGAGCTGAGAGATCCTGTGAACCATTGCTCTGAAGGAGAGATTGCTAACCGCTGTGCTCGATTATAAATAAAAAGAAGAGATTTTATATGATCTGTTGTCTGTCCTGATAAGTGTCTTTGGTGTCGACTCCTCCGGAGTGTGGTTATTGACCCTTGGCCTAGGGAGAAACGGTGACACAAGTCCACCAGACAGTAGTCCATATCGGACCCTTTGAACTTTTTTTCTGGTCAAAGGGTCCCCAAAAGGCTGAAAAGCTATATATCCTTATAGACTCTTTCTGATGTTAAAAGTCAAGTCCGCCAGACAATAGTCCATATCGGACCCTTTGAACTTTTTTTGCTGGTCAAAGGGTCCCCAAAATGTTTAAAAGCTACATATCCTTACAGACTGGCTCTTTCTGATGTTAAGTACGCCAGAGATATATTCAATAGATCAGATATGGACTATTGTATGGCTGATGTAACTTCAGAAGTAGTCAATCATTATGTGTAGAAAGTTCAAGTTTGAAGACTGTTTAGCAAGAAATATGTTCAATAGGTTAGAAATGGACTTCTGTGTGGCTGACGTAACATCAGAAGGAGTCCATGAGTTTATATAGTAAACAAACATTTTGAGGACCCTTTTGCAACAAATATGTTCATTAGGTCAAATATGGAATACTATACGACTGATGTTATATCAGCTGGAGTCTAGAGCTTATATAGGAAAAAAAAACATTCTGCGGACCCTTTGGCCGGAGATATGCTCAATAGATCAGATATAGACTACTGTATGGCTGAGGTAACAGGAGTAAATATTTACAGAATGTTTAAGATCGAGTATCCCTTGGCCAGAAATATGTTCATTAGGTTAAATATGGACTTCTATCTTGACTGAGGTAACATCAGAAAGAGTCTATGAAAATATATAGTAAATTGCCTTTCGGGGACTCTTTGCCCAGAAAACAGTTCGATAGGTCAGATATGGACTTCTATGTGGCTCATGAAGCATCAGAAGGAGTCTATATAGAAAGTTCAAGATCAAGTACTTTTGGACCAGAAATATTTTCAGTTGGTCAAAAAGGGACCTATGTGTGGCTGACAGAGCCAAACATCAGACAGAGTCTATAAGGATATATAGTTTTTAAACCTTTTGAGGACCCTTTAGAATAACATATAAGCAATATGCACTTTGTTGCATTGCTATGCATTCAAGAACTAACTCATTTTGTAGTGCATTAAAGAGATGTGCAATGCTGTTTACATTTTTGTTTTTTCATTCATTGCATAAAAGAACTAACTTGTTTTTGCAATGAAAAAAACACTATTGTGTATGAAGGAAAATCATTGCATTAGCTGTTGAAAAGACAACTCACAGCATATTGTTTTTCGCATTGCATACGGCTCATTAATCTGTGTACTCGCGAGAAAATATCACAGAGCTGTCCAATGCATGCAATAACTAATTCTTTCCTTTGTACAACGAAGAGATGTGCAATGCAGCGCACAGTTGCATTGCATTGCAAAAGCGTTTTGCATGGAAGGATAACAAAGTAATATGCACTTTGTTGCATTGCAATGCATTCAAGAACTAACTCAGTTTGTAGTGCATTAAAGAGATGGGCAATGCAATCTGCTGTTTTCATAACTTTTTGTTGTTTCATTCCATTGCATAAAAGGACTAACTTATTCCTTTGTGCAATGAAAAAACTAACGCTTAGAAACTGCTTTTGGATTCAAGAACTAACTCAATCCGTAGTGCATTGAAGAGCTTGCAGTGCAATCTGCTGTTGCATTGCATTGCACATACGATCAAGCGTTGTGCATTGAACTTATAAGCAATATGCACATTATTGCATTGCAATGCATTCAAGAACTAACTCATTCCGAAGTGCATTTGAAGAGATTGCAATGCAATCTGCTGTTGCATTGCATTGCACATACGATCAAGCGTTGTGCATTAAGAATAACATATAAGCAATATGCACTTTGTTGCATTGCAATGCATTCAAGAACTAACTCATTCCGAAGTGCATTGAAGAGATTGTAATGCAATCTGCTGTTTTAATAACGTTTTGTTGTTTCATTCCATTGCATAAAAGGACTAAATTATTCCTTTGTGCAATGAAAAAACTAACGCTTAGAAACTGCTTTTGGATTCGAAGGAGTTTTGCATTGCACATACGATCAGCGTTGTGCATTAAGAATAACATATAAGCAATATGCACTTTGTTGCATTGCAATGCATTCAAGAACTAACTCATTCTGAAGTGCATTGAAGAGATTGTAATGCAATCTGCTGTTGCATTGCATTGCACATACGATAAAGCGTTGTGCAGTGAAGAATAACATATAAGCAATATGCACTTTTTTGCATTGCAATACTTTCAAGAACTAACTCATTCCGTAGTGGATTGAAGAGATGAGCAATGCAATCTGCTATTGCAATGCATTGCACATACGATCAAGCGTTGTGCACTGAAGAATAACATATAAGAGTTATGCATTCAATATGCCCTTTTTTGCATTGCAATGCATTCAAGAACTAACTCATTCCGTAATGCATTGAAGGGATAACATTCATATAGTTTCATTTCATTGTATACAAAGTCTTATTCCTCTGTGCAATGAAAAGAAAATACATAAAATAACACAGTGCTTTCGCATTGAAATCGCATACTGTATCTAACTTATTCCGATTTGCATTGAAGAGATTGCAATGCAATCTGCTGTTGAATTGCCCAGAATAATGCTAATAAAATAATACAAATAAAAGTTCCAGATGGATGAACATTAAATGCAAAAACCAGTGTGAATAACAATATCTTGAAATAAACCAGAGAGTGGCAAACTTTGAAGTAGGTTTCAAGTTTTAATTAGTTGTATAGCTTGTGTAAGTGTAAAGCTTGTTGTACACAGATATGGCCTATTTATGAATGAAATTCATGCATTTATTTGTCATTCAAACTGATGCAAACAGGGAAAGAGAGTTGAAAAGTCTTATTATCCTCTCGCTCACTCTAGTGGACAGCGTTAAGTATTACGGCCTTCATTGCTCAGATAACGCAAATCAATGGAATTTTTTTGGACAGTAAATATGACCAGTTAGAAAAGATATAAGCGAGTCTGAACAGTTTGAAGGTCAGAGCCAAATTTGGTGAAGCATTAAAGTTCTAGGCGGAGTCAATTTCTCATAATAATAATAATAAATAATAATAATGTTTAATATATGCTGGCTCAAGCCAAAATAATAAAAAAGACTCCGAGAAACATCGACCAATTCAGTATGTAATAAAATTGTATTAGTTTTATAATAAAACTAATAACATTTTTAAGGTAGCCTATGTCGTGCTCTTAAACCGATATGATTTCAATTAATCCCAGACCCTGCTAATTTAGTCAGTATTGATGTACGATCAATGATTCTAGCTTCTCTCTTTTTTGTCTCTTTCTTTTCATGTGAAATGAGTAGGCTACACATGCTTACATTCATAAATATAAACTTTATTTCTATTCAATATTCAAAATTATATATACATGTGTCATACACGCCTACCTGCCTTTCTGATGATGTAAAGTCAAGTCCGCCATACAGTAGTCCATATGGGAACCTTTTTTTTTCTGGTCAAAGGGTCCCAAGGTTTAAAAGCTATATATCCTTACAGACTCTTTCTGATGTTAAGTTCGCCAGACAGTAGTCCACATCGAACCTTTTCAACTGTTTTTTCTGGTCAAAGGGTCCTCGAAAAGGTTTAAAAGCTATATATCCTTACAGACTGACTTTTTCTGATGTTATGTCCTCCAGACAGTAGTCCACATCGGGCCTTTTTCAACTTTTTTTCTGGTCAAAGGGTCCTCGAAAAGGTTTAAAAGCTAAATATCCTTACATACTGACTCTTTCTGATGTTAAGTCCGCCAGACAGTAGTCCACATCGGACCTTTTTCAACTTTTTTTTCTGATCAAAGGGTCCTCGAAAAGGTTTAAAAGCTATATATCCTTACAGACTGACTCTTTCTGATGTTATGTCCGCCAGACAGTAGTCCACATCTAACCTTTTTCAACTTTTTTTTCTGGTCAAAGTGTCCTCGAAAAGGTTTAAAAGCTATATATCCTTACAGACTGACTCTTTCTGATGTTAAGTCCGCCATACAGTAGTCCACATCGAACCTTTTTCAACTTTTTTTTTCTGGTCAAAGGGTCCTCGAAAAGGTTTAAAAGCTATATATCCTTACAGACTGACTCTTTCTGATGTTAAGTCCGCCAGACAGTAGTCCACATCGAACCTTTTTCAACTTTTTTTTTCTGGTCAAAGGGTCCTCGAAAAGGTTTAAAAGCTATATATCCTTACAGACTGACTCTTTCTGATGTTAAGTCCGCCAGACAGTAGTCCACATCGGACCTTTTTCAACTTTTTTTTCTGGTCAAAGGGTCCTCGAAAAGGTTTAAAAGCTATATATCCTTACAGACTGACTCTTTCTTTTTTTTTTTAATATTTTATTTAAACCTTTTCACATTTTTACAGAACAACCCCCCACCCCATGCCAGCATACAAGTAACAAGAAAATAAAGTAAATAAATGATAATAAATAAAAAAATAAAAAAATAAAAAAAACAATAATGATAAATGCCTATAGTACAAATACACACATAAACATACAATGCCCATACCTACATATGTACATACAGATACACATTGCACATACATTAAAAGTAAAATGTTTAAAATAAAATACAATGATTACCCAATTATGGAAATAAAGTGAGTTATTGTACCCTGCAAGACGCTATATAATCTACAGTACCACACTTCTTAGAACATATGTCCAACATGTTAAATTCCATGATCCCCTTCCAGAAATTCTATAAAGGACTTCCAAATCTGCAAAAATTTCTTCGGTTTACCAGCAATTTCGTATCTGATTTTTTCCATATGTAACAGACTGCTAACCTCTGCAATCCATGTCTCAAATTTAGGTACACACTCTTTGTTCCACATCAACAAAATTGCTTTCTTCGCTATTGTCATCTCATATTGTATAGTCTGGATTTGATTAAGGTTATAGGTCACTAAAGAAGGGACCCAGCCTAATATTGCAACATTGGGATCATGAAGAAAATCAGTCTTAAGTATCTTTGAGTAAAAACAAAAGACCTCAGACCAGAATTTACATATTTTTGGGCAGAACCAGAATAAATGAGCCCATGTACCCTCATTGGACTTGCACTTAATACACAAAGGCGAGACAGAGGGTATATAGAGTGTAATTTTGTACGAGAGTAGTGCAATCTATGCACCACTTTGTATTGTATCAGCTGAAAATTAGAACTGATGGAGCAAGACCTAATACCCCGAAGGGCCTCGGCCCAGGAGTCTTCCGAAATATCTATACCCAAGTCTTTTTCCCAGGACATCTTTAAATACTGTGAAGTAGGAACTCTGGAGTCATTTAAATATTCAACAAATTTGGAAACCAAACCCTTCATATCAAGTTCAAAGGTCATACAGTGATAAAGATGCTCAGGGGGTTTATAGGTTTCAAAGTTAGGTATATTACTTTTAACGTAGCTTCGTACTTGTAAATACCTAAAAAATTGAGAGGGGGTAGTCCAAACTTTTGCCTAAGCTGGGCGAAGGAAGCAAATACATTGTTAATGTATGAATCGCCTATCAATATAATTCCTTTTTCTTTCCATGATAAGTTTGATCTGTCTGCGAGGGAGGGAATGCGTGATTATAGGCTATAGGAGTAAGAGGGCACGTTGGAGGGAGTTTAAAGACCTTTCTAAGCTGATACCACACATTGAGAGAATTTACAACGATGGGGTTACATTTCTTAAATGTTCTAATAGGTTTATTTTCTGCAAAGAGTAATGCAGGGAGGGAGGAATCCTGAATATCCCGCTCAATAACAAGCCATGCAGGAATGGTGGTAGTAGTCAATACTTCGACTGACTCTTTCTGATGTTAAGTCCGCCAGACAGTAGTCCACATCGGACCTTTTTCAACTTTTTTTTCTGGTCAAAGGGTCCTTGAAAAGGTTTAAAAGATATATCCTTACAGACGGACTCTTTCTGATGTTAAGTTCGCCAGACATTAGTCCACATCGGACCTTTTTCAACTTTTTTTTCAGGTCAAAGGGTCCTCGAAAAGGTTTAAAAGCTATATATCCTTACAGACTGACTCTTTCTGATGTTAAGTCCGCCAGACAGTAGTCCACATCGGACCTTTTTAAACTTTTGTTTCTGGTCAAAGGGTCCTCGAAAAGGTTTAAAAGCTATATATCCTTACAGACTGACTCTTTCTGATGTTAAGTCCGCCAGACAGTAGTCCACATCGAACCTTTTTCAACTTTTTTTTTCTGGTCAAAGGGTCCTCGAAAAGGTTTGAAAGCTATATATCCTTACAGACTGACTCTTTCTGATGTTATGTCCACCAGACAGTAGTCCACATCTAACCTTTTTCAACTTTTTTTTCTGGTCAAAGGGTCCTCGAAAAGGTTTAAAAGCTATATATCCTTACAGACTGACTCTTTCTGATGTTAAGTCCGCCAGACAGTAGTCCACATCGGACCTTTTTCCACTTTTTTTTCTGATCAAAAGGTCCTCGAAAAGGTTTAAAAGCTATATATCCTTACAGACTGACTCGTTCTGATGTTAAGTCCGCCAGACAGTAGTCCACATCGGACCTTTTTCAACTTTTTTTTCTGGTCAAAGTTTCCTCGAAAAGGTTTAAAAGCTATATATCCTTACAGACTGACTCTTTCTGATGTTAAGTCCACCAGACAGTAGTCCACATCGGACCTTTTTCAACTTTTTTTTTCTGGTCAAAGGGTCCTCGAAAAGGTTTAAAAGCTATATATCCTTACAGACTGACTCTTTCTGATGTTAAGCTTGCCAGACAGTAGTCCACATCGAACCTTTTTCAACTTTTTTTTCTGGTCAGAGGGTCCTCGAAAAGGTTTAAAAGCTATATATCCTTACAGACTGACTCTTTCTGATGTTATGTCCGCCAGACAGTAGTCCACATCGGACCTTTCCAACTTTTGTTTCTGGTCAAAGGGTCCTCGAAAAGGTTTAAAAGCTATATATCCTTACAGAATGACTCTTTCTGATGTTAAGTCCGCCAGACAGTAGTCCACATCGGACCTTTTTCAACTTTTTTTTCTGGTCAAAGGGTCCTCGAAAAGGTTTAAAAGCTATATGTTGCACCCCTGGAAAAGGGGAAAATAGACATAAATAAATGAGATGACACAAACTCCTTGTTGTCTGTGCATCAAACTGTATTGGCTGTGAACTATTTTCTTTCTTTCCCAACACAATATATAACAGAGAATTGAATGTATACATCAATACATTAGTTCACATTAATACGCAGACGAGATCAGCAATGCATAACAATGTATCACAACAGTCAGCATAACCGTAATTTAAATACATTTTTGTACACATTTTTATAACTTCCCTTTTATAACTGTGTATTTATATAAGCACTAAACCTGCATTTTTAACATTTAGTCCTGTGTCAACTTTTCTACAGCTTCGTTGGCACTAAAATAAAATGAAACTATTTCAGCAGTCACTTATCGTTAAACACATTAACCATGAAATACAGAAAAAACAACATGGACTATGTTTCACATAACATTTGCTCCTAACCATTTCAGTTAATAAATGGTATATTTTTACTTTACAGTTAGGCAGGGACATAAGATGCGTTCAGTTTAACCCACAGTTTCCTCGTGGTTAGCATGTCAAACACACGATAATTAAACCATCAAACCTCACATTTCCACATATGTTCAGGAGAAATAACCAGCCTTATAAACACTGTGTAGTTTTAACTCACAACAGAAATGAATTAATAAATAGTCTATACCTGGAAAAGGGGAAAATAGACATAAATAAATGAGATGACACGAACTCCTTGTTGTCTGTGCATCAAACTGTATTGGCTGTGACGCAAAACATAGTTTGTGTCCGCTACTGCCTGCAGCCTTTGGTTTCCCCCTAGTGGACATTTCCTGAATTACACTTCATTTTTACCAACAAAACAATAATACATTCACATACCATAATGTTTAGTATTGCATAAATCATATTGATTTTGTTTAACCACACTACACTACACACTCCCCCTCACAATTAGATGTTGTCCCAACATCTAGCAGTTCACTTAAGCTTTAGTAATGACAATCTTTGTAGACTTTGTTTTATGTGGACTATGCTGTTTTTACTACATCTGAGCCTGTATTAAACCACAGTCTATCCCTGATATCCGTATGCAAGATATGGGTAAGGATTATAAAATGGCCCTGGGCTTGACCATGATGGAAATGTTTGGTGTCCAAGGTAAGGCATATTCTGATACTGCTGAACTTTATGACCACAACTTATATTATGGCAATTGGGTGTGCCAAGGTGATCATAAGTGAACAGTCAAGGGGCACGTCTGTCTCTCTGAGGTCTAGAATGTCTCTCAACTGTTGTCGAATCATTGCATTGCTCAGGTGATAATGTGTTCTCAACATGTTCCTCTCCTTCTTGTCTAGTTACAAAGGGATCCTCAGCTTGAATCAGTTCCTCATCACAGCCTTCTTCACCTGGGCATCCGTCCTCTGATAGCCCAACAGTGTCCACTTGATCTCCGATTTCGGCGATATTCTCGATCTGCTCAGCCAGTCTGCTCGCCCCCCTTTCTAACTCGTCAGCATCTTCGTCGCACCCTTCTCCACCGTGCTGTTGATTTGGTGAATAATAAAGACAACATTCATCCTCATCCTCTTCATCTCTATCAGTTTCAACAATGTCACTACTTTTCTTATTCTCCTTTATCAACCTTTTCTCTAGGTCAGCATCTTTGTTGAATTGTCCTTCCATCGGCAAGTGATCGCATGGAAGTAAGAGATTACGGTGTAGGATTCCGGACCTCCCCTTTCCCAGCTCAGGCTTAACTTCATAAATTGGGAGATTTTCCTTGACTTGCCTCACAACAGTGTGGATGGTCTCTTCCCAATGGTTACGCAATTTACCCGTACCTCCTCTGGGCGTCAGATTCCTAACAAGTATGCGGTCACCTGGATACAAGGTTGTGCTACTCAGTTTCTTATCGTAATACTTCTTACTCCGTCCTCCTGCCTTTTCCATATTTTCCCTAGATATTTCATATGCTTCCCGCATCTGTTCTTTCCATCTCTTCAGATATTCCTGCTGGCTTACTGTACCAGTGCTTTCTTCCAAACCAAAGAGAAGATCAATTGGCAGTCTGGGATGTCGTCCATAAAGAAGATAGAAAGGTGAGAACCCTGTGACCTCACATTTAGTACTACTGTATGCAAAGATCAGTTTATTCAGGGATTCCTTCCAGTTCGTCTTCTGCTTGTCCGTCAGTGTTTTGAGCATTTGAAGTAAGGTCCTGTTAAATCGCTCTGTCTGACCATTCCCTTGCGGGTGGTATGGCGTCGTTCTGGAACTGAGGACACCGCAATTCTTTGTCAGCTGAGCTAAAAGCTGATTTTCAAATTCACCACCTTGGTCATGGTGTATTCGTTTTGGAAATCCAAATCGCAGGGCATAGTCATTAAACAGGCAATCAGCCACCGTTTTAGCAGACTTTGACGTTGTAGGGTATGCCTGCGCAAACCGTGTAAAGTGGTCGACTACCACTAAAATATATTCATATCCCCCCTTACATTTATCTAAATGCAGGAAGTCTACAGATACAAGCTCAAAGGGCTGCGTTGTGATGATATTGGTGAGAGAGGCCCTTGTTTCTCTACAAGGCTTCTTTTGCTTTAAGCAAGGACAGCTTTTTGCAACATACTGTTCGATTTCTTGTTGCATATGAGGCCAAAAGAAACGGTCTCTGATTAGGGATGTTGTACGGTCGATGCCTTGCTGGCCCATCTCATTGTGCAATTCTTTCATTACAACTGTCTTGTATCTTTCAGGTAGAACCAGTTGGTTCCTCGTAGATGTTTTCCGCTTCAGGATCCCATCCTCGTCTACATGGAGCTTCTCCCACTCCCGAAGAAGACATCTACTCTTAGCGGTAAGAGACTTAATTTGGTGGCCACGAGGCCTCACACTGGTCAGTTTACATTTGATTACAGGTCCAATATGCAGATCCTCTCGTTGAGCCTGTTGAATCTCATTCCCAGGAATAGAACTATTGACACCCCGATCTGATGGACATGGAGGATCAGGTACTACCCATGATGAAGAATCTTCCTGTACTTCCACTGCTTGAGCAGTCGCCGCAATACAGTCTGATGACAATTCTTCTGTATATTGTTCCATCATCTCTTCGATGTCGAGAGGCAATCTTGATAAGCTGTCAGCATCTGCATTCTCTCGACCAGGGCGATATTTTATTGAAAAGTGGAAGTCGGCTAGCTCAGCTACCCACCTACAACCCGTTGCATTCAGCTTCGCGCTGGATAATACATACGTGAGGGGATTATTATCGCTGAAGACTGTGAATGTCGGTGCATAGTATAGGTAGTCTCTGAATTTCTCAGTCACTGACCACTTGAGGGCGAGAAACTCTAATTTACCCGAATGGAGATGGTAGTTTCGTTCAGCAGTCGTGAGTGTCCGAGAACCATACGCTATTACACGGAGCTTACCATCCTGCTTTTGGCATAATACTGCCCCCAGACCTTGGTTTGAGGCATCCGTATGAAGAATAAAGGGCAACAAAAAGTCTGGGAAGCCGAAGATAGGTGGTTCGACCAGATGGTTGACCAATATCTCCAAAATCTCTTGGTGCTCAGCTTTTCAAACGATTGGTTGGTTAGAAGGCACTCCTCTATCTTTCAGTCTGCTAAGTCTTGATTTTTGGCACATCTTTTCCCCTTCTGGAGTGCCCTTGAGTAGGTCATATAATGGTCCAGCAATCTTTGAGAAATCCTTGATATATTGTCGGTAGTAGCTTAAGAGCCCCATCACAGTTCGCAGCTGCCCAACGGTGCTCGGTGTCTTTTCCTTCCAAGCTTGCACAGCCTCCGTATCAGCTGGGTCCACTTTGCTCCCTTCCGCAGAAACCATCCTTCCAAGATAGCGGATTTCTTTTTTGAACATTCCACATTTATTTGATTTCAGTTTTATTCCATACCGTCTAAGCTGCTGCAGTACCTCCCGCACATGGTGTACATGATCTTCGAAGGACTTGCTATAGACTAGTATGTCATCAAGATACGGCACACATATCCGGTCTCTCAAATTCTCTAAGCATTCCTCCATACACCTTTGAAAGGCAGCTGGGGCATTCATTAGGCCAAAGGGAATTCGTATCCACTCATATAACCCCCATGGAGTAATGAATGCGGTCAGGGGTCTACTCTCCTTTGCCATAAACCCTTGATGATATGCTTTGCCCTGATCTAATAGTGAAAACCACGAATTCCCGCCCAGGTTGTCGAGGATATCTTGTACTCTGGGAATTGGCTGACGATCAGTATGGGTCTTCTTATTCAGCTCCCTGTAATCCACACAAAGGCGTAGGCTTCCATCCTTTTTCCTAACGCAGACTACAGGTGATGCATAAGATGATGTTGACTTCGATATTCAGCCCTGAGCAATCAGGTCATGAAGGTAATCTTTTACTTCCCTATACAGCGGCTTCGGCACGGAGATGTATGAGCGTGCAACAGGAATTGTGTCTTGTAGAGATATTTTCAGTGTTAGATTTTCTATGCACCCAATGTCATCATCTGATTTGGAGAATGACAGACATTCCTCTCGTAACATTTTGTGTGCTATTTCTTTTTCAGGCTGACTCGGATGACTCAAATCCACCGGGGGGTCCCAAACATCACTGGTAGACTCAACGCTGCTCGTTTGGATGGAAGTCACTGATGTACGTATGGACTGGCTTGACTGATCAAATGATGTGGACGGATAAACAGCTTGTACCCCCTGTGCTGTTCCAATGACTGTTTTACTACACAGGACTATGTCATGATCCATTGGGTTCCGTGCATCAAGCACGATGTATGGTGGTGCACCCCCCTTTACCTGCACAAGTGTCTCCTGGAACTCAAGCCCTTCTGCCCATTTTGGATCAACATCAGGTTCAAACATCAAAGTTGTGTCCTCCTTCATTGGGGCCATCTTTATTCGACACTCAACCTGCAGAGAGGTACGCTTGGGAATTAACACCTTTTCCTTAGGAGTCCTCACCACATATTCATGTGACTTTTCTGCCCTGACACTTTCTAAAAAAGCTTTAATGTGGCTTGTCTCTAATCTCGGGAATGTCATCGTCACTATTCTCTTTAACTGTTCTCCGCATATTGGATCTCTGCTTTCCCCAGAGTGGTTAGTCATTATGAGCTCTATAGCGTTATAACCAATAATAGGATGGGAGAGGTGTTTTCCCTTTGTTACTAGAATGGGAATGATGGAATCGTTGCTATCGCTGTTTTCTCCTGGCAACCGAAATGTGACTTCTATCCATCCAACATAAGGAATACCCTGTCCATTGGCCGCAACTATCTGAAGTGTGTCGGATGCATCAATTATCTCGGAGACAAGCCTCAGCTTCACATCAGGTAATACCTTATTTTTCCACCACTCATCAATGATACAAACTTGAGAACCCGTGTCCCACAATGCTGTTGTTTTTACTCCATGAATATAACAGTCAATGAGACACTGTTTTCCCACTAAAGTGGCCACACTCAATGTTTTGTTTGAATTTGTTTTCGTTTTGACCCTTAATTCTTGCACATCTTTGTGTTCCTTTCGCTTACATTCTTTCTTGTGTTCACTCCAGTGATGGACTTGACATAACTTAGAGCAGTAAAGGGACTTATGGCATGATGTACAGAGTCTTAAAGAATGGGAATCCCCCTTCACGCCACAACACGAGCACTGTTGGTGGGACATTAACACCTGGCAGGTCACCTCCTGTCCCATGGAAGTAACCCTCCCTCGTTTAAACGATCATCTCTGGGTGAGTTTGTTGTTCTTGCTCTGCAACCTGCCATGAAATGCTCACTGCTTCCACATCTGTAACAGTGTGTGCAATAAGTATCAATTTCACTCTGTTGGCAGTTTAAACATCTCCTAGGATGACCCCTTGGCTGCATGAAATGACGTTGAGGAGCAAATCCTTGTTGAAACTGAGTGGTCCTTCCTCTCTGTCCTGGGCTGTATTTTGGCCAATACGGAGGAGATGAATACTTAAACTGATTAGCTGGTATATCGTCTTGTAAACCAGGTGAAGACAAATTCTGTGCAGCACTGGCTTGAGGCAGTTGAATCGACTCTCTGATTTGTGACACTTCAGCACTAAGGTTCTTTAATAGCGCCATGTCTGATTTGATTTCTTGGAGTTCATTCAGCAAATCAGGACTGTGTTTACTCTGCTTTTCCTGAAGTAACATTTTCCCTTTCTTCTCTGCAGGTGCTGGAACATCAGTGTATTCAACGGAGTGCACCATCGGCCGATGTTGAACAGCAGTTTTCTTTTTACTTTGTCTCTCTGCCTTGGTCATGCATGCAATATTCAATTTCTCTAACAACAGTTCATCACTCACGTCTGTTTGTTGCAGGTATGGCTTGAGGTCACCCCTGATGTAATCGTTTTGCAGACCTGTAAGAACTGTATGGGGAAACATATTTTGCACCAGAATAGGGTCATACTTGAGGCTAGACTCAGCTTCCTGTGATGCGAAAAGAATTTTCTGCCTCAAATCTAATGCACGAATGAGAAAGTTCTGAGGGGTTTCTTTGCTGTCTTGGGCCTCTGACATGAGTTGCTTGTACAGTTCGGTTGCACCCTTCTCCTGGTAATGCGAGCGAAGGATTCTTCTCAAGGTAGGTAACGTTAAATTGCCTTTGCCCTCTAAGTAACTGCGTAGTTGCATGCCAGGCGCGATTGCTTTGATGACTGCATGTACTATTTCGTGTTCAGGGACGTTTTTCTTTATTCCATTTTCAATCTGATGAGCCAGGCTAGAGAAACTAAGTTTATCTTTTTGTCCTGGTTCTCCAATTTGGCCCACTATTTTAAACTCTCTTTGCCACACAAATGGTTGGGTGAGATCTCTTATTGGATTACTGTTTTGGTTTGTTTGATTCACTGTCTTTACTTCATGTTTTGTTTCACTTTGTGTTTGCTGTAGTGATAATTGTAAAGCTAACTGCAGTGCTTCAATCTGTTTTTGCAGCATTTCCTGTTCTGACACCTGAGCTACTTGTTGCTGCTCTACAGAATTATGAATTGCAGGCTGTCGTGGTAGTTGAATTTCAACAATTTTGTCTTTCAGGTTAAGGAGGAGAGACATACCTCCGTCCTCAAGTTCCTCTACCTCATCTCTTTCTATATACTTCACAATATGTGCAATTAGAAATGAACAACTTTTCCCCAATACATTCTCATGTTCAGTACCAACAATATGTAGAAAGTCACACACTGCAATCAACTGATCACTACCCAGAGTGTAAAGTGTCCCAACTACTTCAAGTTTCAAGTCCTCTAGCGTGTCCATGTTGGTTGTGAATAAATGGTCAGTGTCAGTGTAAAGCAGAATGTCTACTTGAGCAGGAAGAACTTGCAGCTTTTCCTGGCTAGCGTAAGGAACCTCAGATTAACCGCACTTCTGCCCGTCCCGTCCAGTCGTGAGATTATACTGCACACCGCCGACCTTTTATCGTGATGGTTGTGGTTGCAAGGTGGAATGTTGTCATCTGGCACTACATCGATCGGCAGGACCATGGACCATCCATCCCAGCGGGGCCTCCAAAATGTTGCACCCCTGGAAAAGGGGAAAATAGACATAAATAAATGAGATGACACGAACTCCTTGTTGTCTGTGCATCAAACTATTGGCTGTGAACTATTTTCTTTCTTTCCCAACACAATATATAACAGAGAATTGAATGTATACATCAATACATTAGTTCACATTAATACGCAGACGAGATCAGCAATGCATAACAATGTATCACAACAGTCAGCATAACCGTAATTTAAATACATTTTTGTACACATTTTTATAACTTCCCTTTTATAACTGTGTATTTATATAAGCACTAAACCTGCATTTTTAACATTTAGTCCTGTGTCAACTTTTCTACAGCTTCGTTGGCACTAAAATAAAATGAAACTATTTCAGCAGTCACTTATCGTTAAACACATTAACCATGAAATACAGAAAAAACAACATGGACTATGTTTCACATAACATTTGCTCCTAACCATTTCAGTTAATAAATGGTATATTTTTACTTTACAGTTAGGCAGGGACATGAGATGCGTTCAGTTTAACCCACAGTTTCCTCGTGGTTAGCATGTCAAACACACGATAATTAAACCATCAAACCTCACATTTCCACATATGTTCAGGAGAAATAACCAGCCTTATAAACACTGTGTAGTTTTAACTCACAACAGAAATGAATTAATAAATAGTCTATACCTGGAAAAGGGGAAAATAGACATAAATAAATGAGATGACACGAACTCCTTGTTGTCTGTGCATCAAACTGTATTGGCTGTGACGCAAAACATAGTTTGTGTCCGCTACTGCCTGCAGCCTTTGGTTTCCCCCTAGTGGACATTTCCTGAATTACACTTCATTTTACCAACAAAACAATAATACATTCACATACCATAATGTTTAGTATGCCATAAATCATATTGATTTTGTTTAACCACACTACACTACATATACTTACAGACTGACTCTTTCTGATGTTAAGTCCACCAGACAGTTGTCCACATCGGACCTTTTTCAACTTTTGTTTCTGGTCAAAGGGTCCTCGAAAAGGTTTAAAAGCTATACATCCTTACAGACTCCTCTTTCTGATGTTAAGTCTGCCAGACAGTAGCCCACATCGGACCTTTTGAACTTTTTTTTCTGGTCAAAGGGTCCTCAAAAGGTTTAAAAGCTATATATCCTGACTCTTTCTGATGTTACTTCAGCCAGACAGTAGTCCATATCTGATTCATTGAACATATTTCTGGCCAAAGGGTCCTCAAAATGTCTTTTTACTATTTAAACTCAAGGAATCCTTCTGATTTTACATCAGCCAGCCTATATTTGGCCCATTGAAAATATTTGTGCGCAAAGGGTCCCCGAAAGGAAATTTACTATATATTTTCATAGACTCTTTCTGATGTTACCTCAGTCCTTATTTAACCTAATGAACATGTTTCAGGCCAAGGAGTACTCGATCTTAAACATTCTGTAAATACTTATTTACTCCTTCTGATGTTACCTCAGCCATACAGTAGTCTATGTCTGATCTATTGAGCATATCTCCGGTCGAAGGGTCCGCAAAATGTTTTTTTTCCTATATAAACTCTAGACTCCAGCTGATGTGACGTCTGTCGTACAGTATTCCATATTTGACCTAATGAACATATTTCTTGCAAAAGGGTCCTCAAAATGTCTTTTTTTAACTATATGAACTCATGGACTTCTTCTGATGTTACCTCAGCCATACAGTAGTCCATTTCTAACCTATTGAACATATTTCTTGCTAAAGAGTCCTCAAACTTGAACTTTCTACACATACTGATTGACTTCTGAAGTTACATCAGCCATACAAAAGTCCATATCTGATCTATTGAATATATCTCTGGCCAAAGAGTCCTCAAAATGTTTTTTACTATATAAAACTCATGGACTCCTGATTTTACATCAGCCAGCCTATATTTGGCCCTATATTTACTATATTTTTTCATAGACTCTTTCTCATGTTAAATCCACCAGACAGTAGTCCATATTTGACCTAATGAACATATTTCTGAACAAAGGGTCCTCAATTTTTTATTTTTTTTACTATAAAAAACTCATGGACTCCTGATGTTATGTCAGCCATATTGTAGTCCAAAATGACATCATGAACATATTTCTGGCCGAGGAGTACTCAATATTAAACTTTCTAGACATTATCATTGACTACTCCTATTGTTACGTCAGCAAGACTATCTTTGACCCATTGAAAATATTTCTGGCCAAAGGATATTATATCTCTATTATATTCTCATATACTCTTTCTGATGTCTTCCTGAGATTTTGTTGAAAATTCAATATCGAGTACTCTTTTTCCAGAAATATATTAATTAGTTCAAATATGGACAACTGTATGGCTGACGTAACATTAAGAAAGATTCATTATGTATATAAAGTTCACAATCAAGTAATCTTGGGTCAAATATGGACTGCTGTCTGGCTGATTTAATACCAGAAAGAGTCAATGAATATGTATAGAAAAATCAATATCGAGGATTCTTTGCAGAAATATGTTCAGCAAGTCAAATATGGACTACTGTCTGGTTAATTTAACATCAGAAGTAGAAGTATGTTAAGTATGTACAAAATGTTTAAGATTGAGTACTGTTTGGCCAGAAATATGTTCAGTAGGATAAATATGGTATACAGTATGGCTGACGTAACATCATAAGGAGTCTATGAGTTTACAGAATAAAAAATATTTTTTGGACCATTAGGCCAGAGATATGTTCAATAGATCATATATGGACTATTGTATGTACAATTGTATGTATCTTCGTTGTACAAATGAAAGAGAAAATTGCGAAAAACAATATGCTGTGAGTTGTCTTTTCAACAGCTAAAGCAATGATTTTCCTTCATTCACAAATGATAATGGTTAGTTTTTTCATTGCACAAAGGAACAAGCAATGGAATGAAACAACAAAAATTTTATTAAAACAGCATATTGCATTGCACATCTCTTTAATGCACTACAAAATGAGTTAATTCGTCAATGCATTGCAATGCAACAAAGTGCATATTGCTTATATGCTTCAATGCACAGTGCTTGATCGTATGTCCAATGCATTGCATTAGCAGATTGCATTGCACATATCTTCAACGCACTACGCAATGAATTAGTTAGTTCTTGAATGCATTGCAATGGAACAAAGTGCATATGACTTTTATGTTGTTTTTCAATGCACAACTCTTGATCGTATGAGCATTGCATTGCAACAGCAGTTTGTATTGTACATCTCTTCAACGCACTAGGGAATGAGTTGGTTCTTGAATGCAATGCAACAAAGTGCATATGACTTTTATGTTATTCTTCAATGCACAACGCTTGATTGTATGAGCAATGCAATGCCACAGCAGATTGAGTAGGCTGCCCATTCATAAATACAGTCGTTTGCTAGGTTAAACGAATTAGGATTTTTGAACGACTCGTTTGAATGAAGGATCCTACTCCCTCATTAAGATGGAGACTTGCCGCCCCCTACTGGCGGTGTTAAAAAGTAGACGTTTCATTTTTTTCAATCATTTCATATTTCTACATTAAATTTTTTACATTTAAAACATTAATCTCTTAACTTAATTTATGCAATTGTAATTTGCTGTGTAAATCCACATGCGATGTCTAAACAGCCTGTATCAATCCAAAAATTAATTTGTTTGATACCGACTTCCTTTAGCAATACACGGTGTCTTTGCATTTTGATTGAATTTTTTGACTACATTTAAGAATCTGACATAAAAGAGGACAGATAGCTAGGACAATGAATTTAACCCTCTGGAGTTCTTCGGTCATTTATGACCGGAATTTTTTAAATAAAAAATTATAAAAAATCGTAGCTTCATCGGAATGGTACGAAACTTGGTGACTTTTATGGTACTTGGTATATGAACACACAAAAAAATAGGGACATGATTTGAAAAGTCTAAGTGGTTGTAAAAAAAATAGTCACACTCGGGACCTTCGGTCATAAATGACCGCCCATATGAAATGAATGGGAAATTGGCAAAAATATGAAAATTGAGAGTTTTTTTGTGCGTACAATCTACAAATCAGCCACGATGCAACAGTTCACACAACAGTGAAGGGGTGAATCTCTAAAACATCAAGAGTGCAAAACAGACACATACACTCTCACACACACATACTTATACACACAAAAACACACGCACACACAAATTAACATGTGTCATTGCAAAAGCTAATTTTGGGAAATGTGTGAAATAAAAGCAATTATTCATCAATGTAAGGAATAAAAAGCACATAGCAATGAAAGCATGAGACTGTAAGCCATCAAGGTTGCAAAATAGACACACACACACACACACACACACACGCACACACACACATACACACACATACACACACAGGGAAATAAGAGACTGGTGAAACTGTAACAGAGAAATGTGAGAATATGTGAAATAAAATACAGTTACAGTAAGTTACAAATACAGGTCCTTCTCAAAAAAATAGCATATTGTGATAAACTTCATTATTTTCCATAATGTAATGATAAAAATTAAACTTTCATATATTTTAGATTCATTGCACACCAACTGAAATATTTCAGGTCTTTTATTGTTTTAATACTGATGATTTTGGCATACAGCTCATGAAAACCCCAAATTCCTATCTCAAAAAATTCATCCGACCAATAAAAGAAGAGTTTTGAATACAAAAAAAGTCTACCTTCAAATAATTATGTTCAGTTATGCACTCAATACTTGGTCGGGAATCCTTTTGCAGAAATGACTGCTTCAATGCGGCGTGGCATGGAGGCAATCAGCCTGTGGCACTGCTGAGGTGTTATGGAGGCCCAGGATGCTTCGATAGCGGCCTTAAGCTCATCCAGAGTGTTGGGTCTTTCGTCTCTCAACTTTCTCTTCACAATATCCCACAGATTCTCTATGGGGTTCAGGTCAGGAGAGTTGGCAGGCCAATTGAGCACAGTAATACCATGGTCAGTAAACCATTTACCAGTGGTTTTGGCACTGTGAGCAGGTGCCAGGTCGTGCTGAAAAATGAAATCAGATGGAAGCATGAAGTGCTCCAAAATCTCCTGATAGCTAGCTGCATTGACCCTGCCCTTGATAAAACACAGTGGACCAACACAAGCAGCTGACATGGCACCCCAGACCATCACTGACTGTGGGTACTTGACACTGGACTTCAGGCATTTTGGCATTTCCTTCTCCCCAGTCTTCCTCCAGACTCTGGCACCTTGATTTCCGAATGACATGCAAAATTTGCTTTCATCCGAAAAAAGTACTTTGGACCACTGAGCAACAGTCCAGTGCTGCTTCTCTGTAGCCCAGGTCAGGCGCTTCTGCCGCTGTTTCTGGTTCAAAAGTGGCTTGACCTGGGGAATGCGGCACCTGTAGCCCATTTCCTGCACACGCCTGTGCATGGTGGCTCTGGATGTTTCTACTCCAGACTCAGTCCACTGCTTCCGCAGGTCCCCCAAGGTCTGGAATCGGTCCTTCTCCACAATCTTCCTCAGGGTCCGGTCACCTCTTCTCGTTGTGCAGCGTTTTTTGCCACACTTTTTTTGCCCACTGAGGTGCCTTGATACAGCACTCTGGGAACAGCCTATTTGTTCAGAAATTTCTTTCTGTGTCTTACCCTCTTGCTTGAGGGTGTCAATGATGGCCTTCTGGACAGCAGTCAGGTTGGCAGTCTTACCCATGATTGCGGTTTTGAGTCATGAAACAGGCTGGGAGTTTTTAAAAGCCTCAGGAATCTTTTGCAGGTGTTTAGAGTTAATTAGTTGATTCAGATGATTAGGTTAATAGCTCGTTTAGAGAACCTTTTCATGATATGCTAATTTTTTGAGATAGGAATTTTGGGTTTTCATGAGCTGTATGCCAAAATCATCAGTATTAAAACAATAAAAGACCTGAATTATTTCAGTTGGTGTGCAATGAATCTAAAATATATGAAAGTTTAATTTTTATCATTACATTATGGAAAATAATGAACTTTATCACAATATGCTAATTTTTTGAGAAGGACCTGTACAGTTAGTATGTAAATAATATGTAAATATAGTTAGAGAAATAAAAAAAGTGTTTTAAATATCATCCTAACTATATATACATATGTGTATATAATTTACATATTCAATGAACAGTAACTCTTATTCAAAAGGCAACAGCAATTATGAACAAAAAACTAAAATAACAGCTAAAGTATAATAATTGTCAAAAAAAATAGAGAAATAAAAAAGTGTTTTAAATATCATCCTATTTTCCATTTACTGTTTGATAATTATTATACTTTTGCTGTTATTTTAGTTTTTTTGTTTATAATTGCTGTTGCCAATTTTGAATAAGAGTTACTGTTCATTGAATTGTACAAAAAAAATTTTTAAACCAACCAAACAAACAAAAAACTTGACAAAAAATAGTCTTTGAGAATCTCTTATTATATATTAAAATCCACAACCTGAAAAAAATAGGCAAATTGTCATGATTCTGCCTTAGTGTCCTTGATTTTCCCTGGTCGTAAGGCAGGATCATGACAGAATCATGTTTTGTGTACAAGCGCATGGCTAATTGTTTGGGCCATGTGCTTGTGTTGTCTCGTTATGTCAAGGGCGGCCCTTGTTATCCTCGTCTTGTCATTATTGTCTAGTCAGTTTCACCTGTCCTTGTCATTAGTGTTCTCTTACGAGAGGTTCTCTCGTATTGCGTAAGTTTAGCTTACGCTACGGGAAAGATTCATCTTCTCGAGATACTGAAGCCAAAAAATTATCCTTAATTTTTGTATACCTTGTCAACGCAGTGCAGCAGCTAGCAGACCTAGAGCAGGCTAACTTGCGTGCTCATTGGCTGCCCTGCGGGCAACTGCTGCAGCCTACCAGTGAGCCGGGCGTGACATCACGCCCAATGAAGGGCGCCCGCGCCTTCATAGCGTCACAGCCCGCCAGAATGGGCGTGGCTTTAGCCTATAAAGGAATGGGCTGTAGGCTGCTTCCCTGATTTTTGTCTCTTCAGCGAGCTCTTCGCATCGCTGGATCTGAGAGAAGCCACCGCCGCCGTCGAACAGTGAACAGCCAGCTTAGGACAGCGCTGAGGAAGCCGGCCGTCTTCGCCACCTTCAGCCATCCGTGCGAGCTACGCTATCCGGCGACGTATCCTTTTTGCCTTGCTATTTAGATTATTTTCTAAAAGAGCAGCGAGCGTCTTTTTCAAGATGCCTCACACTTCCTGCGGCTCGTGTAGAGCCCCGCTCAGCGCCGGAGACCGCCGCCTGATCTGCGCTCTCTGCCTGGGCCTGGAACACGCAGAGCTCGCCCTCGCTTCCGGGGGCTGCGAGCTCTGTAAAGCGCTTCCGCTGTCGACCCTGCGGGCTCGATTCGAAGCCTTCAACCCCCCGCCCCTCCTCACCGACGCGCAGCTGCCGCTCACGAGCCTCACTGCCGTCGCATCTGAGGATGAGGCCGAGGGACACGTACTAGCACGCGGCTAGCTCTCTTTACATTATAAGAGAGATACCCCGCCCTCGTGTCCCCGTTCGCGCGTCATGCAGAGCCCTCTCGAGCTCTCTGCATGACCCGGACGGGCATCATCTGTGTTAATGTAGGTCCCGTGCCCACTACTCGTGCGCGCGCCCTCGTACAAACACTGTTCCAGTTCTGCTCGACCAACGAGCACGCGGCTAGCTCTCTTTACGTTACAAGAGAGCTACCCCGTCATGCAGAGCCCTCTCGAGCTCTCTGCATGACCCGGACGGGCTTGCGCGCCGCCGTCGAAATGTCTCGCCCTGTCAGTCCCCTTAGATAAGGCTACTGCAGCGGTGTATTTGGAAGCCAACGAGCCGGTGATGCAACCCGCTCGCCTGCACACATCCGTTCTCGCGGCGACCCAGAGAAGTCTTAAGTGAGTATATATGAGGTTAAACCTCCCCCCGGGCTCCGCCCGCGCGTTTAAGTGTTATCACAAAACGAAGGGCATTAATAAAACGCTCCCCATCCATTATGATCGGGACGTCAAATACACTTGTAAGTCTAGTGCTCGCGCGTCATAAAGTGAAAAAAGAATGTTCCCCATCCCTTATGATTGGGACATCTCGCATAAATCAGCCGGTTTTCAGCGAGCAGCCATTGCCCAGAATCGAGAGCGCGCGCGCCGCGTTTTCGGCTCCGGTTCAGTTTCAAACAGCCTTCGCAGCGACGTCAGGGCGGCCGCCCTAGATCGCGCTCAGACAGCCGTCACAGACCGCCGCCTCCCAGAGGGCCTCGGCAGAGAATCACGCTGAAATATGACCACGCGAAGCCCTCCTAACAGTAAAAGAGAAAAGACGCGCGTGTCCCGCTGCGGCCGGACCGCCGTCAAAATTCATTTCCCTGTCAGTCCCCTTCAAACAGGCTACTGCAGCGGTTCATTTAGCAGCCAACGAGCCGGTTTATTCACCCTCTCGCCTTCACACAAACGCCGTTTTCACGGCGACCCAGAGAAATCTCAAAAAGAGTGTAATGTCTGGTCCGGCTCATGCCGTTAATGTTTTAAGTGTAGTGAAAGTGCCCACGCCCCAGTGCTCACCCCTACACATAAGCACTCAAAATTCTGTGTCACTCACAGAGCACATTCTCATAAAGCGCAGAAAAGCCGCTCGAGTGTTGCATGTAAGAAATGTGTCCACAAGTCTGTGCCCACTATCTGCCTGCTCTGTTACACGGTCAAACAAACAGGTTATAAACGTAAGTCTCGTGCCCGCCAGAGAGCGCTCACGCTTACTAACACAAACCTTCCCCCGGGCCCCGCCCGCGCGCTTAAGCGTTATCACAAAACGCAGAGCGTTAATAAAACGCTCCCCGTCTATTATGATGCGTTAGATACAGTTGTAAGTCTCGTGCCCGCGTCCACGCGCTCACGCTTACAGAGAGCTCTATCACCCAGAGCGCTGCTCGCGCGTCAAAATGTGGTAAAAGTTTGTTCCCCATCCCCTATGATCGGGACATCTCACATAAATCAGCCGGTTTCGGCTGTCAGCGAGTCGCCATTGCCCAGAACCGAGAGCGCGCGCGCCGTGCTCTCGGCTCCGGTTCAGTTTCACAAGCCAGCAAATGGCGGTCTGAACCCGGAGGCCATTCGCCCTCTAGTGGCTCACATAGCCGCGTGGGAGAACATCCCAGGGATTTCTGAATGGGTATTGATTACAATAAAGCAGGGCTATACACTACAATTCATTCGCCGTCCCCCGCGCTTTCGAGCCCGGACTGCGACAATAGTGAATGCGGAAGTAGCACACCTACTTCACGCAGAAATAGCAAAGCTGCTGTGCAAAGGGGCTATAGAAAGGGTACCGCCTTCTCTAAGCGAGTCAGGCTTTTACAGCCGTTATTTTCTCGTGCCCAAGAAGGACGGAGCCTTCAGACCCACCCTGTCCCTGGCACCCCGTACATTTACAAAGTGCATGGGCGCGGCACTCGCCCCCCTGAGAAGTCAGGGGCTGCGTATAATGAACTATCTGGACGATTGGCTGATGTTGGCACAGTCAGTGACAGAGCTTCTATCTCACGGTCAACTGGACCAAGAGCTCATTACTGCCCAGCCAGTCAATTTCCTTTTTAGGAATAGAACTGGACTCGGTAACCATGACGGCTCGTTTGTCGACACAGCGCGCGCGCCGTGTTCGCCACCTGGCCGCTTCTTTCCAGAAGGGCAGCTTCCTCCCTCTGAAAATTTTTCAGAGGATGTTGGGCTGTATGGCATCAGCTGCAGCGGTGCTCCAGCTGGGCCTACTGCGCATGCGCCCGCTCCAACGCTGGCTGAATGCTCGCGTGCCCCCCCCGAGCCTGGGTGTCTGGCGGTCGGAAAATCTGAGTGACTCAGGCCTGCATAGCAGCTCTGCAGCCCTGGTTAGCGGCCAGCTGGTTCCAGCAGGGAGTAACGATGGGAACCGTCTCTCACCGGAAAGTCATCTCAACAGACGCGTCCAACTCAGGCTGGGGAGCGCTGTTTGAGGGCAGACCGGCCTTTGGCCAGTGGTCAGACCAGGAGAAGGAGTTTCACATAAACTGTCTGGAAATGATGGCGGTCGAGAACGCACTGCAGTGCTTCCTCCCGTCCATACAGGGCCAGCATGTTCTTGTCCGTTCGGACAACACATCTGTGGTTTCCTATATAAACTGTCAGGGCGGTGTCAGATCCAGAAATCTCTGCAATCTGACGGAACGCCTCCTTATTTGGTCTCAGATACACCTGCGCTCGCTGAGGGCGGCGCATGTGCCTGGCCATCTGAACGACGGCCCAGACAGACTGTACAGAGACAATGTCCCCCCAGGGGAATGGTCCTTGCACCCCCAAATGGTCCAGAAACTGTGGCGCCTATTCGGCAGAGCGGAAGTCGACCTATTTGCGTCAAAAGACAACGCTCAATGCCCAATGTTCTTCTCGAAGGAGGAGGACGCGCTGGCCCAGGTTTGGCCCAGCCTCCCGCTATATGCTTTCCCTTCGGTCTCTCTGTTACCACAGGTGATCAAGAGAATCAGGGAAACGCGCCACTCGGTGCTCCTCATAGCCCCGCGTTGGGAGAATCAGATTTGGTTCCCGGAACTAGCACAGCTGTCACTTACAGCTCCGTGGCAGATTCCGGTGAGGGCAGATCTCCTCTCTCAAGCTCGCGGCACGATCTGGCATCCCCATCCAGAGCGCTGGTCGCTGCATGCATGGCTGATCAACAGGTACTCGTTACCCTGCCAGAAGGAGTGATGAACACGATCACGCAGTCTAGAGCCCCTTCCACGAGAAGGCTCTACGCGTCTAAATGGTCGGTGTTCTCCGGTTGGTGCACCGACAGAGGTCTGGACCTGCGGACATGCGGGGTGGCGCATCTGCTCACTTTCCTACAAGAGCTGTTGGATAAGGGAAGGTCCCCTTCCACGCTCAAAGTGTACGTGGCGGCCGTGGCAGCGTTTGCAGAACCAACGCACGGCCAGTCACTGGGGAAACATGAGTTGGTCATCCGCTTCCTTAGAGGAGCTAGAAGGATGAATCCGCCGCGCCCCCCGTCGGTTCCTATGTGGGATCTTTCATTGGTCCTCGAGGCCCTGAAAGCTTTTCCTTTCGAACCACTAGACTCCGTGGGGTCGGAATATCTATCACTGAAAACGTTTTTTTCTGACTGCGCTGTCATCAGTAAAACGCGTAGGGGATTTACATGTGCTGTCTGTCAGCGCGTCGTGTCTTGAGTTTGGACCAAATGACTCTAAAGTCATCCTCAGACCTAGACACGGCTATGTCCCTAAAGTGATGGGCACTCCATTCAGAGCGCAAGTTATTTCACTGTCTGCTCTCACAGCATCTGACAGTGAAAGTGATGTGAACCTCCTCTGCCCCGTCAGAGCGCTGAGGGTCTACATTACGCGCACCGCCTCCTTCAGGCGCTCGGAACAGCTTTTTGTTTCGTTTGGTGGGCGCACCAAGGGTTTCGCGTCCTCGAAACAGAGCCTGTCCAGATGGATAGTAGACGCTATAGCGGCCGCTTATGCGTCGAAGGATCTGCAATGCCCTCTGGGCATCAGGGCTCATTCCACGAGAGGCGTGGCCTCTTCGTGGGAATGGTCCAGCGGGATTTCTATCCACGACATATGTGTAGCGGCGGGCTGGAGCTCCCCGTCTACCTTTGTCAGGTTCTATAACCTAGAAGTTCCCGCCTTGCAGGCTAAACTGCTGTCAGTCTGAACGAGAGATGTATTCTGCCCAGATCTCCTGCTCAGATTACTCTCACATGACTCAGCTCTCCTGGTTGAGCTGCACTAAAGGGATTATGCCATGTGCCTATACAGACCCCGCGCCCGCGCTGCTCTGTATTCCCTATGTGTGCTTATGTACAAGTGATGGCCCGCGAAATGGCCGGCCACCTTATTCTTCCACTTATGGGGTTCCCCCTAAAGTTCGGGGTCTCATGTGGATGCTTGGCGCGCACGGCGTTGACAAAGTGTTCCCGTAGCGTAAGCTAAACTTACGCAATACGAGAGAACCTCTCGTAAGAGAACGATACTCGGTTACTAACGTAACCTCGGTTCTCTCTAGAGAGGGAACGAGTATTGCGTAACCGGCCGTGCTCGCGCCACGAGCGACTTCGCTTCAGTCGACAAAAACCAGGGAAGCAGCCTACAGCCCATTCCTTTATAGGCTAAAGCCACGCCCATTCTGGCGGGCTGTGACGCTATGAAGGCGCGGGCGCCCTTCATTGGGCGTGATGTCACGCCCGGCTCACTGGTAGGCTGCAGCAGTTGCCCGCAGGGCAGCCAATGAGCATGCAAGTTAGCCTGCTCTAGGTCTGCTAGCTGCTGCACTGCGTTGACAAGGTATACAAAAATTAAGGATAATTTTTTGGCTTCAGTATCTCGAGAAGATGAATCTTTCCCGTAGCGTAAGCTAAACTTACGCAATACTCGTTCGCTCTCTAGAGAGAACCGAGGTTACGTTAGTAACCGAGTATCGTCTCCCTTTATAATCCCCTGGTGTTTGCTGTCCTGTGCCGGTTCATTGTGAAACTTTGTGATTCATGTCTGAGTGCTTGTCTAACATTGTCATCCTTGTGAGTATCCTGTCAAGTGTATTGTCTACAGAGAAGTTCTGTTTCTTCGTTTGCCGTTTTGTTTACCGTCAAGTCATTATCTAGTTTTAGTCTATCCTGTTCCAGTCTTGTTTTGCCCCCTCGTGGGTTTTGTTTTCCCTGTTTTTGTCTGTCAATAAACCTTGTGTGAACGCATACTGTCTGCGCTTGGGTCCATCCTACTATCTTCGTGACACAAATATGTGCAAAACAACTAGAATTCACAAGCCTTTCTACAGAGAGCTGTAAATCCATCTAGTGGTTACAATATGATATTGCATGATAATTATGATCACTACTTCCAACAGATGGCTCCAATCTGATTTCAAAAAATATTTCTATAGGCCTAGTCTCTAATTTAACCTGAAATACAGCATTAATTAAAAAAAATGAATATATGTATATACACACACACATTTTCTATTATATTCAATGGGGGAAAATGGATCATAATTATTGCATAGATATTAATTATTATCATAAAATTCTCAAAAAACTTGACAAAAATAGTCTTTGAGAATCTCTTATTATATATTAAAATCCACAACCTGAAAAAAATAGGCAAATTTGTTCAAAACATCTAGAATTCAGAAGCCTTTCTACAGAAAGCTGTAAATCCGTCTAGTTGTTACAATATGATATTGCATGATAATTATGCTCACTACTTCCAACAAATGGCTCCAATCTGCTGTCAGCATTTCTTTTCTATAGGCCTAGTCTCTAATTTAACCTGAAATACAGCATTAATTAAAAAAATAATAATAAAAAATATATGTATATATACATTTTCTATTATATTCAATGGGGGAAAATGGATCATAATTATTGCATAAATATTATTATCATAAAATTATCAAAAAACTTGACAAAAATAGTCTTTGAGAATCTCTTATTATATATTAAAATCCACAACCTGAAAAAAAATAAGCAAATATGTTCAAAACAACTAGAATTCATAAGCCTTTCTACAGAGAGCTGTAAATCCATCTAGTTGTTACAATATGATATTGCATGATAATTATGCTCACTACTTTCACCAGATGGCACCAATCTGATTTAAAAAAAAAATTCTATAGGCCTAGTCTCTAATTTAACCTGAAATACAGCATTAATTAAAAAAAATAAAACATAAAAAAATATATATACATTTTCTATTATATTCAATGGGGAAAATGGATCATAATTATTGCATAAATATTAATTATTATCATAAAATTCTCAAAAAACTTGACAAAAATAGTCTTTGAGAATCTCTTATTATATATTAAAATCCACATCCTGGAAAAAAATAGGCAAATCTTTTCAAAACAACTAGAATTCAGAAGCCTTTCTACAGAGAGCTGTAAATCCATCTAGTGGTTACAATATGATATTGCATGATAATTATGCTCACTGCTTCCAACAGAGGGCTCCAATCTGCTTTCAACTTTTTTTTTCTATAGGCCTAGTCTATAATTTCACCTAAAATACAGCATTAATAAAAAAAAAAAAAAAAAAATATATATATATATATATATATATATATATATATATATATATATATATATATATATATATATATTATATTCAATGGGAAAAAAATGATCATAATTATTGCATAAATATTAATTATTATCATAGAATTCTCTCAAAACACCAAAGAAAAAAAGAAAAAATATTATTGAACAAAAATACATTTCATTGATTTTACTGGAAAAATAAAAATTTTGATTTTAGGGGTCCGGTCACTTATGACCGTGAAGGTCCTATGTGTGACTGGTTGGCGAAGAACCCCAAAAATACAGTTGGCTTTATTATTAGAGTTTTGATCTTCTCTCAACTGAGTGAGCACGTCCTGCATTATATTGTATTATTATGACGATGTAATAATAGCCTAAATAAACTTTGAGTATAGGCATGTTGCATATTACTTGTTCTAGGAACCTCAAAGCATATTTACATTTTTGTGTAATTTGTGCTACTCCATCATGTTTGTAGCGTAATAGGGCCCAAACATACATTCAAGCCCAGGGGCCCCTAGCCCCGTAAGTCCTGTGCATACAGGCCATAAATAACAAATAGACATTATAAAAATTATATTATTCATAAGAATTTTAAGTTAATAAAAACATCTAAAACAAAGAATAAATGTATTATTGAAATGTGTAGAATGACAACTGTCAATGTGTGAAAATGTTTACATTTAGGCTATTTCAATAGATTTTACGTGAGCTGTATCGTTCAGTTTCGTTCCGACAAACGGGGCACTACATTTTCTTTTGCTCAATATGTTCAACGTTAATAAAAGGTATCCAAGCAAAAAGTTCTCCACGCATTATCCTGCAGTTAATGAGAAAAGTGTAATTTATTGGCGCACTATATTGACTGCGTATTGAGACATATAAAACTGTTTGGCTAGATTTTCAACCAATCAGCATCGAACATTTAAGTAGGTCAGAGCCAAAATCAAGCCAATATCACTACGCACATGTAAACATTGAAGAGGACGTAAGCAGCGCATCTTCATCTGATAGCGGCGATAAAGCTCGATTGACACCCGTAAAGTGTATTCTTCATGTCGGAAAAGATGGTGGGAAAGGTCCGCAGCTCTTTACTGACTCCGATGGGAAAAAATCAAGCAATGTGCGAAGGAATGGCTCAAAACGTCGGACACTACGGAGCTATTGATCCCATGCTGCAGGTAACTTAGTTACTTTTATAACATATTAATATTTTTTTCATTATTTTTGGGTAATGCTAATTTGCAAACTTTTGTCACATCAGAATCTCGATAAAAACATCGACATGAGAGACGTTATCCTCCGTTGCTTAATCTGTTATCTGGGCGAAAAAGAGGATGACCTCATCCAAGAGTACAATAATTGACTAGAATTATTCTATATATTTATGGTGTTTTGAGAAATGTATTTGTACATTTGTTTTTATTTATAAAAATAGAAATGCAACTTAAACAATAATCTTTTTTCCAATTAAATTATATAAAGCTAATGTGAAAATATTTAACACAAAATAGAGTTTTGTCAGCCACTATATGAAAAAAGGTAACAGAGTATTAGTAGACTGCTAGGTCAGGGTTAATAGATTGAGTTAGTTGACATGTAGTTAGTTACTTACAGTTAGTAGAATGTCTATAGTGGACCATCAAAATAAAGTGTTACCTTTTTTCATATAGTGGCTGACAAAAATCTATTTTGTGTTAAATATTTTTTAATATATTAATTAAATATAATTTAATACCCCCCCCTACAATAGTGTCTCCAAATGTAATTTTACATTTATTTTTTCTTCATGAATACACCCTCTGTCATTGGTGAAACTGAAACATAATATTTTTATGTTTCAGTGATTACAAAGAAAATAAACTATAATGGTTTACTTGTAGTTGTCTTAGCATTTTAAGCTGTTTTAAGAAATTTTTACAACCGTACACAAATCAACTTTATAATTATGGACAGACCCTCAATGAGACAGACAAGATAAAAATACTTCTTTAATGTTTGTTTTACAGTGTGACAATAGAGATATCCTGCAGCACATAATGATAATTGCCATCTGCAAGAGGGATTATCAGGAGGATTTCAGCATCATCTTGGAGGGGATGCAAGTCATGGCATGGCTTGGAAAATCTGGCAAGAGCCTGTGCTGTTCTTCTTGGACTCACGTATGCACTAAACCTCACCTACCCGAAAGAACTGAGGCACACTTTTGAGGCCTTTCAGAAGCTCTTCTTGGAACTGGATGTTTGCAAGTTTTCCCCGAAATTATAACACTTAAAAACAAACTCATGACTTAGATTGAGACAATGCATTATGACCAAGTTCTGCTGAAACTGCATTGATTGATGAAAGCTTTCAGCAAGTACAAATTATTTTATATGTTTTGCAACAAGTTATTCACGTTTTAGTCAAGAATGTGACTTTTCCAACAGAAATATGTATGCACATGTTTTTGTGTAACAAAATGATCTTTCTCAATGACATGGAAAATGTTAGCATTTTTTTGCTTTTATTTTTCATATCTTATAACTGCTGTCTCACATTTTATATAATTTTTTTTTATTTGTGCAAAAAATACAGAATAAAAGCATGTTTGATAACAAAAAGTGCATTATGTATTCATTATTATCTTAACCTGAAAAAGGCAGTAAATGTTATAATTAAGTAAATTTCATTAATACAAATGAGTAAATTCTGCTTGATTTATTTGTGAGACAACTTAAATTAAAAAAGCACATTCCACTAATAATATTAAATTCATCATGTGCCATAGATTAAATAATTTAGGAAATTTTACTTAATATATTTGGGTAGATTTCACTAAAAAAACAAACCTTAAAATCTACTCAAATATAATACGTGTAATATTGTCATATTGTCTAGTTTTTAAGTAGATGGCATGTAATATTTTTTACAGTGTACATGTAGTGCAGTTACTGCTCGTGTATGCAAACTGACAATTCACCATTAAATGTGTTATTTTGAAAAATGTTTTTTATATATATTATATTTTGGCTTAATTCTATCTGTTATTCAGATTTTACCTCAAATATTACCTTTGAATTGGAACAACATAATGAGAAGTAATTGGGATGTTAATGCTACAGTAGAAGTTTTCTTGATAATCTTATCATGTTTACTGTGCCTAGATAGCAACTTCAGGTATATCACACATTTCAAACTGGTTTATTTTATACCTCAAGTGGTAATTCGTCATTTTTGGGTTTATATGATAAACAGGTTTGAAAGTGAAAAATTCCCTGTTTTCCCTTTTTTTCAAAATGGGCACCTTTAGCATCATTTCTCAAAAACTGCAAGGTTGTGTGCGGAGAACTTTTTCCTAAGGAATCTCTATATATTTCTGATGTTAAATATAAAAAAGTAGGTAGTGCCCCACTTGGTGGAACGAAACCCTATAGGCCTCTTTTAGGCTACCGACAGCGGCCTATAAAGGGCTGCGGACCTTTCCCACCAACTTTTCCGACATGAAGAATACACTTTACGAGTGTTAATCGAGCTTGATCGCCGCTATCAGATGAAGATGCGCTGCTTACGTCCTCCTCCATGTTTACATGTGCGTAGTGATATTGGCTTGATTTTGGCTCTGACCTACTTACATTTTCAATGCTGATTGGTTGAAAATCTAGCTAAACAGTTTTATATGTCTCAATACGCAGTCAATATAGTGTGCCAATAAATTACACTTTTCTCATTAACTGCAGGATAATGCGTGGAGAACTTTTTGCTTGGATACCTCTTATTAACGTTGAACATACTGAGCAAAAGAAAATGTAGTGAAATGTAGAAAATGTAAATCAGTTCCACTGAGTTAATCCTTTAGTGTTTAAAGTTCATTACACCTGATATGGTCTTGTTAGGCTTACACTGTTTTTGTTATTTTAGGGGCGCATTACTATGACACCGTGCGCATTTACGCACGAGGCACAGCAGCATAACTTCACTGATTATTAAAATCTCCTGGCAGCTGACAGGATCGGTCGGGATCAATATTAACTGATGTCCTGTGTTCTTTACACATCCAAAAGGTCTCACACACAGTCCAAGTTCATACAGAGAAACTGTTTGGAGTAAAGCAGCCGTCCTCCTGATCAGTCCTGAGCTCCATCAGAGCGTGTCAATAATTTTAGAAGCTAAAAGTGGAATTCTAGTTCCTCTGCAGAGTTTCCTGTGCCCTGCATGTCAAGTTAATTACTTCAGCTTTTTTATTTTTTACAGCTCAAATACCCCAAAATATTTGTTGTGACTTTATTGGGCACATGACGTTTAAAATGACCGACAGCAGCCTCTCTGATCATGAAGTAAATCGTTAAAACACACACACATCAATAAAACACAAAATAAAGAAACCAGTGTGGGAGAGATGTGACCCACGACCGGTTCATAATTTATATTAACGCAGCACAATGAGGATCCAGACGTTTCATTAGAGACAGCGTCTGTCTGTTAACAGACTGATAAACTACAGAGGAGCAGAGTAACCGAGGCTTCATGATCAGAGGTGGTTTTTATATGACGTCCACACCACTAGCGTAGCCAGAAAAGCGTCTCTGGGTGTGCATAAGAAAAACTAGGTGTGCCACATTTATTGTCAGATTAATGTGCAAAAAAAACCTTGACCCGGCGTATCACTAACTTTACAGAATAGACTGGGCTGATGTGTGAAACTATACAGGCTGGCCACATACAGTGCCTAGCATAAGTGAACACACCCATGCTAAAGTTGACTAAAGTTGGTTATAGGCTACGGTAAAAAGTGGTCACAGGAGTGTAGACTACAGATGTTGTTTTGACACAGTGGAGTAGATCGTGTTTTAACGTTCTCTTTTTTGGCTTTATGTTCATTACATAAAGCAGCTGTTTTATTAGCAAATTCGATAAAACCTGAATAGTAGGCCTAATTATTAATATAATATGATAGGCCTATGGCTATAGTCTTGGCTTGCACCTGCCATCAAGGCTATTTTTAAAAATCACATCAGGTAGCCCTATTGATGAATAGAAGCTACAGACACAATTATAATAATATAATATTCTATGGCTACAAAGGTGCAAACCCCTTTCTCCTACTCAGAAATTTGTTGGAGAGTTTCCTCTGTCCTGTCACGTCCAGTTTAAAACTATTTTCTTTGTTTTGCTTCTTAAATATCCCACGATATTTGTGGTGACTTTATTGCGCATGGAAACGTTTTCAGTGGCTGACAGCAGCCTCTCTAATCATGAAAGCAAATCATTAAAGTAAACACTCATTCTGCAATCAACACAAATAAATTCAACCACTGCAGGGGAGAGATGTGACCCCCCGACCGGTTCATCGTAGTTTCTAATAATGCAGCGCAGTGAGGATCCAGATGTTTCACAGAGGAGACAGCGTCTGTCTGTACTGCTACACTGATAAACCACAGAGCTGCAGAGGGAACTACTGCAGCGTGGGCCTCTCCAGAGCGCCTCACAACTTTCTAAACTCTTCCATCTCACAGAGAGAAGAGTGTAGAGAGATTGGGGCCTCCCCGGGGTCAGACCGTCTGAGATCAACTGTTCTGTGTCTGACGCTGAGGCTACATCAAATGATTGAACCAACCCAGGCTCACTGGAAATACGTTACTCTGCCTACATTTTTGCAAAACCTAAAATACGTACCTCCAGGTACGTTTCCCTGCACTTTTCGAGTGAAAAGTCCACTAGAGGCGCTAAGTGGTATCATTTTTTCTCCGTTCCAGATGGTTAAATAAAGGTTATAAAAACAATAATATGAGTAATGTACAGACTTCTCAGTAGGCCTATACACTCATTTGAATATAAATTAGGAATTTTTTTCACGCTTTTGAGGTGCCACACAGCCCAGTCTCATGGCAGTTCGTGATATGGTCACGTCATTTAATCTACTGGTTCGTGATACGGACACGTTTATTTCGTTATTTCGTTACTGTCACGTGACGTGCTACAGGCCTAGATCTTCTATCAGTTAATCATATTCATATTAGGTTTAAAGTAAGTTAGTACAATTAGTTCCAAAGTGGTATTTGTAGTAGAATCACAGTAAAAACAACACTTACCTTGCTTTTACCACAGTAACCTTAGTTTTACTGTGATAGATGTGGTAAAAGGACAGTAACCACAAAACTTACCACACTTACCACATTATTTGTAGTTTTAATGTGATATTTGTCGTAAATGCATATTAACCACAACATTTACCATGCTTTCACCACATTATTTGTAGTTTTAATGTGATATTTGTTCTAAATGCATATTAACCACAACACTTACCATGCTTTTACCACATTATTTGTAGTTTTAATGTGATATTTGTTGTAAATGCACAGTAACCACAACACTTACCATGCTTTTACCACAGTAACCTTTGTTTTACTGTGATAGGTGTGGTAAAAGGACAGTAACAAAACTGTCCATGCTTTTACCTCAGTATTGGTAGTTTTAAAGTTATATTTGTTGTAAATGCATATTAATCACAACACTTACCATGCTTTTAATGCCAAATAATGTAACAAGAAATATTTGTAAGGTAAATCAGTAATTTTTCCATTAAATAATCCGATATATTTTACATAATGATATTTTCTTTTCTCTTTTTTTCAGCTGAAAAGACCAAAAGGGCCTTTCGGACTCAGTCAGCCCATTATTGTTTGAGGAGAAGTAAACGGGAGACGAAAAGCTACAAAGGAAAATATTCGCAATGGTATGTATGTGTTGGTTTTAACCCTAAATCAAACATTTTATCAATCATTTGTTGTTTCTTAAACCTTTTCTTACAAAACCCATAGCCCAATCAGTACAAACATAGTCTCAAAGTCTTAATAATTCACAAGATTTAACAAGTTGTCAAATTCGTACAATACTTGTACATTTGCAGCTTTTACTTCTAGTGCTGTCAATGGCTAGTGCCTCAATTCCTGTACATATTTATCGCCATATTTGTAAATCAGTTGCGTGCCTTCTTGGAAAGTAGTCGGATGTCCCATACACTATCAGAAAAGTTTATATTAATTGCATTGTATTCATTAAAATTATTACAAATTGGACCCTGTCTGTTGATGTTCCAATGATACATGATGTCTCTCCACACCTCATAACCTTCCTCTGTTTGCAAGAGTGGAAAAGCTAATCTGACTTGTCACATGACATCAGATAGTCGATTATTTTGTCGTAATCAGATCAGTTACACTGCTGATAACTGTCCCGCTTGCATGTAAATCGTGTTATTTTTAAACAAGTTTATATGATTATTGCTTGCTATTAAAGACATGCTTGTTTTCATAGAAATGACCACATGTCAGTGAGCTTATTACATAAATGCATTTAACATTTAATTATGCAATACTCCTTACAGAAAAATATCCCACAGTTATGGATAAACTCACAACATCATCATCAAGTCCTGTGCTGGGCACATTGGGCAACAAGTGTCCTCCAACGTATTCGATCCGTGGCCAAGTTCTCCACATCTTCCCATGGGACACTGACATTCTTCTGGTCTTCGTGAAACATCTGTCTCCATGTCTTCCTTGGTCTTCGCTGTCTCCTGCATCCTCCTAGTGGTGTCCACTTCATAACTGTCTTTGGGTTGTGTAGTTTGGGCATGTGTAGGATGTGTCCAGCGAAGTGCTCCCTTTTTTTCTGTCACAGTTTCTGAAAGTCTTTATGTGGAGTCCCACTCTTATGATCTCTGATATATGCAGAACCATTATTTAAAATAGTAATTTATCTTTTTCCATATTGTTAAAGAATTTTGTTTTCTCGTTTCATCTTCATAAACTGTACTTGAGGTCTGCCTAATGCCTTTATCAAACAAGCGTCAGTGCTCATCAGGAGTTTTGGTAAAGGACATATTCATTGACATCCATTAGTTCTAGTCATGCAGCGACTTCATGACAATAGTCAAATGTATATTTCTGCAAGTGTATATAGCAGGTGTTTGTCCGAACAATTGAAGATAGTGAGAGTGTTCAGGAAAACCTTTTAAAACAAGCAATATTTATGGAGTTCTGTTTGGTGCTGAAAGAGTATTACAAAAAATGACACACTTGACATACTGGACATTATTCTGAGTTTGTTACCTTTACATTTAGATGGACTTAATGTCTTACATTTAGCTTCATTAAACCTTCAATTACAGTGGTCACTATTTATCCACCATAACTACATCTATGTTATCATTATATGACTACCTGGTTAATGTAATTGTAATACAGGCCTACCTGTGAATGTATTTTATAGAAGCATTTTCTTGCTGACATTTATAATAATTAACTATTTTAGGTTTCCTTTCATTTAGTTACAATAAAAGTGACCAATAATCACAAGGATATAGAATTAAAGTTGAGAATGTAAAATGTTGTGCTTAAGTTTTCACCTATTTGTTCTTTAAAGGGAAGAAACAAATATATTTTCACATAACAAAGTTGAATCTCAACTCGTGGTTTGTAAAAATATAACTTCATCAGCGATTTTTTTTAAAATAACTGTATGTGTCACTATAATAGATTGCCCCTGTATCTGGATTTTATGTTTTGTTTACAATTAACTGATTTTTATTCTGTTGTGCAGTAGTTTTGGCACTACATTTGTCTTTAAACAGTTTGACATTAAATATTGGAATTTGCTTTAAAAATTGTGTGCATTCATTATGCTTTTGTTACATTTTGTTATATAATATACTTGATATACTATACATACACTGTAAATGTTAGAAGCACTTTAGTACATGCAATTATCTTTAATTAAAAAAAAACTGCAAACTACCCTGCCATTGTGCCATTGCTTAGAAAAAAAGTTTCTCTTTCAAATGTATGCATCAGTCTAATCAAATAAGCAAATTTGTGTCATGATCATATGAATCCAACGTTTTTGGATGGTAACCACACAAAGGAGTCTTTTTGTTTTTAAATGTGAGTTTTATAATTTAATTAGAAGCAATAAATATTTAACAGCCCAAATATTAAATATTTAAGGAATCTATCCCTGCAGCCGGAACCGGAAGAGATCTGTCATCATTTACCATAATTGGGCAAGTAAGTGTGACGCATCTGTTCAGCTGGGTTGTTATTGGCTGTGACTTTATCGCAGAACTCGCTGTGATTGGACTATCTTTTAACCCATTTAAAACGGCGCTTCATGTTACAAAGTATGTTTTGGTGTTATTTTTACGTTAGTTATACATTAAGGTAACTAGAAAGTGTCTCTATGTTGTGATATAATGACAGAGATATGTGGGTAATGTAGTTTTAAACGTTTAGTAATGAAACAGTAAATGTTAAATAAATAATATCTTTAATGGGCAACTGGATATCTAAATTTGTTAATTGTGCAAACCTTTATGATATATATGAGGGATAGGTTGCAATTTGATATTTTACTGTGAGCACTTTTAAGATAACCTTTATGCCAGCTTGCCATATATGTCTGAAAACTGTGCCCAACATTATTTAGTAAACATAGCATAAGCAGTTGTCCTTCATATTGTCTCTTTGATACACCAACCGGACTTTGAGTTACAGCCATTTGAAATGTGCATTCTTTTGCTCTTCTGGGGGCCATTCCTGGGCCCCTGAGGGTGGACGGGCAGTACAGTCTACACAGATTTTAGATTTTTAACTATTACTATAGCACAAGGATAATGCACCATTCAGTAAAACAACAAAACAGTGCGAAAACATCCTTTTCACCCCATCTGACTGCTGATTATTTGCCTGACATCAGTAATGTCTATGCTTTCACTTTAAATGCAGTAGTAGATGTACTAGAATGATCAACATGGATCATCTTCAGTTATACTTAAAGTGTTTGTAGCAAGATAGCCCACTGCAGCCTCTTGTTATTCACACACCTTCTCTTTATTTCACTGAAAACTGGCATACATGCAAGTATGTGCAACTTTTGCTGCATTGCATATGAACTAAACTAAATAAATGAGAAATTCAAATTTCTCATATAAAATACTGTCCCAAACACCACTTTCAATACACAATATTCACCATACTTTATTACACAACACTTTATTTGAGGACACAACATAAAGTTGATAAAGTAGCATAAAGACAAATGAGATTCAAGATAAATAACAATGAGCCTTCAAAAATACATTAACATCAAATTAATCCATTCACAACTGCTGAAGCCACACAAATGAGTGCCAGAGAATCATATTCAGTCACCTATGATACAGAAAACAGATTTTATATTGTGTTGGAAAAAAATAATTCACAGCTAAACTGGTTTCTTGCTCTTCCCTGTATGTCTCTATCGTGTTCATGTTCTTCTTCCTCGTCTAAACAGTTTGTTCAGTTGTGCCCTACAGTACAAATGATGAACAGAAGATGTAATCACTGATGTGGTGTAGCTTTTTCTCAGAGGAAGAAGTCTCAACATCCCATCGTCAGGCGTTCTCCAGCCCTGGTCTGAAAGTAAAACAAAAAATTTGCAATATAGTCTAAAACTCAAACTCTTTCATGCTTTCTGAAGAATCTCAGAGACTTTTATAAGGCTTTTTGAAGAAGCTCAGGGATTCTTTTTTATTTTTTTTTATTTTTTTTAAAAGCTTACAGCACCTGGTATTCCCATGCGGTCTCCCATCCAAGTACTAACCAGGCCTTATTTAAAAGGTTAGACCATTAGTGAAGAAAACTAAGAAGAAATTTTGAAAAAACTCAAACTCTTTCATGCTTTCTGAAGAATCTCAGAGACTTTTTAAGGCTTTTTGAAGAAGCTCAGGGATTCTTTTTTTTTTTTTTTAAAGCTTACAGCACCTGGTATTCCCAGGCGGTCTCCCATCCAAGTACTAACCAGGCCTTGTTTAAAAGGTTAGACCATTAGTGAAGAAAACTAAGAACTTTTGAAAAAACTCAAACTCTTTCATGCTTTCTGAAGAATCTCAGAGACTTTTTAAGGCTTTTTGAAGAAGCTCAGGGACTCTTTTTTTTTTTTTTTTATAAAAAACCTTACAGCACCTGGTATTCCCATGCGGTCTCCCATCCAAGTACTAACCAGGCCTTATTTAAAAGGTTAGACCATTAGTGAAGAAAACTAAGGAGAACGTCTCAGGTTACTATTGTAACCATAGTTCCCTGAGAACAGGGAACGAGACGATGCGTCGATCGACGCCATGGGAACGCCCCCAGCGTGACTGCGTCTGAAGCATCTATGTCAACTAGTCCAATGGAAAGAATGAGCGTCACGGGCGGGTGACGTCATGACCAGGAAATGATAAAAGCACATCCGGTGCAAACCGGCATTAGCTTCGAAAATTGCCGAAGCAAGCCGATCACAGGGATGCAGGAAGTATGGCAGGGTGACGCATCGTCTCGTTCCCTGTTCTCAGGGAACTATGGTTACAATAGTAACCTGAGACGTTCCCTTACGAAGGGAACTCAACGATGCGTCGATCGACGCCATGGGAACGAGAATACCCAAAGCGCCAGAATTCCAAGTACCTGAGTGTTAGTCTGTTGTAACTAAGCACTAAGCACCTGAGAACCTGGGGCAGCATCCAGGTCCAGGCAGTAAAACCTAATGAATGTGAGCGGTGAGGACCAGCCTGCCGCATCACACACGTCTTGAAGAGAAACTCCAAGTAATAAGGCTTTAGAGGCCGCCATACACCTCGTAGAGTGAGCTCTGACCGCCAAAGGACACGGCTGGTCAGAGTACTCGTATGCAAGTGAAATAGCCTCAACTATCCACTTACTAACCGTCTGTTTAGAAGCAGGAAGACCCTTATCAGGTGATCCAAGCAAATAAATAACTGGTCGGACTTCCTCATTGAAGATGTCCGATAAACATAAGTATCCAGTGCTCGCACTGGACACAAGAGGTTCAGCCTTTCCTGGTCCGCTGTGTGCCACGAAGGAAACGTGAAATCAGGGGGTCTCAACCCAACGATGTACCCCCCACAGGGCGTGGTAAGCCGCAATGGCCGCCACGTAGACCTAAAGCATGGAAGGACATAGACCTGACGTAAAGCGCTCCTGCAGGAACTCGAGTACTGTGTTCACAGAACAGTTAACCGGATCCCACTGATGTCGGTGACACCATACAGAAAAAACTTTCCATTTAAGCGCATATAGTTTCCTAGTAGCTGGAGCTCTGGAGCTTAGAATGGTCTCAACAACCTCAGTTGAGAGACCACTCTCTATGAGTTGGGCCCCCTCAGAGGCCAAACCCACAGGTTCCAAATCTCCAAATATTGTGCCCCCGGCCTGAGACAGAAGGTCTCTCCTGATCGGGATTTCTCCAAGGGAGGACCGTCTAAGAGATGGATCAGGTCCGCAAACCAGATCCGACTCGGCCAGCGTGGTGCTACTAGCAGCAGGCTTATTCCGTACTGGCGAACTCGCTCCAGAACTCCTGGGTGCAGAGCAACAGGGGGAAATGCGTACAGACGTAGCCTCGGCCACGTCTGCACCATAGCATCCAGCCCAGGGGGCTGGGTGAGTAAGGGAGAACCAAAGTGGACAGTGCGTCGTATGCTGAGACGCAAACAGATCCACCTCTGCTTGGCCGTAAAACTCCCAAATAATCCCCTGGCCTCAGCTCCTGCCTCGACAGGATGTCTGCTCCAATATTTTGGTCCCCAAGAATATACACTGCCCTCAGGGAGAGTACCTTCCCCAGAGACCACAGGAGGATCCTCAGACCCCCCTGACGGTTCAGATAAGAGACCACCGATGTGTTGTCTGTACGGACGAGCACATGATGACCCCTCAGGTCTGGGAGGAATTGCTTCAACGCATTGAAGACAGCCATCATCTCCAGGCAATTTATGTGCCACGAGAGATGATGACTCTTCCACAGACCCTGAACCGAGCGGCCTTCCATTACCGCTCCCCAGCCGGTGAGGGAAGCATCTGTCGAGATAGTAACTCGATGGCAAAGAGCTCCAAACACCGGACCCTGGGTTAAGAACCAGTGCTTCCTCCATATAACTAAGGCACGAAAGCAACGCCGCGTGACCTTGATCATACGAAGTGGGTTTCCCCTCGGGGAGAACCCTCTGGTCCTGAGCCACCACTGTAAAGGCCTCATGTACAGCAGGCCAAAAGGTATCCCGTTGGACGCTGCTGCCAAAAGACCCAACAGTCTCCCGAACTGTTTTACAGTGTGTGATTGGCCTAGCTTCAGCTCTTTTGTGGCTGACAGGATAGCAGCTACACGAACGGGCGATAGGGTGGCCCGCATCGTCACTGAATCCCATACCACACCAAGGAAAGTGGTTCTCTGTACTGGAGAAAGCACACTCTTCTTGGTATTGAGCCTCAACCCCAACATCTGCATATGAGCGAGAACGACACCTCGGTGCCGAACCGCCAACTGCTCTGATTCCGCTAGAATCAGCCAGTCGTCGATGTAGTTCAGAATACGTATGCCCTGCAGCCTGAGCGGGGCTAGAGCTGCATCTACGCATTTCGTGAACGTGCGGGGTGATAGAGCTAGACCGAAAGGAAGTACCCAATACTGGTATTCTTTGCCCCCGAAAGAAAACCTTAGGAACCTCCTGTACTGAGGGAGGATGGAGACATGGAAGTAAGCGTCCTTCAGATCTATCGTGACAAACCAGTCCTCGGATCTGATTTGAGTCACGATCTGTTTGAGTGTCAGCATCTAGAACTTGAGTTCCTGTACTGAACGATTTAACAGACGAAGATCTAAAATGGGACGCAACTCTCCATCCTTTTTTGGAACAATGAAATAACGGCTGTAAAAACCCGACCTCGGTCGGGTGAGTACACCTGTTCTATAGCTTCTTTCGCTAACAGGGCCTTTACCTCTTGCTCCATTACCAGAGCCTGCTCGGGATGCACCACTGTGGGCAACACCCCGCTGTAACGAGGAGGACGTGAACCAAACTGGATTCTGTATCCTTTCTCTACAATCTGCAGGACCCAACGAGAAATATTCGGCAGAAGCTTCCACGCTGCCAGAAAATTTACTAAGGGAACCAGCCTCTCGAGGCTGGTCTCTGGTGTTAACGAGACAGCCAGTCCCGGAGCCTGAAACATAATGGCAGGAACTACCTGAACTGGCTGCTCTAAAACCCCCCTCAGAGGGCGCGAAACCGATGTAGTGCCGCAGCATAGCATCAGCGACTCGCTGGAGACCGCTGCGCCCCGAAGCACCAAGGGTGACGGGGTTGGCAGAACGGTCCCGTGAGGACCCCGAAGTGGAACGGGCACCATATTCTGAGGTGTACACCGCTCCACTTCGGTCGGGGCTGTCCTCACAGGTCTGACGCCAGTGACGTCAGGACCTCTTTTTTTTTTTTTTTTTTTTGAGCCGAAGTCTTCTTCGCCTGAAGAACGGTCCTCAGATCCGGCTTCGACTTAGAAGACTTCGACTGAGAGTGTTGCGCCTGTTTCCATTGTTTATGTGGAGGTGCACGAGACGAAACACTCTCTTTCTGTTGCACATGATATGATGAGCTCGACGGCTGGGGCTGCTCACGCCCAGCAGCCCCAGGGGGCTGGACACGGCGAGGGATAAACTTTTTTAAAAGCGTCAGCTTGCTTCTTAGACTCCTGAAATCGCTCGACGACCGCGTGGACTGCGTCGCCAAAGAGACCAGAAGGTTCAAGCGGAGCATCTAATAAAAAAGCTCGATCTTTTTCTTTAATCTCTGACAGATTTAACCATAAGTGTCTCTCAGTAGCTACCAAGGCTGCCATAGACCGCCCAATTGCTCTGGCGGTCTCCTTAGTAGCCCTGAGAGAAAGATCGGTAGCACGACGAAGTTCTCGAATATCGTCATGAGTAATTCCCTCACTACTATCCAGATCCCCCAGCAGGTCAGCTTGATACGCCTGTAGCACTGCCATTGTATGCAGACATGCTCCAGCTTGACCTGCTGCCGTATAAGCTTTGCCCACTAAAACCGAGGTGGCTTTAAGCGGTCTAGTGGGCAAAGCCGAGGCTTTCAGGGACGATGCGGGACCAGGCGAAAGATAGCTGGCTAAATTCTATTCCGCCTGGGGCATCGCCTCATAACCATACTCTTTTAGCCCTCTTATTCTCGAATAAGTGTTAACTTGAGGGCTAAAAAGTCGTGAAGAGTAAGGTTTATTCCACGATTTCGATATTTCATTGTGAAGATCGGGAAAAAAGGGAAGCTCTCGTGGTGGAGATAATGTAGTGGATGATAAAAAGCGCTCATCTAATTTACTTTTAGGACGAGCGCCTTTATTCTCAGATGGCCATACAATATTTAATTTTTCTACAGCCCGTGACATAACATCCACCAGCTCATCATATGCTGGGGAAATAAATTGTGAATCTTTTTCCCCCCTGTGTGTGCTTTCACTCTCCATACTCATAACATCGACCTCCTCGGAGGAAGAGCATTGAAGTAATGGAGGGCTCTCTCCCCGGGCGGAAGAAACCGCAGAGCGTGCTTCCGACACCGGGGGGAGAGCGCTGGATCTTCCGGGTAAGGAAGGAGAAAAGGCCAAGAGACCCGTCTCCAACCCCTCCGAAAGATCCTTCCGCGATCCCCAGGAATGCATTCTCCGCGCCGCCTCGGCAGACGCGGGTCCTGATCCCTGAGGATCGCGAGCCTGCCCACTCTTTACATCAAAGAGTGACAGGCGAGAGCGGAGCATGCGGAGCGGTAGCATTTCACAGTGTTGACACTCAGCCTCCTCGAAGGCTGAGACCGCATGCTCCACTCCCAAACAAATGACACAAAGCTCGTGTGTGTCCCCACCCGTTAAATAACGCGGGCAGGGAGGAACACACTGCTTGTACACTTGTTTCGCCATAACGTTTCCGAATAAATTGCAACAGACAACAATAAATAGACAGAGACAGTATATACACAGATCGCTTGCTGAGGCAACAGAAGCTAATGCCGGTTTGCACCGGATGTGCTTTTATCATTTCCTGGTCATGACGTCACCCGCCCGTGACGCTCATTCTTTCCATTGGACTAGTTGACATAGATGCTTCAGACGCAGTCACGCTGGGGGCGTTCCCATGGCGTCGATCGACGCATCGTTGAGTTCCCTTCGTAAGGGAACTTTTGAAAAAACTCAAACTCTTTCATGCTTTCTGAAGAATCTCAGCGACTTTTTAAGGCTTTTTGAAGAAGCTTAGGGATTCTTTTTTTTATTATTTATTTATTTTTTTAAAGCTTACAGCACCTGGTATTCCCATGCGGTCTCCCATCCAAGTACTAACCAGGCCTTATTTAAAAGGTTAGACCATTAGTGAAGAAAACTAAGAACTTTTGAAAAAACTCAAACTCTTTCATGCTTTCTGAAGAATCTCAGACACTTTTTAAGGCTTTTTGAAGAAGATCAGGGACTCTTTTTTTTTATAAAAAAGCTTACAACACCTGGTATTCCCAGGCGGTCTCCGATCCAAGTACTAACCAGGCCTTATTTAAAAGGTTAGACCATTAGTGAAGAAAACTAAGAAGAACTTTTGAAAAAACTCAAACTCTTTCATGCTTTCTGAAGAATCTCAGACACTTTTTAAGGCTTTTTGAAGAAGCTCAGGGACTCTTTTTTTTTTTATAAAAAAGCTTACAACACCTGGTATTCCCAGGCGGTCTCCCATCCAAGTACTAACCAGGCCTTATTTAAAAGGTTAGACCATTAGTGAAGAAAACTAAGTACTTTTGAAAAAACTCCTTCTCTTTCATGCTTTCTGAAGAATCTCAGACACTTTTTAAGGCTTTTTGAAGAAGCTCAGGGACTCTTTTTTTTAATAAAAAAGCTTACAGCACCTGGTATTCCCAGGCGGTCTCCCATCCAAGTACTAACCAGGCCTTATTTAAAAGTTTAGACCATTAGTGAAGAAAACTAAGAAAAACTTTTAAAAAAACTCAAACTCTTTCATGCTTTCTAAAGAATCTCAGAGACTTTTTAAGGCTTTTTGAAGAAGCTCAGGGACTCCTTTTTTTCATTTTTTTATAAAAAACCTTACAGCACCTGGTATTCCCATGCGGTCTCCCATCCAAGTACTAACCAGGCCTTATTTAAAAGGTTAGACCATTAGTGAAGAAAACTAAGAACTTTTGAAAAAAATCAAACTCTTTCATGCTTTCTGAAGAATCTCAGAGACTTTTTAAGGCTTTTTGAAGAAGCTCAGGGACTCTTTTTTTTTCTTATTTTTTTATTTTTTAAAGCTTACAGCACCTGGTATTCCATGCGGTCTCCCATCCAAGTACTAACCAGGCCTTATTTAAAAGGTTAGACCATTAGTGAAGAAAACTAAGAAGAACTTTTGAAAAAACTCAAACTCTTTCATGCTTTCTGAAGAATCTCAGACACTTTTTAAGGCTTTTTGAAGAAGCTCAGGGACTCTTTTTTTTTAATAAAAGAGCTTACAACACCTGGTATTCCCAGGCGGTCTCCCATCCAAGTACTAACCAGGCCTTATTTAAAAGGTTAGACCATTAGTGAAGAAAACTAAGAAGAACTTTTGAAAAAACTCAAACTCTTTCATGCTTTTTGAAGAATCTCAGAGACTTTTTAAGGCTTTTTGAAGAAGCTCAGGGACTCTTTTTTTTTTAATAAAAAAGCTTACAACACCTGGTATTCCCAGGCGGTCTCCCATCCAAGTACCAACCAGATCTTATTTAAAAGGTTAGACCATTAGTGAAGAAAACTAAGAAGAACTTTTGAAAAAACTCAAACTCTTTAATGCTTTCTGAAGAATCTCAGAGGCTTTTTAAGGCTTTTTGAAGAAGCTCAGGGACTCTTTTTTTTTTAATAAAAAAGCTTACAACACCTGGTATTCCCAGGCGGTCTCCCATCCAAGTACTAACCAGGCCTTATTTAAAAGGTTAGACCATTAGTGAAGAAAACTAAGAAGAACTTTTGAAAAAACTCAAACTCTTTCATGCTTTCTGAAGAATCTCAGAGACTTTTTAAGGCTTTTTGAAGAAGCTCAGGGATTCTTTTTTTTTTCTTCTTTTTTTTTTTTTTAAAGCTTACAGCACCTGGTATTCCCATGCGGTCTCCCATCCAAGTACCAACCAGATCTTATTTAAAAGGTTAGACCATTAGTGAAGAAAACTAAGAAGAACTTTTGAAAAAACTCAAACTCTTTAATGCTTTCTGAAGAATCTCAGAGGCTTTTTAAGGCTTTTTGAAGAAGCTCAGGGACTCTTTTTTTTTTAATAAAAAAGCTTACAACACCTGGTATTCCCAGGCGGTCTCCCATCCAAGTACTAACCAGGCCTTATTTAAAAGGTTAGACCATTAGTGAAGAAAACTAAGAAGAACTTTTGAAAAAACTCAAACTCTTTCATGCTTTCTGAAGAATCTCAGAGACTTTTTAAGGCTTTTTGAAGAAGCTCAGGGATTCTTTTTTTTTTTTTTTTTTTTTTTTTTTTTAAAGCTTACAGCACCTGGTATTCCCATGCGGTCTCCCATCCAAGTACTAACCAGGCCTTATTTAAAAGGTTAGACCATTAGTGAAGAAAACTAAGAACTTTTGAAAAAACTCAAACTCTTTCATGCTTTCTGAAGAATCTTAGACACTTTTTAAGGCTTTTTGAAGAAGCTCAGGGACTCTTTTTTTTTAATAAAAGAGCTTACAACACCTGGTATTCCCAGGCGGTCTCCCATCCAAGTACTAACCAGGCCTTATTTAAAAGTTTAGACCATTAGTGAAGAAAACTAAGAATTTTTTTTGAAAAAACTCAAACTCTTTCATGCTTTCTGAAGAATCTCAGAGACTTTTTAAGGCTTTTTGAAGAAGCTCAGGGACTCTTTTTTTTATTTTTTTATAAAAAAACCTTACAGCACCTGGTATTCCCATGCGGTCTCCCATCCAAGTACTAACCAGGCCTTATTTAAAAGGTTAGACCATTAGTGAAGAAAACTAAGAACTTTTGAAAAAAATCAAACTCTTTCATGCTTTCTGAAGAATCTCAGAGACTTTTTAAGGCTTTTTGAAGAAGCTCAGGGACTCTTTTTTTTTTATTTATTTTTTAATTTTTTAAAGCTTACAGCACCTGGTATTCCATGCGGTCTCCCATCCAAGTACTAGCCTTATTTAAAAGGTTAGACCATTAGTGAAGAGAACTAAGAAGAACTTTTGAAAAAACTCAAACTCTTTCATGCTTTCTGAAGAATCTCAGACACTTTTTAAGGCTTTTTGAAGAAGCTCAGGGACTCTTTTTTTTTAATAAAAGAGCTTACAACACCTGGTATTCCCAGGCGGTCTCCCATCCAAGAACTAACCAGGCCTTATTTAAAAGGTTAGACCATTAGAGAAGAAAACTAAGAAGAACTTTTGAAAAAACTCAAACTCTTTCATGCTTTCTGAAGAATCTCAGACACTTTTTAAGGCTTTTTGAAGAAGCTCAGGGACTCTTTATTTTTTTTTTTTATAAAAAACCTTACAGCACCTGGTATTCCCATGCGGTCTCCCATCCAAGTACTAACCAGGCCTTATTTAAAAGGTTAGACCATTAGTGAAGAAAACTAAGAAGAACTTTTGAAAATACTCAAACTCTTTCATGCTTTCTGAAGAATCTCAGAGACTTTTTAAGGCTTTTTGAAGAAGCTCAGGGATTTTTTTTTTTTTTTTTAAAGCTTACAGCACCTGGTATTCCTATACGGTCTCCCATCCAAGTACTAACCAGGCCTTATTTAAAAGGTTAGACCATTAGTGAAGAAAACTAAGAACTTTTGAAAAAACTCCTTCTCTTTCATGCTTTCTGAAGAATCTCAGACACTTTTTAAGGCTTTTTGAAGAAGCTCAGGGACTCTTTTTTTTTTAATAAAAGAGCTTACAACACCTGGTATTCCCAGGCGGTCTCCCATCCAAGTACTAACCAGGCCTTATTTAAAAGGTTAGACCATTAGTGAAGAAAACTAAGAAGAACTTTTGAAAAATCTCAAACTCTTTCATGCTTTCTGAAGAATCTCAGAGACTTTTTAAGGCTTTTTGAAGAAAAAAGGACTCCTGATCAGTCCTGAGCTCCATCAGAGCGTGTCAATAATTTTAGAAGCTAAAAGTGGAATTCTAGTTCCTCTGCAGAGTTTCCTGTGCCCTGCATGTCAAGTTAATTACTTCAGCTTTTTTATTTTTTACAGCTCAAATACCCCAAAATATTTGTTGTGACTTTATTGGGCACATGACGTTTAAAATGACCGACAGCAGCCTCTCTGATCATGAAGTAAATCGTTAAAACACACACACATCAATAAAACACAAAATAAAGAAACCAGTGTGGGAGAGATGTGACCCACGACCGGTTCATAATTTATATTAACGCAGCACAATGAGGATCCAGACGTTTCATTAGAGACAGCGTCTGTCTGTTAACAGACTGATAAACTACAGAGGAGCAGAGTAACCGAGGCTTCATGATCAGAGGTGGTTTTTATATGACGTCCACACCACTAGCGTAGCCAGAAAAGCGTCTCTGGGTGTGCATAAGAAAAACTAGGTGTGCCACATTTATTGTCAGATTAATGTGCAAAAAAAACCTTGACCCGGCGTATCACTAACTTTACAGAATAGACTGGGCTGATGTGTGAAACTATACAGGCTGGCCACATACAGTGCCTAGCATAAGTGAACACACCCATGCTAAAGTTGACTAAAGTTGGTTATAGGCTACGGTAAAAAGTGGTCACAGGAGTGTAGACTACAGATGTTGTTTTGACACAGTGGAGTAGATCGTGTTTTAACGTTCTCTTTTTTGGCTTTATGTTCATTACATAAAGCAGCTGTTTTATTAGCAAATTCGATAAAACCTGAATAGTAGGCCTAATTATTAATATAATATGATAGGCCTATGGCTATAGTCTTGGCTTGCACCTGCCATCAAGGCTATTTTTAAAAATCACATCAGGTAGCCCTATTGATGAATAGAAGCTACAGACACAATTATAATAATATAATATTCTATGGCTACAAAGGTGCAAACCCCTTTCTCCTACTCAGAAATTTGTTGGAGAGTTTCCTCTGTCCTGTCACGTCCAGTTTAAAACTATTTTCTTTGTTTTGCTTCTTAAATATCCCACGATATTTGTGGTGACTTTATTGCGCATGGAAACGTTTTCAGTGGCTGACAGCAGCCTCTCTAATCATGAAAGCAAATCATTAAAGTAAACACTCATTCCGCAATCAACACAAATAAATTCAACCACTGCAGGGGAGAGATGTGACCCCCCGACCGGTTCATCGTAGTTTCTAATAATGCAGCGCAGTGAGGATCCAGATGTTTCACAGAGGAGACAGCGTCTGTCTGTACTGCTTCACTGATAAACCACAGAGCTGCAGAGGGAACTACTGCAGCGTGGGCCTCTCCAGAGCGCCTCACAACTTTCTAAACTCTTCCATCTCACAGAGAGAAGAGTGTAGAGAGATTGGGGCCTCCCCGGGGTCAGACCGTCTGAGATCAACTGTTCTGTGTCTGACGCTGAGGCTACATCAAATGATTGAACCAACCCAGGCTCATTGGAAATACGTTACTCTGCCTACATTTTTGCAAAACCTAAAATACGTACCTCCAGGTACGTTTCCCTGCACTTTTCGAGTGAAAAGTCCACTAGAGGCGCTAAGTGGTATCATTTTTTCTCCGTTCCAGATGGTTAAATAAAGGTTATAAAAACAATAATATGAGTAATGTACAGACTTCTCAGTAGGCCTATACACTCATTTGAATATAAATTAGGAATTTCTTTCACGCTTTTGAGGTGCCACACAGCCCAGTCTCATGGCAGTTCGTGATATGGTCACGTCATTTAATCTACTGGTTCGTGATACGGACACGTTTATTTCGTTATTTCGTTACTGTCACGTGACGTGCTACAGGCCTAGATCTTCTATCAGTTAATCATATTCATATTAGGTTTAAAGTAAGTTAGTACAATTAGTTCCAAAGTGGTATTTGTAGTAGAATCACAGTAAAAACAACACTTACCTTGCTTTTACCACAGTAACCTTAGTTTTACTGTGATAGATGTGGTAAAAGGACAGTAACCACAAAACTTACCACACTTACCACATTATTTGTAGTTTTAATGTGATATTTGTCGTAAATGCATATTAACCACAACATTTACCATGCTTTCACCACATTATTTGTAGTTTTAATGTGATATTTGTTCTAAATGCATATTAACCACAACACTTACCATGCTTTTACCACATTATTTGTAGTTTTAATGTGATATTTGTTGTAAATGCACAGTAACCACAACACTTACCATGCTTTTACCACAGTAACCTTTGTTTTACTGTGATAGGTGTGGTAAAAGGACAGTAACAAAACGAATCGGTTACCTAACGTAACCTCGGTTCTCTCTAGAAGAGGGAACGAGTATTGCGTAAGCTAGCTTACGCTACGGGAAAGATTCATCTTTGCTGAGAGTTTGAAGCCAAAAATTATTTCATAATTTGTATCCATTGACAACGCAGTTCCTCTGCGGCAGACCTAGAGCGGGCTAGCTAGCAGCTCATTGGTTCGCTCAGAGAGAACTGCTTAAGCCTATGGGAGAGCGGGGCTGAACCCGCTACCAATGGGAAGCGCCCGCGCACTCACTGCATCATAGCCCGCCAGAGTGGGCGTGGCTATGGTGTATAAAACAGTCTCTCCCAGGCTTATATGTTGATTTATTTCAGCGTGAAGCGAAACGCTAGTAGCGCAAGCACGGCCGGGAACGCAATACTCGTTCCCTCTTCTAGAGAGAACCGAGGTTACGTTAGGTAACCGATTCGTTCTCTTACGAGAGGTTCTCTCGTATTGCGTAAGCTAGCTTACGCTACGGGAACACCTGGTCAACGCCGTGCGCGCTAAGAAAAACACTCATGAATCCCAGGGTGATACCGGGGGAATAATGAAATGTGGAGTGAATGTACAATGAAGCCGGCAGAGCGGGCACATAGTGTATACATAAGCATCTTAGGGGAACACAAGGGGCGAACCGGTTGTGTGAGGGATTCCCAGTGATGCAGCTTCTTAGGGAGCTGGTTTTTAGACAGCTAGCAGTTTTGCCTGCAAGGCGGGAACTTCCAAATTGTAAAATCTGACAAAAGTGGACGGGGAGGCCCATCCCGCGGCCACACAAATGTCATGAATGGAAACTCCACAGGACCATGCCCACGATGAGGCCATGCCTCTGGTGGAGTGCGCCCTGATGCCCAAAGGGCAGGGCAGGCATTTTGATGCGTAAGCAGAGGCGATCGCGTCCACTATCCATCTAGACAGTGTCTGTTTAGAGGCGGCCAGACCTTTGGTGCGCCCCCCCAAACGACACGAAAAGCTGCTCAGCGCGTCTGAACGCGGCAGCGCGCGTAGTGTATAATCTCAGAGCCCGAACCGGGCAGAGGAGATTAGCGTCGCGCTCACTATCGGATGGAGGCAGAGCCGATCGAGAAATAATCTGGGCCCTGAAAGGGGTACCAATCGCCTTCGGGACATAGCCATGCCTAGGTTTGAGAATGATGACAGAATCATTCGGTCCAAACTCGAGACACGCGGCGCTGGATGAGAGCGCGTGAAGATCCCCCACGCGTTTTACTGAGGACAGAGCCGTCAGAAAAACGGTTTTGAGCGAGAGGTATTTTAGGTCCACAGACTCGAGCGGTTCGAACGGGGGTGCTTTCATAGCTTCGAGGACTATAGAAAGATCCCAGATAGGAACCGACGGGGGCCGCGGAGGATTCATCCTTTTAGCTCCCCTGAGGAAGCGGATGACTAACTCGTCTTTGCCCAGGGACTGAGCGCGCCGGGGTTCAGAGAACGCTGCGACGGCCGCCACGTAAACCTTGAGAGTGGAGGGGGACCTGCCCTTGTCCAGCATCTCTTGAAGGAAAGTTAGCAAAGACGGTACCTCGCATGACCGTGGGTCCAGATGTTTTTCGGTGCACCACTTTGAGAACACAGACCATTTAGACGCATAGAGCCTTCTCGTGGAAGGTGCTCTAGCCTGTATGATAGTGTTTCTTACTCCCTCTGGCAAATCGACGAATAGTCGTTGATCACCCATGCATGAAGCGCCCAGCGCTGTGGATGGGGGTGCCAGATCGTGCCGCGAGCCTGAGAGAGGAGATCTGCTCTGACTGGGATGGGCCACGGGGCTGTCTGTGACAGCTGAGTGAGCTCCGGAACCCAGCTTTGACTCTCCCAACGCGGAGCTATGAGGAGCACCGAGTGGCGTGTGTCCCTGATCCTCTGAATTACCTGATGTAACAGAGCGATCGGAGGGAATGCATAGAGCGGGCGGCGAGGCCATTCCTGGGCTAGCGCGTCCTCGCTCCTCGTAAAATATATTGGGCAGTGAGTGTTCTCTTCTGACGCGAAGAGGTCTACTTCTGCTCTGCCGAATAGCCGCCACAGTATTTGGACCGTCTGTGTGTTCAGGGACCATTCTCCTATGGAGATGAGGTTCCTGGATAGTATGTCTGGACCGTCGTTCAGATGGCCCGGCACATGCGTCGCTCTGAGCGAAAGCAGGCGGCTCTGGGACCAAACTAAAATGCGGTGCGTCAGAAGAAAAAGATTTTTGGATCTGACACCGCCCTGACGGTTGATATAGGAGACCACAGCCATGTTGTCCGAACGGATCAGGACGTGGTGTCCCCGAATGAGCGGGAGGAAGCGTGAGAGCGCGTTCTCGACCGCGAGCATTTCCAGACAGTTTATGTGTAAGGGGCTTTCCTGAGTCGACCAGAGGCCGAAGGCCGGTGAGCCCTCGCAGACTGCACCCCAACCCTTGTTGGATGCATCTGTCGAGATGACTTTTCGGCGGGAAAAGGTCCCCATCGTGACGCCCTGCCGAAACCATTCTGCTACTGTCCATGGCTGCAGTGCCGTGAGACATGTCTGCGTAACCCTGACCAGCTGGCGGCCTGTGTTCCACGCGTGGTGGGGTACACGGCTGTTTAACCAGAGCTGAAGCGGGCGCATGTGCAGAAGGCCCAGCTGAAGCACAGCGGAGGCTGAGGCCATGTAACCCAGCATCCTCTGAAAGGTTTTCAGGGGTATGCGGGTGCCCATCTGAAATGAAGCGGCTAGACGCTGAATACTGCGTGCGCGCTGTGAGGACAGGCGAGCCGTCATTAAAACCGAGTTCAAATCTATTCCTAGGAAGGAAATCGATTGACTGGGTTGAAGGGAGCTCTTTGTCCAGTTGACAGAGAGGCCCAGTGTTTTCAGATGGTCGAGGAGAACTGCGCGGTGCGACAGAAGCTCCGTCTGTGATTGAGCCAAAATCAGCCAGTCGTCCAGATAATTCAGTATACGCAGCCCCTGACTCCGCAGGGGGGCGAGCGCCGTATCCATGCACTTCGTGAATGTACGGGGCGCCAGGGATAAGCCGAACGGGAGAACGGCATATTGATATACATGACCCTCGAAGGCGAAACGTAAGAATGGCCTGTGACGGGGATTTATCTGGATCTGAAAATAGGCGTCTTTCAGGTCTAGAGAGATGAACCAGTCCCCCTGGCGCACTTGCGCGAGGAGTTTCCTGGTAGTGAGCATCTTGAATGGTCTCTTCATGAGCGCTTTGTTCAAAGACCTGAGATCTAAAATCGGTCTGAGGCCGCCGTCTTTCTTGGGAACCAGAAAATAACGGCCGTAAAACCCCGACTCGGTCATAGATGGCGGGACTCTCTCTATAGCGCCTTTTTGTAGCAACGTCGCTATTTCTGAGCGAAGCGTGCCGGCGGCCAGCGGGCTGACAGTGGATTCGAGCCGAGCGCGTGCACGAGGCGGGCGGCGGCGAAACTGTAACAGATAGCCGTTCTTTATAATGCTTAGCACCCACGGGGAAATGCCTGGAATGGCTTCCCACGCTTTGGAGCATGCGGCTAGTGGCCGAGTGGTTATCACGCCCTGATTGCTGTACATAGCGGGCTGAACACAGAGTGTGGGCGCGCTTTGAATGTGTGTTGCAACGGGACTTGCACTCAGAGAGGAGTCTATGGGCCGTGAAGCAGAGCGAGCAGAGAGGGGACACGTGCATGAAATCATGGGCGTGTTTATTTTCTCTGATGTTAGAGCGGGCTGTGACCGTCTCATGTGAAGGGGCTCTGAGAGAGACACGGGATATGTTATGCTTGTGTGTATGGGTGAACACATGTTTGTGGGCACATTTTCTACACAACCGGCAAATTTTCTCTTTTTGAGATATTTCTGGGTAGCCGTAAAAACGGCTTTTTGTCGCTCGCAAGCGGGTAGGGACACCGGCTTGTTTATGGCGGTAAACACTACAGCAGTCGGCGAAACAACGGGGACTGGCAGAGGGCGAAGCTTTGACGGCGGTCCGGCCGCAGCGGGAGAACGCCGTCGTTTTCTTAATGTTGCTAGGCAGACTTCTGATGATCAGGCTTCAGCGTGATTTTGGGTCGCGGACCCCTTGGGGGCGGCGGTCTGCGGCGGCTGTCAGAGCGAGAGCGAGGGCGGCCACCCTGTCTGCGCTGGGCTGTTTGAGTCTGCTGAGAAGGGTGCTGCGGTGGGGCTCTGACAGGAGGCTCACGAGAGCGGCCTGCGGAAGAGCTAGCGCGGCGGGGCAGAAACAAGTTCATGGCCTGGGTAGCTTTCTGGACTTCGGAAAAGCGATCAACAATTCCCGTGACAGCAGATCCAAAAAGGCCCGTCGGGGAGAGAGGCGCGTTAAGAAACGCGGCGCGCTCGGAATCTCCCATGTCCGCGAGTGTTAGCCATAGATGTCTTTCAGCAACACACAGACTAGCCATGCATCTCCCCAGAGCTTGTGCGGCGGCTTTAGTGGCGCGAAGGGCGAGGTCCGTAGCACTTCTTAGATCCGTGACGGCGGGGGAGGGGTTCCTACCGCTCTCAGCCCATTCACGGAGAATATCGCTCTGTAGTACTTGGAGGACAGACATAGAGTGAAGCGCTGCGGCGGCTTGACCAGCGGCGGCATAAGCGCGAGCGTGAAAACTCGAGGTCGCTCTGCAAGCTTTCGAAGGAAGCGTGGGAGAAGAACGCCATCTAGCAGAGGGCGGGCAGAGGTGTGCGGCGACCAAGTCCTCAACAGGTGGCATGGACGAGTAGCCCTTTTCAGCGGCTCCGTCCACTGAGCGCAGCGAGGCGGAAATGTCGGAGCGGTTTCTGGCCGAAAGTGGAGCATTCCAGGACTTCGTCAGTTCTGCGTGAAGTTCAGGCAGAAATGGGGCGGCCCGGTTGCATGCGGGAGTCGAGCGCCGGTGAAAGAAGCTGCCGTCCATCCGGTTCGGGGGCTGCTCGGGTGGAGGAGCCCACTCGAGACCGAGGCGTTCAACGGCCTGTGAGAGGAGGCGCATTAGTTCTTCCTCTATGCCAGCGCGAGTCCCCGCTGACTCTCTCGTGGAACCGAGAGATGACCAGTCTTCACTGTCTGAAGCGAGCAGTGAACATGAGTCCTTCTCCTCCGCGGCGTCCTCGGAAGCGACAGAGCGGCCACTCGGCGGCAGCTGTAAGTCCGGCTGGGGCGGGGAGGGAGAGCGGGAAGCGGGAAGCGGCGGCGGCGGCGGCCCGCATGTTTCCGCAGGGGGCTCCGGCGGCCTCTGGGCGCGGCGTTTCTTCTTACGCGGCGAAGAGAGAGGCGGCGCGGGAGCGGATTGAGCCGCTAGGAGTCGTGCCCGCAGGGACGACAATGGCAGGCTTTCACAGAAGTCGCAACCTCCATCCGCGAGGGCGAGTTCTGCGTGCTCGAGTCCCAGGCAGAGAGCGCAGACAATATGGCGGTCTCCGTCCTCGAGAGGAGCGCGGCAAGAGCCGCAGGAAATTCGAGACATCTTTAAAAAGACGCTCAGCTCTTTTAAAACAGAGAAGGATACAGTCGTCGGATGGCACTAGCTTGCAGGGCGGCTGAAGGTGGCGAAGACGGCCGGCTTCTTCAGGGTCCGTGAGCTCGCTAGAGTGATGCCTTCTCGACGGCGACGGCTTTCCTCTTCTCAGAAAACAGCAGAAGCGTGTAGCTTGCTGAAGATGAAATGAATCAACATATAAGCCTGGGAGAGACTGTTTTATACACCATAGCCACGCCCACTCTGGCGGGCTATGATGCAGTGAGTGCGCGGGCGCTTCCCATTGGTAGCGGGTTCAGCCCCGCTCTCCCATAGGCTTAAGCAGTTCTCTCTGAGCGAACCAATGAGCTGCTAGCTAGCCCGCTCTAGGTCTGCCGCAGAGGAACTGCGTTGTCAATGGATACAAATTATGAAATAATTTTTGGCTTCAAACTCTCAGCAAAGATGAATCTTTCCCGTAGCGTAAGCTAGCTTACGCAATACGAGAGAACCTCTCGTAAGAGAACTGTCCATGCTTTTACCTCAGTATTGGTAGTTTTAAAGTTATATTTGTTGTAAATGCATATTAATCACAACACTTACCATGCTTTTAATGCCAAATAATGTAACAAGAAATATTTGTAAGGTAAATCAGTAATTTTTCCATTAAATAATCCGATATATTTTACATAATGATATTTTCTTTTCTCTTTTTTTCAGCTGAAAAGACCAAAAGGGCCTTTCGGACTCAGTCAGCCCATTATTGTTTGAGGAGAAGTAAACGGGAGACGAAAAGCTACAAAGGAAAATATTCGCAATGGTATGTATGTGTTGGTTTTAACCCTAAATCAAACATTTTATCAATCATTTGTTGTTTCTTAAACCTTTTCTTACAAAACCCATAGCCCAATCAGTACAAACATAGTCTCAAAGTCTTAATAATTCACAAGATTTAACAAGTTGTCAAATTCGTACAATACTTGTACATTTGCAGCTTTTACTTCTAGTGCTGTCAATGGCTAGTGCCTCAATTCCTGTACATATTTATCGCCATATTTGTAAATCAGTTGCGTGCCTTCTTGGAAAGTAGTCGGATGTCCCATACACTATCAGAAAAGTTTATATTAATTGCATTGTATTCATTAAAATTATTACAAATTGGACCCTGTCTGTTGATGTTCCAATGATACATGATGTCTCTCCACACCTCATAACCTTCCTCTGTTTGCAAGAGTGGAAAAGCTAATCTGACTTGTCACATGACATCAGATACTCGATTATTTTGTCGTAATCAGATCAGTTACACTGCTGATAACTGTCCCGCTTGCATGTAAATCGTGTTATTTTTAAACAAGTTTATATGATTATTGCTTGCTATTAAAGACATGCTTGTTTTCATAGAAATGACCACATATCAGTGAGCTTATTACATAAATGCATTTAACATTTAATTATGCAATACTCCTTACAGAAAAATATCCCACAGTTATGGATAAACTCACAACATCATCATCAAGTCCTGTGCTGGGCACATTGGGCAACAAGTGTCCTCCAACGTATTCGATCCGTGGCCAAGTTCTCCACATCTTCCCATGGGACACTGACATTCTTCTGGTCTTCGTGAAACATCTGTCTCCATGTCTTCCTTGGTCTTCGCTGTCTCCTGCATCCTCCTAGTGGTGTCCACTTCATAACTGTCTTTGGGTTGTGTAGTTTGGGCATGTGTAGGATGTGTCCAGCGAGGTGCTCCCTTTTTTCTGTCACAGTTTCTGAAAGTCTTTATGTGGAGTCCCACTCTTATGATCTCTGATATATGCAGAACCATTATTTAAAATAGTAATTTATCTTTTTCCATATTGTTAAAGAATTTTGTTTTCTCGTTTCATCTTCATAAACTGTACTTGAGGTCTGCCTAATGCCTTTATCAAACAAGCGTCAGTGCTCATCAGGAGTTTTGGTAAAGGACATATTCATTGACATCCATTAGTTCTAGTCATGCAGCGACTTCATGACAATAGTCAAATATATATTTCTGCAAGTGTATATAGCAGGTGTTTGTCCGAACAATTGAAGATAGTGAGAGTGTTCAGGAAAACCTTTTAAAACAAGCAATATTTATGGAGTTCTGTTTGGTGCTGAAAGAGTATTACAAAAAATGACACACTTGACATACTGGACATTATTCTGAGTTTGTTACCTTTACATTTAGATGGACTTAATGTCTTACATTTAGCTTCATTAAACCTTCAATTACAGTGGTCACTATTTATCCACCATAACTACATCTATGTTATCATTATATGACTACCTGGTTAATGTAATTGTAATACAGGCCTACCTGTGAATGTATTTTATAGAAGCATTTTCTTGCTGACATTTATAATAATTAACTATTTTAGGTTTCCTTTCATTTAGTTACAATAAAAGTGACCAATAATCACAAGGATATAGAATTAAAGTTGAGAATGTAAAATGTTGTGCTTAAGTTTTCACCTATTTGTTCTTTAAAGGGAAGAAACAAATATATTTTCACATAACAAAGTTGAATCTCAACTCGTGGTTTGTAAAAATATAACTTCATCAGCGATTTTTTTTTAAATAACTGTATGTGTCACTATAATAGATTGCCCCTGTATCTGGATTTTATGTTTTGTTTACAATTAACTGATTTTTATTCTGTTGTGCAGTAGTTTTGGCACTACATTTGTCTTTAAACAGTTAGACATTAAATATTGGAATTTGCTTTAAAAATTGTGTGCATTCATTATGCTTTTGTTACATTTTGTTATATAATATACTTGATATACTATACATACACTGTAAATGTTAGAAGCACTTTAGTATATGCAATTATCTTTAATTAAAAAAAAAAACTGCAAACTACCCTGCCATTGTGCCATTGCTTAGAAAAAAAGTTTCTCTTTCAAATGTATGCATCAGTCAATCAAATAAGCAAATTTGTGTCATGATCATATGAATCCAACGTTTTTGGATGGTAACCACACAAAGGAGTCTTTTTGTTTTTAAATGTGAGTTTTATAATTTAATTAGAAGCAATAAATATTTAACAGCCCAAATATTAAATATTTAAGGAATCTATCCCTGCAGCCGGAACCGGAAGAGATCTGTCATCATTTACCATAATTGGGCAAGTAAGTGTGACGCATCTGTTCAGCTGGGTTGTTATTGGCTGTGACTTTATCGCAGAACTCGCTGTGATTGGACTATCTTTTAACCCATTTAAAACGGCGCTTCATGTTACAAAGTATGTTTTGGTGTTATTTTTACGTTAGTTATACATTAAGGTAACTAGAAAGTGTCTCTATGTTGTGATATAATGACAGAGATATGTGGGTAATGTAGTTTAAAACGTTTAGTAATGAAACAGTAAATGTTAAATAAATAATATCTTTAATGGGCAACTGGATATCTAAATTTGTTAATTGTGCAAACCTTTATGATATATATGAGGGATAGGTTGCAATTTGATATTTTACTGTGAGCACTTTTAAGATAACCTTTATGCCAGCTTGCCATATATGTCTGAAAACTGTGCCCAACATTATTTAGTAAACATAGCATAAGCAGTTGTCCTTCATATTGTCTCTTTGATACACCAACCGGACTTTGAGTTACAGCCATTTGAAATGTGCATTCTTTTGCTCTTCTGGGGGCCATTGCTGGGCCCCTGAGGGTGGACGGGCAGTACAGTCTACACAGATTTTAGATTTTTAACTATTACTATATCACAAGGATAATGCACCATTCAGTAAAACAACAAAACAGTGCGAAAACATCCTTTTCACCCCATCTGACTGCTGATTATTTGCCTGACATCAGTAATGTCTATGCTTTCACTTTAAATGCAGTAGTAGATGTACTAGAATGATCAACATGGATCATCTTCAATTATACTTAAAGTGTTTGTAGCAAGATAGCCCACTGCAGCCTCTTGTTATTCACACACCTTCTCTTTATTTCACTGAAAACTGGCATACATGCAAGTATGTGCAACTTTTGCTGCATTGCATATGAACTAAACTAAATAAATAAGAAATTCAAATTTCTCATATAAAATACTGTCCCAAACACCACTTTCAATACACAATATTCACCATACTTTATTACACAACACTTTATTTGAGGACACAACATAAAGTTGATAAAGTAGCATAAAGACAAATGAGATTCAAGATAAATAACAATGAGCCTTCAAAAATACATTAACATCAAATTAATCCATTCACAACTGCTGAAGCCACACAAATGAGTGCCAGAGAATCATATTCAGTCACCTATGATACAGAAAACAGATTTTATATTGTGTTGGAAAAAAATAATTCATTATCACAGCTAAACTGGTTTCTTGCTCTTCCCTGTATGTCTCTATCGTGTTCATGTTCTTCTTCCTCGTCTAAACAGTTTGTTCAGTTGTGCCCTACAGTACAAATGATGTACAGAAGATGTAATCACTGATGTGGTGTAGCTTTTTCTCAGAGGAAGAAGTCTCAACATCCCATCGTCAGGCGTTCTCCAGCCCTGGTCTGAAAGTAAAACAAAAAAATTGCAATATAGTCTAAAACTCAAACTCTTTCATGTTTTCTGAAGAATCTCAGAGACTTTTATAAGGCTTTTTGAAGAAGCTCAGGGATTCTTTTTTTATTATTTTTTATTTTTTTTAAAAGCTTACAGCACCTGGTATTCCCATGCGGTCTCCCATCCAAGTACTAACCAGGCCTTATTTAAAAGGTTAGACCATTAGTGAAGAAAACTAAGAAGAAATTTTGAAAAAACTCAAACTCTTTCATGCTTTCTGAAGAATCTCAGAGACTTTTTAAGGCTTTTTGAAGAAGCTCAGGGATTCTTTTTTTTTTCCTTTTTTTTTTTTTTTTTTTTAAAGCTTACAGCACCTGGTATTCCCAGGCGGTCTCCCATCCAAGTACTAACCAGGCCTTGTTTAAAAGGTTAGACCATTAGTGAAGAAAACTAAGAACTTTTGAAAAAACTCAAAACTCTTTCATGCTTTATGAAGAATCTCAGAGACTTTTTAAGGCTTTTTGAAGAAGCTCAGGGACTCTTTTTTTTATTTTTTTTTTTATAAAAAACCTTACAGCACCTGGTATTCCCATGCGGTCTCCCATCCAAGTACTAACCAGGCCTTATTTAAAAGGTTAGACCATTAGTGAAGAAAACTAAGGAGAACTTTTGAAAAAACTCAAACTCTTTCATGCTTTCTGAAGAATCTCAGCGACTTTTTAAGGCTTTTTGAAGAAGCTTAGGGATTCTTTTTTTTTTTATTTATTTATTTTTTTAAAGCTTACAACACCTGGTATTCCCATGCGGTCTCCCATCCAAGTACTAACCAGGCCTTATTTAAAAGGTTAGACCATTAGTGAAGAAAACTAAGAACTTTTGAAAAAACTCAAACTCTTTCATGCTTTCTGAAGAATCTCAGACACTTTTTAAGGCTTTTTGAAGAAGCTCAGGGACTCTTTTTTTTTTATAAAAAAGCTTACAACACCTGGTATTCCCAGGCGGTCTCCCATCCAAGTACTAACCAGGCCTTATTTAAAAGGTTAGACCATTAGTGAAGAAAACTAAGAAGAACTTTTGAAAAAACTCAAACTCTTTCATGCTTTCTGAAGAATCTCAGACACTTTTTAAGGCTTTTTGAAGAAGCTCAGGGACACTTTTTTTTTTATAAAAAAGCTTACAACACCTGGTATTCCCAGGCGGTCTCCCATCCAAGTAGTAACCAGGCCTTATTTAAAAGGTTAGACCATTAGTGAAGAAAACTAAGTACTTTTGAAAAAACTCCTTCTCTTTCATGCTTTCTGAAGAATCTCAGACACTTTTTAAGGCTTTTTGAAGAAGCTCAGGGACTCTTTTTTTTTAATAAAAAAGCTTACAGCACCTGGTATTCCCAGGCGGTCTCCCATCCAAGTACTAACCAGGCCTTATTTAAAAGTTTAGACCATTAGTGAAGAAAACTAAGAAAAACTTTTGAAAAAACTCAAACTCTTTCATGCTTTCTGAAGAATCTCAGAGACTTTTTAAGGCTTTTTGAAGAAGCTCAGGGACTCCTATTTTTCATTTTTTTATAAAAAACCTTACAGCACCTGGTATTCCCATGCGGTCTCCCATCCAAGTACTAACCAGGCCTTATTTAAAAGGTTAGACCATTAGTGAAGAAAACTAAGAACTTTTGAAAAAAATCAAACTCTTTCATGCTTTCTGAAGAATCTCAGAGACTTTTTAAGGCTTTTTGAAGAAGCTCAGGGACTCTTTTTTTTTTCTTATTTTTTTATTTTTTAAAGCTTACAGCACCTGGTATTCCATGCGGTCTCCCATCCAAGTACTAACCAGGCCTTATTTAAAAGGTTAGACCATTAGTGAAGAAAACTAAGAAGAACTTTTGAAAAAACTCAAACTCTTTCAAGCTTTCTGAAGAATCTCAGACACTTTTTAAGGCTTTTTGAAGAAGCTCAGGGACTCTTTTTTTTTTAATAAAAGAGCTTACAACACCTGGTATTCCCAGGCGGTCTCCCATCCAAGTACTAACCAGGCCTTATTTAAAAGGTTAGACCATTAGTGAAGAAAACTAAGAAGAACTTTTGAAAAAACTCAAACTCTTTCATGCTTTTTGAAGAATCTCAGACACTTTTTAAGGCTTTTTGAAGAAGCTCAGGGACTCTTTTTTTTTAATAAAAGAGCTTACAACACCTGGTATTCCCAGGCGGTCTCCCATCCAAGTACTAACGTCTCGGTTACGTATGTAACCTTAGTTCCCTGATAGGGAACGAGACGCTGCGTCAAGCTGTGGGAACGCCTCTGCGTTGTGCGTCCTGAAGCACGTATGGAATCAGCCCAATGGAGAGATGGAACGTCATAGGCGGGTGACGTCATCGACCAGGAAACTATAAAGCACCCCATAAACACAAGCGCAATAGCTTCTGATAGGCCTGAAGGAAGTGCTAGCGGGAATGCCGGGAGTATGGTGGAATGACGCAGCGTCTCGTTCCCTATCAGGGAACTAAGGTTACATACGTAACCGAGACGTTCCCTTTCAAGGGAACTCGAGCTGCGTCAAGCTGTGGGAACGCTAATACCCACGTCGCCATAGGACCAAGTGACCGCCATGTGAGAACTAGCGCACAGAGGGCGAGAGCACCTGTGCCCCAGGGGAAGGAATTAAGTCTAGGTCATAGATCTTAATGAAAGTATGCGGTGAAGACCATCCAGCCGCATCACAAACGTCACTGAGGGAAACTCCTGACAATAAGGCTTTAGAAGCCGCCATACTCCTGATAGAGTGGGCTCGTACAGCCAAGGTGAAGGCTGACCAGCCGACTCATAGGCAAGTGAGATAGCCTCGACCACACACTTGCTTATTCTCTGTTTAGACACGGGACACCCCTTCTTGGGTGGCCCAAAACATGCAAATAGTTGTTCTGACTTCCTCACAGGGCAGTTCTGTGGATATAGGCGTCTAACGCCCTAGCAGGGCAGAGTAAATTAAGTTTCTCCTGGTCAGACGACAGAAATGGAGGAGGACAGAAGGCCTGCAGAACTGTAGGTCTAACAACATTAGTAGGGACCTAGGGAACGTAACCTGGTCTAGGACGCAACCAAGCCAGGCGAAAATTCCAGGCACAAGGGTGAAACCGACAGAGCCTGCAAATCACCGATTCTCTTTAGAGAGGAGATAGCAAGAAGAAAGATAGTCTTAAACGTGAGAAACTTCTCAGGAACTTCTTCGATAGGTTCAAGAGGAGCTTGGGAAAGACCTTCTAATACGATGGCCACATCCCACGCCGGCACCCTCGTACGAACTGCTGGCCTCAGCCTCAATGTGCCACGAAGGAAACGAGTTATAAGCGGGTGTCTCCCCAGAGAAACTCCACTGAAAGGGACGTGGTGAGCAGCCAGTGCCGCCACGTACACCTTTAGTGTGGAAGGGGATAGCCCTGTGGAGGAGCGCTCCTGCAGGAATTCCAGCACTGCACCCACTGGGCCGTTAACCGGGTCCTGCAGGTGTCCTCCACACCAAGAAGTGAAAAGTTTTCACTTCAAGGCATAAAGCTTCCTCGCGGATGGAGCTCTGGAGTGAAGAATGGTCTCAACAACCTCGGTTGAGAGACCAGAGTTCATGAGCTGGGCCCCCTCGGAGGCCAAGCCCACAGTACTGGGCGGGGATGAAATATCATGCTGCCCGCCTGAGAGAGTAGATCCCTCCTGACAGGGGGCTCCAAAGGAGAACCGTCCAGGAGAGAAATCAGGTCCGCAAATTATACTCGGGCCGGCCAGAACGGGGCTACTAGTAGTAGGCTGACCCCGTCCCGGCGAACCCTCTCCAGAACTCCAGGTAGCAGAGCAATCGGGGGAAAGGTGAACAGACGTGACCTCGGCCACGGCTGCCCCATAGCGTCCAACCTCAGAGGGGCTGGATGGCTGATGGAAAACCACAGATGACAGTGCGTGGTCACCTTGGAAGTGAATAGGTCCACCTCGGCGCGACCGAAACACACCAAAGGAGCTCCACCACCTCGGGGTGGAGACTCCAACCCCCCGGCCTCGGCCCCTGCCTCGACAGGGAGTCTGCTACCACATTCAAATACCCAGGAAGATACATTGCTCTCAGAGATAGTAACCTCCCTTGGGACCACAGGAGGATCTGACGGGCCAACTTGTAAAGCCGGCGAAACCGCAGGCTCCCCTGATGATTTATATAAGAGACCACCGACGTGTTGTCTGACTGAACTAACACATGATGACCTCTCAGGTCTGCTAGGAAGTGTTTCAGAGCCTGGAACACCGCCAACATCTCTAGACAATTTATAAGCCATGATAGATGATGGTCCTGAGACAGACCTTGGGCTGGACGACCACTCGTGACCGCCCCCCACCCTGTGAGGGAAGCATCCGCCATTAGCGCCACGCGACCCAGCACAGGACCTTTGAATAGGAACCAAGTTTCTTTCCACATGACCAGAGCACGAAGGCAGCGCCGCGTGACTTTGACCGTGCGGAGCGGATTTCCCCTTGGGGAGAATCCCTTGGTCCTGAGCCACCACTGCAGCGGTCTCATGTACAACAGGCCGCAAGGTATAACGTTGGACGCTGCTGCCATCAGACCCGACAGGCTCTAAAACTGCATTACAGTAAGTAGCTGGCCTAGCTTTACTTGTTTCACAGCTGAGAGAATCGAAGCGATGCGGGTCGGAGCGAGTCGCGCCTGCATCGAAACCGAAACCCAAACGACACCCAGAAAAGTGGTCTTCTGAGAAGGAGATAATACACTTTTCTTTGCGTTCAGCCTCAACCCCAACTTCCTGATATGAACGAGAACGACATCTCGATGCCGAACCACCATCGTGAAAGTGCGGGGAGATAAAGCTAGGTCAAACGGAAGAACCCTGTGCTGGTACACCTCGCCCCCGAAGGCGAACCCCAGGAACTTCCTGTGTTGTGGAAGGATGGAAATGTGGAAGTACGCGTCCCTTAGATCTATCGTGACAGACCAGTCCTCGGATCTGATCTGTGACACGATCTGCTTGATAGAGAGCAACCTGAATTTTGGCTTCCCTACCGAGCGATTCAATAGGCGCAGGTCTAAAATTGGACGCAACCCCCCATCCTACTTTGGAACGATGAAATATCGGCCATAATAGCCTGACTCCACACTGGGAGGAGGAACCCGTTCTATAGCCTCCTTTTGAAGGAGTGCTTTCACCCTTTGTTCCATAACCAGAGCCTGCTCGGGGCCCACCACTGTAGGCAGAACCCCACTGAATCTTGGTGGACGACACCTGAATTGGATAGCATAATCCTTTTCTATTGTCTGCAGGACCCAATGAGATATTTTTGGAAGGCTTTTCCCCTCTGCCAGAAATTCTACTAAGGGTACCAGTCTCTCGAGACTGGCCTCTGGTGTAACTTGAGCAGCAAACGCAGCGCCCTGTAACGGCACACCGGCAGGGAACAACTGGTTTAACCGCTCTGAAACCCTCCTCAGAGGGAGCGAGCGTCCCTCGGGAAATCGCTCGCTGGGACCGTCTGTGCCCCGGCATTAAGGCGGGGTTGGCAGAACGGGCCCCTGAGGGCACCGAGGAGGAATGGGCACCGTAGAAAGAGGTGAACACCTTTCCGCCTTGGTGGGAACCACCCTCAGTGTCCTGCGCGCCGTGGCGCCAGGACTTCTTCTCAGCCGAAGCCTTCTTAGCTAATATAATTGTCCTCAGAACAGTTCTATTACTGGGAGATTTCGGCTGAGAGTGCCGCGGCTGAGCCCACTGTCCAGCAGGGGGAGCACGAGACGCGACACTCTGCTTCAGCGCCTATGTGATGAGCTCGCAGACGGCCGGGGCTGCTCCCGCCCAGCAGTCCCAGGGACATGAATTTTTAAAAGGGAGAAATTTGTTAAAAGCTGTTGTTTGCTTTTCCTTCTCCTGGAATTTATTGATGACAGAATTTACAGCATCGCCAAATAAACCCAGGGAGGGAGAGAGGAGTGTCTAAAAGGAAAGCTTTTCCTTTCCCCTTTATATTTGTCTGATTTAACCACAGATGTCTTTCTACGGCCACGCAGGGAAAAATCAGCCGCCTGACGCAGTTCGCGAACCACGTCAGCACTGACCTCCTCACTCTCACTCACGTCCCTCAGCAGGTCAGCCTGGTATGCCCGTATTTTTTTTTTTCATAATAGACATAGCATGCAGACATGACCTGCTGCCGAATACGCTTTACCCACAAAAAATGAAATATTCATAAGAGGCTTGGTGGGTAATGCCGGTGCCTTAACAGATGACGCAGCCTCGAGGGAGAGAAAACTCGCAAGCGTCTCTACCACGCGAGGCATAGCCGAACAACCATATGATTTATCCCCCACCATATTTAAATATGTTGAAGTCTGGGGACTAAACATTTTCTCTATATGACACCGGTTTTTCCCACGATTTCGACACCTCAGTGTGGAGATCGGGAAAAAAAAAACGGCACGCACCGGCGTGGAGGTTGCACTCGTGACGGCGAAATCTCTCATCTAATTTTAATTTAGAAACAGACTCCTGTCTAGTCACTGGCCATACAATGCTGAGTTTTTCTACAGCTCTTGTTAATACCTCCACTAGCTCATCGCTTTCGGGAGTGTAAGGTGGCGAATCCTCCACATCTCCCTTACATATACTAGCAACATCCAGCTCCTCAGAACTGGATAGAAGCAACACTGGTGCCTCAGCCCGAGCGGAAGAAACCGCAGCGCGTGCTTCCGAACACGGGACTGAGGCACTGGATCTCACAGGTGAAGGGAGAGATAAGGCAGAGCCCGTCTCTAACCCCGCTGAGAGATCCATATGCGATCCCCACGATACGCGTCGTCGCTCTGCCTCGGCAAGAGCGGGACCCGAACCGCGGGGAGCGCGCCCCGAACCGCTCTCCTCGAAGAGCGCCCGGCGGGAGCGGAGCGTCCTTAATGGCAGACGCTCGCAATGCTCACAATCAGCTCCCTCGAGAGCTGACTGGGCATGCTACACTCCCAAACAAACAACACAAAGAACGTGTGTATCCCCACTCGTTAAATAACGCGAGCAGGGAGGGACACACTCCCTAAACTGCTGTTTGTTCGCCATATCTCTCTTAATATATATATATATATATATATATATAAATTGTTTGTGTGGTGCAGAGTATGTAAGGACAGACAATATTCACACAGGGACAGATTCACATATAGCGCGACTGAAGGCACAGAAGCTATTGCGCTTGTGTTTATGGGGTGCTTTATAGTTTCCTGGTCGATGACGTCACCCGCCTATGACGTTCCATCTCTCCATTGGGCTGATTCCATACGTGCTTCAGGACGCACAGCGCAGAGGCGTTCCCACAGCTTGACGCAGCTCGAGTTCCCTTGAAAGGGAACCAGGCCTTATTTAAAAGGTTAGACCATTAGTGAAGAAAACTAAGAAGAACTTTTGAAAAAACTCAAACTCTTTCATGCTTTCTGAAGAATCTCAGAGACTTTTTAAGGCTTTTTGAAGAAGCTCAGGGATTCTTTTTTTTTTTTTTTTTTTTTAAGCTTACAGCACCTGGTATTCCCATGCGGTCTCCCATCCAAGTATTAACCAGGCCTTATTTAAAAGGTTAGTGCCCGGTTGCATAAAGCACCTTAAGTTTTTCCCTTAAGTGTGATACTTAAGGGGCGATTTCCCCTTACCTAAGAGAATAACTTAAGGGTGTTGCATATAATCTCTTAAACGGTTCTCTTAGGTAAGGGAAACATTTAAGTGTTTCACGACAGCGATCCTGGATTCACGTTATAAAAGTCTGTTGTTACCATAGATACGCAAAACACTAACACTAGCAATTACGCGTTTTCATCAAATAAAGTAGGCTAATAAAGTAGGCTAGGATATCGGAATGGATAAAGAAAACAAAAAAAGAAAGCCTAATTGGACAGAGGAGGAGAAATGCATTCTTCTTGACGAATATGATAAAAGAAAAACAATTTTGAAAAGCAAACTAAATCCCCATGTAACTGCTGCAAAAAAACAGAAACAGTGGGAAGAAATAACGGAAAAAATCAACGCAAGGAATCTTGATGTGAAGAGGACGGTTCAGGAAGTCCTTAAAAAATATGAAAACATCACTGTGGTCGCAAAAAAAGAGTTGAGCGCTTATAAGAAAGAAGCCAACAAAACAGGTAAGATTGAGCAAGACTAGCGCTACGCTTTTAAGATTGTAAGCACCGCACCCTGGTGAAGAGTGCGCTTTATTGCTGTACAGTGTTAAGACCTAACGATTACAAAACTGACCAACAGGTGGAGGACCCCCACCGGCTGAGTTGTCGGACTGTACTATAATGGTACAAAACATCATTGGAGCTGACTCACCTGTCCTGTCTGGCATCTGTGGCGGTTTAGAGAGTGAAGCTGAACCAGTGCAACAGTGTAACATAGAGTGAGGCATTAAGTTATTTTCCTGTATCATCATATAATAACAGTGGCTTAGAGGATACATTATTATTTTGACATCATTAGAGACATAATACGTTATAACATAATGATTTAACTGACATTTATGTCACATTTAGAACCTTGCAGCACTCTGAAAAACAACTTCAGCACCATCAGATCGTCAGCAGAACGCCGATACAGGCAACCCCTAAGTAATGATTTATGTTAACTATTGCTTCAGCCTATAATTAATCCAACGAACAGCTTTAATATTATTTTTTAAGATTTTCTTAATTTTCCCCATTACTTGCGTATTTCAGAAGACCGCAAATATCACCTGCAGCCAAATCAAGAGAAGATGTGCTGGAACTGCAGAGAGAGGTTCTGCAGCTTCAAAAGGAGAAACTGCAGCTGGAGATTGAAAAACTAAAGAAGGAGACGGAAAATCAGGAGCTCTATAATTTTATTCTAAATAACAAACTTTTACAGCTAAAGGCTGAAGGAAAAATAACAATAACTACAATTGAGTAATTTTCTGACAATTGTTTTTTTAGATTTCAGATTGTGTGTGTGTGTGTGTGTGTGTGTTATAATAATAAAAACTACTACTACTACTACCACTACTACTACTTATTTCTTCTTATTAAGATGACTACTATTAATACAACTATATTATCAGTTAAAGAAAGCATTTACAATGGCATCTCTAGCAGCATATCCAGCCTGTTGGAAATCGTGATTTTGAATCAGATGCAGTTCCTCATAGCCCTCTTCATTCCCGTGCTCATCCTCTTCTTCGCTAGCAGAATACGTCTTGGAAAGGTTGAAGAGCACAACACACGCTACAATAATTCTGCATGCCCTTGAAGGCTCAATACGCAGTTCGCTGTGGAGACAGTGAAACCTGCGCTTCAGCTGTCCGATGGTCCTCTCAATAATCGACCTTGTGTGGGTCAGCGCATTATTGTACTTTTCCTAATCGGGTAAAAAAAATAAAGAAAAAATAATAAAGATTTTTACCAGTAGGCTATAAACAGTGCTTTAAGATAAATACTATGAAGGTAATGTATTGCATAAAAGATTTTCTTTCAGAGTGCAAAATATTTGAGGCTTTGATTATTTTAAAACATACGCAAATCAGGTAAGGTGTTACAGAATTGACAACGTGTAGCAGCAACACAATAGAAAGTGCATACCTATTTTAAATACATATTTTAATACATTTATAATTCAGTAAACTACTGCTAATATTTCTTTAATGCTCACAATTTGATTAACATTTTCCATGCAAATCTTTTAGGCACCAAATTATACCTTCATAGGAATATACGTATTAATTAATTACATGCCTGTGCAGCATTACGGGGATTCATGAAGGGCGTCATGAGCCATGGACGGCAGGGGTAACCACTGTCCCCGAGCAGGAGACCAGTGTGCACTCCAGCTTCAAAATCACTCCCTAGTTTGCTCTCCGCCAAAATCCTGGAGTCATGTGTACTCCCGGGCCATGATGCAACAACATTTGTAATTTTGCAGAGATGGTCACACACTAATTGTACATTAATTGAATGGTAGCCTTTTCGGTTTACGTACTGGTCTTCGTGTGTTTGGGGCGCCTGTATTCTGATATGTGTGCCGTCAATAACACCACATATGCGAGGAAAACCTGCTTTCCGAAAAAAACTGGTTTGAATGACCTCCTGGTCATGATGGGATGGAAACTTGACCGTTGCGTTTAAATGACGGGAAAGAGCCCCCGCAACCCGGTGAACCACTCTGCTGACAGACGATTTATGCACGTGGAAAACATCTCCCACTACCGTCTGAAAACTTCCAGTTGCAAAAAAACGCAGTGCTATAAGCAGTTGTAACACTGCAGGTAAAGAGTGGTTGCGATGTGTGACATGGTCAAGGTCGCCGTCTAGTTTGTTAGCGATGTCAAAAATTGCGCGTCGATCAAACCGGTATTCAAGCAACAATTTTTCATCGCTAAGATGGTCCAAAGGGTTCTCCCGATCTCTAAAAATTCGTCTTTGCACATAATTATCTTCAACTGGTTCCATAAATTCAGCCATGTCGTCTTATTTTTGTCCGCGTTACTCTTAAGGTTACGATTTCCAAACCTTAAATTATACTTAGGGAAATGACCGTTAAGGGGTTTTATGCAACAGTTAACGCTTTTTAAGGGATTACTTAAGGGAAAAAAACAGCATTTAAGGGAAATTCTAAGTGTTTATGACGTTTCACTTAAAAAAACCGTTAAGTAACACTTAAGGGTATTTTTCTGCAACACCCTTAGATTTAAGGGAAACATAAGGGCGAACTTAAGGGAAAATGTCACTTAAGGTGCTTTATGCAACCGGGCACAGACCATTAGTGAAGAAAACTAAGAACTTTTGAAAAAACTCAAACTCTTTCATGCTTTCTGAAGAATCTCAGACACTTTTTAAGGCTTTTTGAAGAAGCTCAGGGACTCTTTTTTTTTTAATAAAAGAGCTTACAACACCTGGTATTCCCAGGCGGTCTCCCATCCAAGTACTAACCAGGCCTTATTTAAAAGTTTAGACCATTAGTGAAGAAAACTAAGAAAAACTTTTGAAAAAACTCAAACTCTTTCATGCTTTCTGAAGAATCTCAGAGACTTTTTAAGGCTTTTTGAAGAAGCTCAGGGACTCTTTTTTTTATTTTTTTATAAAAAACCTTACAGCACCTGGTATTCCCATGCGGTCTCCCATCCAAGTACTAACCAGGCCTTATTTAAAAGGTTAGACCATTAGTGAAGAAAACTAAGAAGAACTTTTGAAAAAACGTACTCGGTTACTAACGTAACCTCGGTTCTCTCTAGAGAGGGAACGAGTACTGCGTAATATCCTACGCTATGGGGAAAACCTCTTTTCCACGAGATATTGAAGCCAAAAATTATCCTTAATTTTGAATTAATGCAAAACGCTGTGCAGCAGCATGCAGACATAGGCAAGACGGCTTGCGTGCCTATTGGCTGCCCTGCGGCAACAGCAGCAGCCTATCGAGAGTGGCCCTGCGTGACACATACCCAATGGGGGCACTTTGCGCCCATTTCGTCACGTCCCGCCAGAAAGGGCGTGGTCCCGCCCTTATAAATACGGCTCGATTAGGCTGGTATACTGGTTTTCATCGCCGAAGCGAACCAGAGCTGTGTATGCACGGCAAGATACGCAGTACTCGTTCCCTCTCTAGAGAGAACCGAGGTTACGTTAGTAACCGAGTACGTTCTCTTACGAGAGTATCTCTCGTACTGCGTAATATCTTACGCTATGGGGAACACAATGCAAAACGCCGTGCGTACTGGGATCCGACACCAAAGTCCCAAGGGCAGTAGCCCGGGGCTCATATAGTGCATAATCACCATAGACTCACAGAGAGTCGGAGAAGAGAGGCTGCAAGCGTCATTCCCCATAAAATAGCATCCTACAGGAGCTAGTTATGTTAACAGTGTTTCACGCAGACAGGGTGAACGTGTTCAGCCTGAACTGGATAATAGTACGGGTTATTCAACACCCAAGGGGCAGTTTCTATCGCTTAGTGAGCGATGCACAGGCAAACTCAGCATCTGGGCCGCACTGCGGGGCAGATAGCACTGAATTCTAAACCGACAGAAGCTTGGCTTGTAAGGCGGGAACCTCTAGGTTATAAAACCTTATAAATGTAGACGGCGAGGCCCAGCCCGCGGCCGTACAGATATCTTGCAAGGTAACCCCACTATACCACGCCCACGATGAGGCCACGCCTCTTGTGGAGTGCGCTCTGACACCCAAAGGACACTGCAGGCCCTTAGAAGTGTAAGCCAGTGCTATGGCGTCGACTACCCATCTGGATAGGCTCTGTTTTGATGCGGCCAGGCCCTTGGAGCGTCCGCCAAACAAAACAAAGAGCTGCTCGGTCTGTCTGAAGACAGACGAGCGGGACACATAAGCTCTCAGTGCCCTGACAGGGCAAAGGAGACTAGCATCTTTCTCCTCATCATGAACCGAGAGAGCGCACAGGGAAATGACCTGGGCCCTGAACGGTGTGTTGAGGGATTTGGGCACGTACCCGTGCCTTGGTTTGAGTATGACCTTAGAGTCATTAGGCCCAAACTCCATACATGACGCGCTTACCGAAAGCGCTTGTAAGTCCCCTATGCGCTTCACTGAAGCGAGAGCCAAAAGGAACACCGTTTTGAAAGACAGATGCTTCATGTCTGACAAATGGAGTGGCTCGAACGGGGCACCTTTCATGGCTTCCAAAACCGTAGAAAGGTCCCACACCGGGACTGAAGGAGGTCTGGGAGGGTTCAGCCTCCGAGCTCCCTTGAGGAATCGCACGACTAGGTCGTTCTTCCCCAGTGACTGGCCAGACACAGGTTTTATAAACGCTGCTATGGCCGCCACGTACACTTTGAGCGTGGATGGGGACCTGCCCTTATCCAGCAGCTCTTGAAGGAAGGAGAGTACTTCCGTGACCCCGCAGTCTACAGGTGAAAAGCGCTGAGCTTGACACCAAGCAGAGAACACAGACCATTTCGAGGAATAGAGCCGTCTAGTAGACAGGGCCCTTGCCTGCGTGATCGTGTTTAGCACTCCCTCCGGGAGGCTAGCGGGTACCCGTTGATGGCCCATGCATGTAGGGACCATAGTTCCGGGCGAGGATGCCAAATCGAGCCCTCGGCCTGAGAGAGGAGGTCTTTCCTCAACGGTACTGGCCACGGGGCAGTGCTGGTCAGCCGCATCAGGACTGGGAACCAAGTCTGGTTTGTCCAGAGCGGAGCCACAAGCAGCACTGGGCATCCATTTTCCCTGATTCGTTCCAGCACTTGAGGCAGGAGCGAGACGGGGGGAAAAGCATAGAGGGGACAGCGGGGCCAGACGTGGGCCAGCGCGTCCTTGCTCTTGGAGAAATATTTCGGACAGTGAGCGTTCTCGTGGGACGCGAACAGGTCCACTTGCGCTCTGCCGAATGTCTCCCACAGCAGTTGGATCGTCTGCGGGTGCAGCGACCATTCCCCTGCTGGGACATTGTTTCTGGACAGTCTGTCTGGTCCCAGATTCAGGTGACCAGGCACGTGCGCCGCTCTCAGTGAAAGCAGGTTGTGCTGAGCCCAGACCAGGAGGCGTTCCGTTAGCCTGTAAAGGTTTCGGGACTTGGTGCCGCCCTGGCGATTTATGTATGCCACCACTGACATGTTGTCCGACCGGACCAAGACGTGGTGGCCCATTATCTGGGGACAGAAGCGCCGTAGCGCGTTGTCGACTGCCAACATTTCCAGACAGTTTATGTGTAGGAGCTTTTCCTGTTCTGACCACTGGCCAAAGAACGGTCTGCCCTCGAGCAGCGCTCCCCATCCCGAGGTGGAGGCGTCCGTGGACACCACCTTCACACTCGAGGGAGTCCCCAGACTCACACCTGACTGATACCAGTCGGTTATCTTCCAAGGTTCCAGAGCTGAAACGCATTTCAGATCGACCCGGAGGCGAAACCGACCAGCGGTCCATGCCCTGGGAGGAACTCGCGCTTTCAGCCACAGCTGCAGTGGGCGCATGCGAAGCAGACCCAGCTGGAGCACTGAAGCTGCTGAGGCCATGAGGCCCAGCATTTTCTGAAACCTTTTGAGCTGGACAACCGAGCCGCGGCGGAAGGATTTCGCGGCGCTCTGAATGTCCCGTTCGCGCTCTGGCGTCAGACGCGCTGTCATGGATAGCGAGTCCAGCACTGTTCCCAGAAAAGAAATTTTCTGGCTGGGAAACAGCGAGCTCTTCGCCCAATTGACTGTGAGACCCAGATTCTCGAGATGCTCGAGTAATGTGGCCCTGTGTTCTATGAGCTCTGATCGTGATCGAGCTAGAATCAGCCAATCGTCCAAGTAGTTCAAAATTCGCATGCCCTGGAGTCTCAGGGGTGCGAGAGCCGCGTCCATGCACTTCGTAAATGTACGGGGTGCCAGGGACAGGCCGAACGGCAGGACTTTGTATTGGTATGCCTGGCCCTCGAAGGCGAATCTCAAGAATTGCCTGTGACGTGACGCTATTTGTATTTGAAAATAGGCGTCTTTCAGATCTATTGACATAAACCAGTCTTCCCGGCGAACTTGCGCGAGGATTTTCCTGGTTGTAATCATTCTGAACTGGCGCTTCGCGAGCGCTCTGTTCAGCTGTCGCAGATCTAGAATGGGTCTGAGACCCCCGTCTTTTTTGGGTACCAGAAAATACCTGCTGTATAAACCCCCTTCGCTCTGAGCCTGAGATAAAGGTTCTATCGCCCCTTTGCTCAGTAGTTTCGCTATCTCGGCTCGAAGTAGATGAGATACTTCGTTTTTTACCGTCGTTTCGACTCGCGCCGCACAACGGCGGGGGCGTCGAGCGAACTGCAGCGAATAGCCTCTTTTTATAGTGTTCAGCACCCATTCTGATACCCCGGGAAGCTTTGCCCACGCATGTGCATGAATAGCTAGAGGTAGAATGAAATCTGGGCTCTGGCCGCGGCATAGCGGCGGCCGGAGAGCTCCGGTGTGCTGAGAAACAAACACTGTGTTTGCAATGCGCGAGGCGGGGGGTGCGCTGATCACAGCGGGCAGCCCGACCGCGCTCGGCTTCTCTCTGACAGATTGTGGAGAGAAGGCGAGCGGGACGAACCCCGTGGGCTTCGGCATGTCTGTGAGGGAATGTGGGCGCGGGATAGCGGGCACACTCACTGCACTGAGAACACTGTCGGCTCGCGCCGACTGAAAATGTGTTGGTTTCGTTTTTACAGAAACCGTGGGACATGCTTCGTGTAGTGTTTGTGGGCACTGTGTCGTGGGCACGTACACTACATTCATTGCACAATCGACATGAGTCGATTTTATTCGTGCTAGCCCTGTATTGTGGTGGGCTGTGTCTGCGTGTGGGAATGGGCACTGAGACGTGGGCATTCTTACAACACTCATAACACCATCGGCCGTGGCCGGAACACCAGAAAATACACTCTTTATTGGATTTATCTGGGTAGCCGTAAAAACGGCTTTTGTGTGCAGGCAAGCGGGCAAATGGACCGGCTTGTTGACTGCTAAGTGCACTGGAACAGTCACATTGCATGGGACTGGACGAGCGAAACGTTTCGGTGAAAATCCGGCCGCAGCGGGATTTGAACACCGTCGCTTTCCTAGCACGGCTAGGAAGGCTTTGAGACCTCGGGCTTGATCTCGATCCTCGGCCGGGGCCCGCGCTGAGGGGGGCGGCGTCCAGCAGAGCGAGAGCGCGGTCTCTGTTCTCGGGCCTGGCGGCGTTGAGAAGCAGCGGCGGCGGGTGGTGTATGCTGCGGCTGGGAGCTTCGAGCAGGCGGCTGTTTAGAGCGACCTGCTGCGGAACTCGAGCGCTTCGGGAGGAAGTGCTTCATCGCCTGCGATGTCTTTTGAACCTCTTGAAATCTGTCCGCGAAATCCTTGACGGCAGATCCGAAGAGGCCAGCTGACGAAATGGGCGCGTCCAGGAATACAGAGCGCTCCGCCTCAGTCATTTCAGACAGCGTTAACCACAGGTGTCTCTCAGCCACGGTGAGAGAGGCCATGTTCCGCCCAATGGCCTGTGCAGCGGACTTTGTAGCGCGTAGAGCCAGGTCCGTAGCGCTCCTTAAATCCGCGACGCTGATCGATTCCGCGCCTTCCTCGTCCATTTTTCGGAGAAGGTCGGCCTGGAAGATCTGCAGAATGGCCATAGTGTGTAAGGCTGACGCGGCTTGCCCGGCGGCGGTGTATGCGCGACCGTGCATGGCTGACGTCACTCGGCAGGCTTTAGATGGTAGCGTTGTCTGCGCTCGCCGTCCAGCAGAGGGCGGGCAGAGATGAGAAGCTACCGCTGCTTCCACTGGGGGAAGAGAAAGGTACCCTTTGTCTTTCGCACCGTCCACAGTGGAGAATGCAGCTGAGACAGAAGTACGCACCCTGGCCGAGAGGGGGGCGCCCCAGGACCTCGCGACTTCTTCGTGAAGCTCAGGAAGAAAAGGCGCGGGCCTGGATTGTGACGGCGCGTGGTCCTTCTTGAGGAAGCATCCGTCCAGTCGGTTGCGCGCGGGCTGCGCGGGCGCCTCCCAGTCGAGGCCGAGGTTGTCGACGGCTTGAGAGAGCAGACGCATCAGCTCTGATTCAATGCCTGCTCGTTTTCCTGAAGGCTCGCGGATAGCAGAGGGGAGGTCCACAGAGCTCGCCCAATCCTCACTATCTGATGCCAGGAGAGAACAGGCCTCGGCTGTTTCGTCGGCCTCTATGGCGGAAGCGGCGGCGAGCGGCGGCCGCTGTCCGTCGGGGAGGGACTCGAGCGACGCCGGCGAAGCTGGCGGGCGAACCGGCGAGCTTTCGTGGGCAGGAGAAGGCTCGGGGCCGCGCTGGGCACGGCGCTTCTTGCGGCGCGGCGCTACAGCGGGCTATGTGTATTGGGTATGTGTCACGCAGGGCCACTCTCGATAGGCTGCTGCTGTTGCCGCAGGGCAGCCAATAGGCACGCAAGCCGTCTTGCCTATGTCTGCATGCTGCTGCACAGCGTTTTGCATTAATTCAAAATTAAGGATAATTTTTGGCTTCAATATCTCGTGGAAAAGAGGTTTTCCCCATAGCGTAAGATATTACGCAGTACGAGAGATACTCTCGTAAGAGAACTCAAACTCTTTAATGCTTTCTGAAGAATCTCAGAGGCTTTTTAAGGCTTTTTGAAGAAGCTCAGGTCCTCTTTTTTTTTTTTAATAAAAAAGCTTACAACACCTGGTATTCCCAGGCGGTCTCCCATCCAAGTACTAACCAGGCCTTATTTAAAAGGTTAGACCATTAGTGAAGAAAACTAAGGAGAACCTTTGAAAAAACTCAAACTCTTTCATGCTTTCTGAAGAATCTCAGAGACTTTTTAAGGCTTTTTGAAGAAGCTTAGGGATTTTTTTTTTTTTTAAAGCTTACAGCACCTGGTATTCCCATGCGGTCTCCCATCCAAGTACTAACCAGGCCTTATTTAAAAGGTTAGACCATTAGTGAAGAAAACTAAGAACTTTTGAAAAAACTCAAACTCTTTCATGCTTTCTGAAGAATCTCAGACACTTTTTAAGGCTTTTTGAAGAAGCTCAGGGACTCTTTTTTATAAAAAAGCTTACAACACCTGGTATTCCCAGGCGGTCTCCCATCCAAGTACTAACCAGGCCTTATTTAAAAGGTTAGACCATTAGTGAATTAGTGAAGAAAACTAAGAAGAACTTTTGAAAAAACTCAAACTCTTTCATGCTTTCTGAAGAATCTCAGAGACTTTTTAAGGCTTTTTGAAGAAGCTTAGGGATTTTTTTTTTTTTTTTTAAAGCTTACAGCACCTGGTATTCCCATGCGGTCTCCCATCCAAGTACTAACCAGGCCTTATTTAAAAGGTTAGACCATTAGTGAAGAAAACTAAGAACTTTTGAAAAAACTCAAACTCTTTCATGCTTTCTGAAGAATCTCAGACACTTTTTAAGGCTTTTTGAAGAAGCTCAGGGACTCTTTTTTATAAAAAAGCTTACAACACCTGGTATTCCCAGGCGGTCTCCCATCCAAGTACTAACCAGGCCTTATTTAAAAGGTTAGACCATTAGTGAAGAAAACTAAGAAGAACTTTTGAAAAAACTCAAACTCTTTCATGCTTTCTGAAGAATCTCAGAGACTTTTTAAGGCTTTTTGAAGAAGCTCAGGGACTCTTTTTTTTTAATAAAAAAGCTTACAACACCTGGTATTCCCAGGCGGTCTCCCATCCAAGTACTAACCAGGCCTTATTTAAAAGGTTAGACCATTAGTGAAGAAAACTAAGAACTTTTAAAAAAAACTCAAACTCTTTCATGCTTTCTGAAGAATCTCAGAGACTTTTTAAGGCTTTTTGAAGAAGCTCAGGAACTCTTTTTTTATTTTTTTATAAAAAACCTTACAGCACCTGGTATTCCCATGCGGTCTCCCATCCAAGTACTAACCAGGCCTTATTTAAAAGGTTAGACCATTAGTGAAGAAAACTAAGAACTTTTGAAAAAACTCCTTCTCTTTCATGCTTTCTGAAGAATCTCAGACACTTTTTAAGGCTTTTTGAAGAAGCTCAGGGACTCTTTTTTTTTAATAAAAGAGCTTACAACACCTGGTATTCCCAGGCGGTCTCCCATCCAAGTACTAACCAGGCCTTATTTAAAAGGTTAGACCATTAGTGAAGAAAACTAAGAAGAACTTTTGAAAAAACTCAAACTCTTTCATGCTTTCTGAAGAATCTCAGAGACTTTTTAAGGCTTTTTGAAGAAGCTCAGGGACTCTTTTTTTTTTTTTTTTTTATAAAAAACCTTACAGCACCTGGTATTCCCATCCGGTCTCCCATCCAAGTACTAACCAGGCCTTATTTAAAAGGTTAGACCATTAGTGAAGAAAACTAAGAACTTTTGAAAAAACTCAAACTCTTTCATGCTTTCTGAAGAATCTCAGACACTTTTTAAGGCTTTTTGAAGAAGCTCAGGGACTCTTTTTTTGTTATAAAAATCCTTACAGCACCTGGTATTCCCAGGCGGTCTCCCATCCAAGTACTAACCAGAACTTGTTTAAAAGGTTAGACCATTAGTGAAGAAAACTAAGAAGAACTTTTGAAAAAACTCAAACTCTTTCATGCTTTCTGAAGAATCTCAGAGACTTTTTAAGGCTTTTTGAAGAAGCTCAGGGACTCTTTTTTTTTTTTTTTTATAAAAAAACTTACAGCACCTGGTATTCCCATGCGGTCTCCCATCCAAGTACCAACCAGACCTTATTTAAAAGGTTAGACCATTAGTGAAGAAAACGACTCGGTTACTAACGTAACCTCGGTTCCCTGAGAGGAGGGAACGAGTATTGCGTAAGTAGCTTACGCTATGGGAAAACTCCTTTTCTCGAGAATATTGAAGTCTTTATGTAAAACGCATTGCAGCTGCACAGCTGACAGCAATGAACGAAGGAACTCGGTCATTGGCTGTGCTGCGGCAAGTTGCTTGAACCAATGACGGGGCGACTCTGAATGCGCGACCAATGAGCGCGCTTCGCGCCCGCGCGCGTCAGAGCCCGCCAAGATGGGCGTGGCCAAGCTATATATTGGGCGCCCCGTCATGAGAGTTCTTTAGGTTAAAACGACTGAAGCGAACTAACCAAGCACAAGCACGGCAGCTTACGCAATACTCCTTCCCTCCTCTCAGGGAACCGAGGTTACGTTAGTAACCGAGTCGTTCCCTTTCGAGAGGTCTCTCCTATTGCGTAAGTAGCTTACGCTATGGGAACACCATGCAAAACGCCGTGCGTGCTGAACTTCGCCTTATGATAGCCAGAGGCAGGTGCCTGAGCTAAAAAGCAAAGTTATCATCCAACTAGCCGGCAGAGGCGAGCTTTATATGTGGGAAAAAATACAGAGCGGTTAGAAGGCGCTCAGTGTGACACAAGCACATACATAATCTAGATACGAACTCGCAGTTCAACTAGCATTATGCTGATAGCACATTGGAATGCAATGTCGGGTCCTGTAGGTTGTAGAATCTGATAAATGTGGACGGTGAGGCCCAGCCTGCCGCCGCACAAATATCCTCGATCGGTATCCCGCTCGACCATGCCCAGGAAGAAGCCACACTCCTGGTGGAGTGTGCTTTGACTCCCCAGGGGCATTGAAGTCCCTTAGCTTCATAAGCCAGAGCTATAGCTTCGACTATCCAGTGAGAGATTCTCTGCTTTGAAACGGCGGAACCTTTCGTACGGCCGCCAAAGCATACAAACAGTTGTTCTGTCTGTCTGAATAGGGCAGAACGCTCCAAATACACTCTGAGAGCCCTAACGGGGCAGAGTAGATTAGCGTCGTGTTCGTCTGCTGGAGACGAAAGCGCAGTTAGGGAGATAACCTGTGCTCTGAAGGGAGTGGTGAGCACTTTAGGAATATACCCATGTTTCGGTCTAAGGACGACCCTGCAGTTGTTAGGTCCGAATTCTAGGCAGGCAGCGCTTGTTGAAAGCGCGTGCAGGTCGCCCACTCTCTTGACCGAGGCGAGTGCCAGCAAGAGCGCCGTCTTGAGCGAGAGCTGTTTAAGGTGCACGGTTCGGAGTGGTTCGAACGGGGGCCCTTTAAGAGCGTCTAGGACCGTAGCTAGGTCCCAGATCGGCACTGAGGGGGGGCGTGAAGGGTTCATCCTCCTGGCGCCCCTTAGGAAACGAATAATTAGGTCGTTTCTTCCCAATGGACGTTCCATTACAAGGTCGTGTGACGCTGTGATGGCAGCCACATATACTTTGAGCGTGGAGGGGGTGCGGCCCGCCTCCAGAAGCCCTTGTAGGAAAACGAGTACACTCGTAATCTCGCATGTTACAGGGTTCAGGCCCTTGGTATTACACCAGTCACTGAACACTTTCCATTTCTGGGCATATAAGCGTCTCGTGGAGGGCGCCCGCGCCTCAGCGATGGTTTTTAGTGCTCCGCTCGCGAGGTTCCTGGGAACCCGTTGAGGGGCCATGCATGAAGGGCCCACAGATCGGGGCGGGGATGAAATATCATCCCGCTGGCCTGACTGAGGAGGTCTGGCCTCAGTGGAATCGGCCGTGGTGCAGATTGCATTTGCATCAGATCTGGAAACCATGTTTGGTTCTTCCAGAGTGGGGCTATCAGCAGCACTGCGTTTCCCTCCTCTCTGACCCGACTGATGACCTGTGGCAGCATCGCGATCGGGGGAAAGGCATATAAGGGGCGGCTCGGCCAGCTCTGGGCGAGCGCGTCCGTGCTTTTCGTGAAGAAAAGAGAGCAGTGCGCGTTCTCCTTGGAGGCGAAGAGGTCGATCTCCGCTTTGCCAAAGGTTTTCCATAACCACTGAATCGTCAGAGGGTTGAGAGCCCATTCTCCTGGGAGAATCTTGTCTCTGGATAACATGTCTGCCCCCTGGTTCAGGGCGCCTGGCACATGCGCTGCTCTCAGCGAGCGCAAGTTGTGCTGGGACCATAAAATGAGTCTCCTGGCCATTGAATGCATGGAGCTCGACCTGAGTCCACCCTGGCGATTTATGTACGACACTACCGTCATGTTGTCCGTTCGGACCAGGACGTGTTCGTTTTTTAGATGTGGGAGCAGGGCTCTGAGAGCCAAAGCGACCGCTTTCATTTCCAGACAGTTTATGTGTAGGCGCTTCTCCGGGTTTGACCAAAAGCCGGAGACAGGCCTGCCCTCGTAAAGGGCCCCCCAACCTATTTTGGAGGCATCTGTCGTTATCATCTTTCTCCTTGTGTTCACACCCAGACTCACGCCTGACTGGTACCAGTCGGCGCCTTTCCAGTGCGTCAGGGCTTTTATACAGCCGTGGTTCGCTCTGATTAAAAAGTGGCCCGAACGCCACGCGTGAGTAGGGACACGGCTCTTGAGCCAGCGTTGGAGAGGGCGCATATGCAACAATCCTAGCTGGAGTACGGCCGATGCTGAGGCCATGAGACCGAGCATCCTCTGAAACCGTTTGACGGGGGCGCGCGCGCCCGCTCTGAATGAATTTGGCACTGTTTTGACAGTATCTGGGAATGCACACTTTGTGGACATGTGAACCCTTAGTGATGCAGGCAGAAAAAGACTCTTTTTGTGTTTTCTGTGCATCGCCGTAAAAACGGCGTTTGTTTGCAGGTGAGCGAGCTCTGTGACTGGCCCATTGACTGCTGTATGGACATATCCAGCCACCTGTAAGGGGACTGGGTAATGTTTGAGCTTTTGCAGAGAGAGTGGTCCGGCTTTTGCGAGACACGCACTCTCTCTTCTCATTTCTGTGGCTAGGACGGCTTTCGAGGCTCAGGGTTCAGCACAATCTTGGGCCGAGGACCCCGTCGCTCAGGAGGCGGCTTGCGGTTGTGAGAGCGCGAGCGGCGTCGAGCGTCAGCCTGAGGCGCGGGCTGAGAGGCGGTGGGGGCTGTTCTAGCCCGCTGCGGCTGCGGCGGTCTCTGTCTGCTCTGCGATGAGCTGGAGCGCTTTGGCAGGAAATTACGCATAGCTTGTGAAGCGTTCTGGGCCTCAGTGAAGCGTTCTGCGAAACCTTTAACCGCCGGTCCAAACAGCCCGCTGGTGGAGATAGGCGCATCGAGAAATGGCGCCTTATCCGCGTCCTTCATTTCAGTCAGAGTCAGCCACAGATGGCGCTCGAGAACAGTCAAATTAGCCATAGCACGGCCGATGGACTGGGCGGTGGCCTTCGTGGCTCGCAGAGCTATATCAGTCGCGCTGCGTAAGTCCCTGAAGGCTTCGGGTTCGGGGCCAGACTCGTCCATAGAGCGGAGAAGCTTGGCTTGGAACACTTGAAGTACCGCCATTGAGTGAAGCGCTGATGCAGCTTGGCCGGCGGCAGCGTAGGCGCGACCGGCGAGAGCAGAGGTAGTGCGGCAGGGTTTCGAGGGGTGGGAAGCTTTGGCTTTCCATCCGGTGGTGGAGGGCGGGCAGAGATGATTGGCCACGGCCAATGATGATTGGCGGCGTTCCCTCGTAGCCTCTTTCCTTCGCGCCGTCCACTGAGGAGAGCGAAGAAGAAAAAGAAGGCTTTAGGCGCGCAGAGTGGGGGGCTTTCCACGACTTGGTGAGTTCATCGTGAACTTCCGGGAAGAAGGGAGAAGGCCTTTGCCGAGGGGCCTGCTGGCGCCCCTGCAGAAACCACTCATCCAGTCGGCTCCGGGTTGGTTCTTCGGGAGAAGACCAATCGAGCCCGAGGTCTTCCACGGCCTTAGAGAGGACACGGATAATCTCAGTATCCATAGTGGAGCCCCCGCTCGTGCTAGCTAGCGTCGACGGGGCGGGGTCGAGAGTGGAGCCCGGCCAGTCGTCCGATGCAGCGTCGATGGACAAGCTGTCGTCCATTCCCCCGTCGTCCTCGGACGCGCCGAAAGTCACAAGGCCCACCGCTCTGCTAGAGGGGTGTGGGTCCGGCTGGGTGAACTGAACCGGCGGTGGGGAAGGCAAGAGCGGCGGTGAAGCACGCGGAGACTGACTCGGCGTGACGTCACTGAGCTCAGGTTCAGGAAGCCTCTGTGAGCGGCGCTTTTTCTTAGTGCGCGGCTCAAACAGAGGGGTGGTGATGGGCTCGCTCACGGCGAAAGCGGCGAGGCGAGCCCGTAGTGCGGAGAGACCCAGGTCATCACATTCCGGGCATCCGCCCATGGTCAATGCAGCTTCTGCGTGGTCACGGCCCAGGCAGCGAGCGCAGATGATGTGACGATCCCCGTCCGGGAGAAGGTCTCTGCACGACGCGCAGGAAGGCATTTGAAACAACGCCTTATTGGAAATTTGCTCTTTCACAAATGTCGCGGGGCGGACAGATGTAAAATACTTGCGTATATGGCGCGCCGGATGGCTCAGTAGGAGGTGCTTGAAGGCGGCTGAAGGTGCCGACGTCCTCGTAGCAATCCCGCTGGTATGCTTTTCCACGGCGGCGAAGGCTTCCAATAATCCGGAGGATCCAGCGAAGAAGGTGTTCGCTGAAGGAGATTAAATCTAAAGAACTCTCATGAAGTGGCGCCCAATATATAGCTTGGCCACGCCCATCTTGGCGGGCTCTGACGCGCGCGGGCGCGAAGCGCGCTCATTGGTCGCGCATTCAGAGTCGCCCCGTCATTGGTTCAAGCAAGTTGCCGCAGCACAGCCAATGACCGAGTTCCTTCGTTCATTGCTGTCAGCTGTGCAGCTGCAATGCGTTTTACATAAAGACTTCAATATTCTCAAAAAAAGGAGTTTTCCCATAGCGTAAGCTACTTACGCAATAGGAGAGACCTCTCGAAAGGGAACTAAGAAGAACTTTTGAAAAAACTCAAACTCTTTAATGCTTTCTGAAGAATCTCAGAGACTTTTTAAGGCTTTTTGAAGAAGCTCAGGGATTCTTTTTTTTTTTTTTTTTTTTTTTTTTTAAAGCTTACAGCACCTGGTATTCCCATGCGGTCTCCCATCCAAGTACTAACCAAGCCTTATTTAAAAGGTTAGACCATTAGTGAAGAAAACTAAGAACTTTTGAAAAAACTCAAACTCTTTCATGCTTTCTGAAGAATCTCAGACACTTTTTAAGGCTTTTTGAAGAAGCTCAGGGACTCTTTTTTTTTAATAAAAGAGCTTACAACACCTGGTATTCCCAGGCGGTCTCCCATCCAAGTACTAACCAGGCCTTATTTAAAAGTTTAGACCATTAGTGAAGAAAACTAAGAAAAACTTTTGAAAAAACTCAAACTCTTTCATGCTTTCTGAAGAATCTCAGAGACTTTTTAACGCTTTTTGAAGAAGCTCAGGGACTCTTTTTTTTTTTTTTTATATAAAAAACCTTACAGCACCTGGTATTCCCATGCGGTCTCCCATCCAAGTACTAACCAGGCCTTATTTAAAAGGTTAGACCATTAGTGAAGAAAACTAAGAACTTTTGAAAAAAATCAAACTCTTTCATGCTTTCTGAAGAATCTCAGAGACTTTTTAAGGCTTTTTGAAGAAGCTCAGGGACTCTTTTTTTTTCTTATTTTTTTATTTTTTAAAGCTTACAGCACCTGGTATTCCATGCGGTCTCCCATCCAAGTACTAGCCTTATTTAAAAGGTTAGACCATTAGTGAAGAAAACTAAGAAGAACTTTTGAAAAAACTCAAACTCTTTCATGCTTTCTGAAGAATCTCAGACACTTTTTAAGGCTTTTTGAAGAAGCTCAGGGACTCTTTTTTTTTAATAAAAGAGCTTACAACACCTGGTATTCCCAGGCGGTCTCCCATCCAAGTACTAACCAGGCCTTATTTAAAAGGTTAGACCATTAGAGAAGAAAACTAAGAAGAACTTTTGAAAAAACTCAAACTCTTTCATGCTTTCTGAAGAATCTCAGAGACTTTTTAAGGCTTTTTGAAGAAGCTCAGGGACTCTTTTTTTTTTTTTTATAAAAAACCTTACAGCACCTGGTATTCCCATGCGGTCTCCCATCCAAGTACCAACCAGACCTTATTTAAAAGGTTAGACCATTAGTGAAGAAAACTAAGAAGAACTTTTGAAAAAACTCAAACTCTTTAATGCTTTCTGAAGAATCTCAGAGGCTTTTTAAGGCTTTTTGAAGAAGCTCAGGGACTCTTTTTTATAAAAAAGCTTACAACACCTGGTATTCCCAGGCGGTCTCCCATCCAAGTACTAACCAGGCCTTATTTAAAAGGTTAGACCATTAGTGAAGATAACTAAGAAGAACTTTTGAAAAAACTCAAACTCTTTCATGCTTTCTGAAGAATCTCAGAGACTTTTTAAGGCTTTTTGAAGAAGCTCAGGGACTCTTTTTTTTTCTTATTTTTTTATTTTTTAAAGCTTACAGCACCTGGTATTCCATGCGGTCTCCCATCCAAGTACTAGCCTTATTTAAAAGGTTAGACCATTAGTGAAGAAAACTAAGAAGAACTTTTGAAAAAACTCAAACTCTTTCATGCTTTCTGAAGAATCTCAGACACTTTTTAAGGCTTTTTGAAGAAGCTCAGGGACTCTTTTTTTTTAATAAAAGAGCTTACAACACCTGGTATTCCCAGGCGGTCTCCCATCCAAGTACTAACCAGGCCTTATTTAAAAGGTTAGACCATTAGAGAAGAAAACTAAGAAGAACTTTTGAAAAAACTCAAACTCTTTCATGCTTTCTGAAGAATCTCAGAGACTTTTTAAGGCTTTTTGAAGAAGCTCAGGGACTCTTTTTTTTTTTTTTATAAAAAACCTTACAGCACCTGGTATTCCCATGCAGTCTCCCATCCAAGTACCAACCAGACCTTATTTAAAAGGTTAGACCATTAGTGAAGAAAACTAAGAAGAACCTTTGAAAAAACTCAAACTCTTTAATGCTTTCTGAAGAATCTCAGAGGCTTTTTAAGGCTTTTTGAAGAAGCTCAGGGACTCTTTTTTTTTTTTATAAAAAAGCTTACAACACCTGGTATTCCCAGGCGGTCTCCCATCCAAGTACTAACCAGGCCTTATTTAAAAGGTTAGACCATTAGTGAAGAAAACTAAGGAGAACCTTTGAAAAAACTCAAACTCTTTCATGCTTTCTGAAGAATCTCAGAGACTTTTTAAGGCTTTTTGAAGAAGCTTAGGTATTTTTTTTTTTTTTTTTTAAAGCTTACAGCACCTGGTATTCCCATGCGGTCTCCCATCCAAGTACTAACCAGGCCTTATTTAAAAGGTTAGACCATTAGTGAAGAAAACTAAGAACTTTTGAAAAAACTCCTTCTCTTTCATGCTTTCTGAAGAATCTCAGACACTTTTTAAGGCTTTTTGAAGAAGCTCAGGGACTCTTTTTTATAAAAAAGCTTACAACACCTGGTATTCCCAGGCGGTCTCCCATCCAAGTACTAACCAGGCCTTATTTAAAAGGTTAGACCATTAGTGAAGATAACTAAGAAGAACTTTTGAAAAAACTCAAACTCTTTCATGCTTTCTGAAGAATCTCAGAGACTTTTTAAGGCTTTTTGAAGAAGCTCAGGGACTCTTTTTTTTAATTTTTTTTATTTATTTTTTAAAGCTTACAGCACCTGGTATTCCCATGCGGTCTCCCATCCAAGTACTAACCAGGCCTTATTTAAAAGGTTAGACCATTAGTGAAGAAAACTAAGAAGAACTTTTGAAAAAACTCAAACTCTTTCATGCTTTCTGAAGAATCGCAGAGACTTTTTAAGGCTTTTTGAAGAAGCTCAGGGACTCTTTTTTTTTTTTTTTATAAAAAACCTTACAGCACCTGGTATTCCCATGCGGTCTCCCATCCAAGTACTAACCAGGCCTTATTTAAAAGGTTAGACCATTAGTGAAGAAAACTAAGAAGAACTTTTGAAAAAACTCAAACTCTTTCATACTTTCTGAAGAATCTCAGACACTTTTTAAGGCTTTTTGAAGAAGCTCAGGGACTCTTTTTTTTTAATAAAAAAGCTTACAATACCTGGTATTCCCAGGCGGTCTCCCATCCAAGTACTAACCAGGCCTTATTTAAAAGGTTAGACCATTAGTGAAGAAAACTAAGAAGAACTTTTGAAAAAACTCAAACTCTTTCATGCTTTCTGAAAAATCTCAGAGACTTTTTAAGGCTTTTTGAAGAAGCTCAGGGACACTTTTTTTTATTTTTTCATAAAAAACCTTACAGCACCTGGTATTCCCATGCGGTCTCCCATCCAAGTACTAACCAGGCCTTATTTAAAAGGTTAGACCATTAGTGAAGATAACGACTCGGTTACTAACGTAACCTCGGTTCCCTGAGAGGAGGGAACGAGTATTGCGTAAGTAGCTTACGCTATGGGAAAACTCCTTTTCTCGAGAATATTGAAGTCTTTATGTAAAACGCATTGCAGCTGCACAGCTGACAGCAATGAACGAAGGAGCTCGGTCATTGGCTGTGCTGCGGTAACTTGCTCGAACCAATGACGGGGCGACTCTGAATGCGCGACCAATGAGCGTGCTTCGCGCCCGCGCGCGTCAGAGCCCGCCATGATGGGCGTGGCCAAGCTATATATTGGGCGCCCCGTCATGAGAGTTCTTTAGGTTAAAACGACTGAAGCGAACTAACCAAGCACAAGCACGGCAGCTTACGCAATACTCGTTCCCTCCTCACAGGGAACCGAGGTTACGTTAGTAACCGAGTCGTTCCCTTTCGAGAGGTCTCTCCTATTGCGTAAGTAGCTTACGCTATGGGAACACCATGCAAAACGCCGTGCGTGCTGAACTTCGCCTTATGATAGCCAGAGGCAGGTGCCTGAGCTGAAAAGCAAAGTTATCATCCAACTAGCCGGCAGAGGCGAGCTTTATATGTGGGAAAAAATACAGAGCGGCTAGAAGGCGCTCAGTGTGACACAAGCACATACATAATCTAGATGCGAACTCGCAGTTCAACTAGCATCATGCTGATAGCATATTGGAATGCAATGTCGGGACCTGTAGGTTGTAGAACCTGATAAATGTGGACGGTGAGGCCCAGCCTGCCGCCGCACAAATATCCTCGATCGGTATCCCGCTCGACCATGCCCAGGAAGAAACCACACTCCTGGTGGAGTGTGCTTTGACTCCCCAGGGGCATTGAAGTCCCTTAGCTTCGTAAACCAGCGCTATAGCTTCAACTATCCAGTGAGAGATTCTCTGCTTTGAAACGGCGGAACCTTTCGTACGGCCGCCAAAGCATACAAACAGTTGTTCTGTCTGTCTGAATAGGGCAGAACGCTCCAAATACACTCTGAGAGCCCTAACGGGGCAGAGTAGATTAGCGTCGTGTTCGTCTGCTGGAGACGAAAGCGCAGTTAGGGAGATAACCTGTGCTCTGAAGGGAGTGGTGAGCACTTTAGGAATATACCCCTGTTTCGGCCTAAGGACGACCCTGCAGTCGTTAGGACCGAATTCTAGGCAGGCAGCGCTTGCCGAAAGCGCGTGCAGGTCGCCCACTCTCTTGACCGAGGCGAGTGCCAGCAAGAGCGCAGTCTTGAGCGGGAGCTGTTTAAGGTGCACGGTTCGGAGTGGTTCGAACGGGGGCCCTTTAAGAGCGTCTAGGACAGTAGCTAGGTCCCAGATCGGCACTGAGGGGGGGCGTGAAGGGTTCATCCTCCTAGCGCCCTTTAGGAAACGAATAATTAGGTCATTTCTTCCCAATGGACGTTCCATTACAGGGTCGTGTGACGCTGTGATGGCCGCCACATATACTTTGAGCGTGGAGGGGGTGCGGCCCACCTCCAGAAGCCCTTGTAGAAAAACGAGTACATTCGTAATCTCGCATGTCTCAGGGTTCAGGCCCTTGGCATTACACCAGTCACTGAACACTTTCCATTTCTGGGCATATAAGCGTCTCGTGGAGGGCGCCCGCGCCTCAGCGATGGTTTTTAGTGCTCCGCTCGCGAGGTTCCTGGGAACCCGTTGAGGGGCCATGCATGAAGGGCCCACAGATCGGGGCGGGGATGAAATATCATCCCGCTGGCCTGACTGAGGAGGTCTGGCCTCAGTGGAATCGGCCGTGGTGCAGATTGCATTTGCATCAGATCTGGAAACCATGTTTGGTTCTTCCAGAGTGGGGCTATCAGCAGCACTGCGTTTTTCTCCTCTCTGACCCGACTGATGACCTGTGGCAGCATCGCGATCGGGGGAAAGGCATATAAGGGGCGGCTCGGCCAGCTCTGGGCGAGCGCGTCCGTGCTTTTCGTGAAGAAAAGAGAGCAGTGCGCGTTCTCCTTGGAGGCGAAGAGGTCGATCTCCGCTTTGCCAAAGGTTTTCCATAACCACTGAATCGTCAGCGGGTTGAGAGCCCATTCTCCTGGGAGAATCTTGTCTCTGGATAGCATGTCTGCCCCCTGGTTCAGGGCGCCTGGCACATGCGCTGCTCTCAGCGAGCGCAAGTTGTGCTGGGACCATAAAATGAGTCTCCTGGCCATTGAATGCATGGAGCTCGACCTGAGTCCACCCTGGCGATTTATGTACGACACTACCGTCATGTTGTCCGTTCGGACCAGGACGTGTTCGTTTTTTAGATGTGGGAGCAGGGCTCTGAGAGCCAAAGCGACCGCTTTCATTTCCAGACAGTTTATGTGTAGGCGCTTCTCCGAGTTTGACCAAAAACCGGAGACAGGCCTGCCCTCGTAAAGGGCCCCCCAACCTATTTTGGAGGCATCTGTCGTTATCATCTTTCTCCTTGTGTTCACACCCAGACTCACGCCTGTCTGGTACCAGTCGGCGGCTTTCCAGTGCGTCAGGGCTTTTATACAGCCGTGGTTCGCTCTGAATAAAAAGTGGCCCGAACGCCACGCGTGAGTAGGGACGCGGCTCTTTGAGCCAGCGTTGGAGAGGGCGCATATGCAACAATCCTAGCTGGAGTACGGCCGATGCTGAGGCCATGAGACCGAGCATCCTCTGAAACCGTTTGACGGGGGCGCGCGCGCCCGCCCTGAATGATGTTGCAAGGCGCCGGATGGTGAGCGCGCGCTCTGATGAGAGACGCGCTGTCATTTGCATTGAGTCTAGAACTGTTCCCAGGAAAGAAATCCTCTGGCTGGGAGATAGTATGCTTTTTGCTAAATTGATTCTTAGACCCAGGCATTCTAAATGGCTGATAATCCAAGATCTGTGTGTTATTAACTGACTCTCTGATTGTGCTAGAACCAGCCAATCGTCGAGATAATTCAGTATTCGCACTCCCCTTCGTCTTAGGGGGGAAAGTGCTGCATCCATACATTTCGTGAATGTACGGGGAGCCAGGGACAGGCCGAACGGAAGTACTGTGTACTGGTATGACTGTCCCTCGAAAGCGAATCTCAGAAATGGCCTGTGATGAGGCGCTATTGGAATGTAAAAGTAAGCATCTTTCAGATCCACTGAGAGAAACCAATCTCCTGGGCGTACTTGCGCGAGGATATGCTTGGTTGTTAACATTCTGAACGAGCGAATCATTAGTGCTTTGTTCAGGTGTCTAAGATCTAGGATGGGGCGGAGACCGCCATCCTTTTTCGGGACGAGAAAATAGCGGCTGTAAAAACCTGTCCAGCTCAGAGAGGGGGAAAAACAGTTTCCACAGCGCCCTTTTCTATTAGTTTGCGCACCTCGGTGCGTAGAACATGTGAACACTCCTTTCTCACTTTCGTCTCGACCACAGTCGTAAAACGTGGTGGTCTGCGAGCGAACTGGAGCGAGTATCCGTGCTTTACTATATTCAATACCCATTTCGGCATATCTGGAATGTTTTCCCATGCCGCTGCGTGTACAGATATGGGCTGAATACAGGCTAGGGGCGGGCCGCTGTGACGTAGGGACCTGGCCAGCGAATCGCCTGAGCTCGTAGCTCTCAGAGGCGCGGGCGCGCGCTGAGCAGCTGAGTGAATGGGCGCGTGTGTGATTACAACAGCGCGCGCTGTGTTTGTAAAACTCGCAGCCTGAGCTGAGGTTGTGTTTGAGACTGTAAGGACAGTGTTTATAAGTGGGGGTGCATAAACAGTGGTAGGCACACGCGTCACTTTTATAATGTTTCCCGCTTTTACTGGAGATGAATTTATAACTGTGTGAACAGTGCTTGTGTGTAGTGGTGTGTACATGACCGTAGGCACGTGATCTACATTCATGGGAAGCGCAGCCTGAGCTGTGAATGAATTTGGTACTGTTTTGACAGTATCTGGGAATGCACACTTTGTGGACATGTGAACCCTTAGTGACGCAGGCAGAAAAAGACAATTTTTTGTGTTTTCTGTGCGTCGCCATAAAAACGGCATTTGTTTGCAGGTGAGCGAGCTCTGTGACTGGCCCATTGACTGCTGTATGGACATATCCAGCCGCCTGTAAGGGGACTGGGTAATGTTTGAGCTTTTGCAGAGAGAGTGGTCTGGCTTTTGCGAGACACGCACTCTCTCTTCTCATTTCTGTGGCTAGGACGGCTTTCGAGGCTCAGGGTTTAGCACAATCTTGGGCCGAGGACCCCGTCGCTCAGAAGGCGGCTTGCGGTTGTGAGAGCGCGAGCGGCGTCGAGCGTCAGCCTGAGGCGCGGGCTGAGAGGCGGTGGGAGCTGTTCTAGCCCGCTGCGGCTGTGGCGGTCTCTGTCTGCTCTGCGAGCCACGAAGGCCACCGCCCAGTCTATTGGCCGTGCTATGGCTAATTTGACTGTTCTCGAGCGCCATCTGTGGCTGACTCTGACTGAGATGAAGGACGCGGATAAGGCGCCATTTCTCGACGCGCCTATCTCCACCAGCGGGCTGTTTGGACCGGCGGTTAAAGGTTTCGCCGAACGCTTCACTGAGGCCCAGAACGCTTCACAAGCTATGCGTCTATTCCTGCCAAAGCGCTCCAGCTCATCGCAGAGCAGACAGAGAGTGTCTGCAAGAACTATATCAGTTGCGCTGCGTAGGTCCCTGAAGGCTTCGGGTTCGGGGCCAGACTCGTCCATAGAGCGGAGAAGCTTGGCTTGGAACACTTGAAGTACCGCCATTGAGTGAAGCGCTGATGCAGCTTGGCCGGCGGCGGCGTAGGCGCGACCGGCGAGAGCAGAGGTAGTGCGGCAGGGCTTCGAGGGGTGGGAAGCTTTGGCTTTCCATCCGGTGGTGGAGGGCGGTGTCGTGGAAATAATTCTATTCGAAAAGTTAGGAGGAAGGAGACAAGTGGAAACCTTGGAAAAGTCAAAGTATCAAACGTTTTATTTCTTGCAAGAAAGGCAGTTCACACACAGACAGAGTCTGACATGAGAAGGGCAAAGGGCTGATCCCTTTCACCCCGTTATATACCCTAACACATCCTGAGTAGGCTGCATCTGTTTTAGAAGATTGCCTTGGTTACCTTACAAGGAAACGTGCTTGTTCAAGATCTCTTGTTGGACATAAATTCGTCTAGACAGCACAATGACATCTTCGTCCAGATTTCCTGTTTTTAGCTACTGCTCAATTCCTAGTTTTTAGCTATTGCTCAAATTCATACTTTTTGCCTATCTCTGGCTTGATCAAAAACTGCACACACACACACATTTTACACTTGAAGCAGACAATAGGTCACTTGGAGTACACATTGTCCTTTTGCTACTTGGGTTTTTGTCACACATACATTTTGTTCCAGAAAGCTTATTTTAACTTATGCATTTCTAACAGCTTGATTATATCTTTAATAATGTCCTTTTGCTTATGTGAACATCTTCCTTTAAATGCTTATTAGTACATACATCCTCAATGTTAATAAAAGTTGCACACATCTAAAAGATAAAAGAACACATCTAAAAGTAGAAAACACATCTAAATGTAAATTTCCATTACATTCCACCCCATGTTCATTCAAAGAACATACAAACAAATTTGACATTTACTTCTCCATAATCATAGTAATTTACAACAGGTAAATTTTTCCCATGGTTACTTCATTTCTCAGTCAAACTCATGTTCGCTCTCGTTCTCGTATGTCTCAGCTTCAGGCACTGTAACCTCAACTTCATCTTCTGGTGCCCTACGTATCATTGTTACGTATTCCCCTGCAGTCATTCTGACCATAGTGGTAGACACCGCTTTAGCAGTGAAAGAAGATGGAATCATCAGAAGCAAAATCAAAACTAAACATGCTATTGGCATAATTGTACTTATCAGCCATTTAGTCCACCCCTGCAAGCTCAAAAACCACCTATCCAGTGAAGATGACATGTCTCCAGGAGTGGCTACGGCCATCTTCATGTGCTCTATTATGTTGGTTACGTTTTCATAGACGTCAGGCAGATTAAAACAACACGAGGTTCCTAGCATTTTGCACACCCCCCCGCGTTCCGCGGTGATCATGTCCAAAACGAGTCTATGTTGTATTACGGCTTCTCTAATTCCTCTAAGTTCAGTGTTCAGTTGTTTTAACGCATCTTCAGTCTCATTCGCTAAGCGTAATACCTGCCAGGCTAAGCCATTTATTTTTAGCAAGCTAGCAGCAGTGCCTCCCCCCACAAGGAAAGACCAACCAGTCATAGCTATTCTGCTCGTCCAAGGATCCCAAAGTTTGGTACCTTGAAACATAATAGGCATTTTCTCATCCGCTAAACTTCTTTTCGATCTCATAGAAGATTGCTTAAGGTTTTTATTTTCATTATTGACATAAACTTCCGTCCCTACATCTAAAAGTCCTGGATAACAGCACCCAGTTCATTTCTTGGGAAGAGAATGGAAAGCGGTTTGACCGCAAACCCATACTGTTCCAGCCGCTGTTTCTCCTAGATCATCGTTGTCACCTGGGCACGTGATAAATGTACCATCCGATGTTATACATTTGTCATTACTCATGATTATCGTGGTTTTACAGTGTGATGTACCAACCATTATTGCACCCCGTTGGATCTCCAATTTACATAAACACACGTCGCCCAATTGTGGTTTTACTACCCATACATTGTCATAGCCTCTAGTACTGTGTTCTGATTGAGTTTGACACACTACCTTCTGTGGGGATATTGATTTGATTTCTCTAGAGTTTTTTTTCATTCAGTAATTTCCACATAGCACACGGTATTAATCCTATTAATTCTCCTAAATTTGCCGATCGCAATGGATATACCCTCCAGGTTCTATCCATTTGCAGACACCACCAACATGATTGGTTGATGGCCAAAGCTTGTCGTTGAAGTAAACTCAACATACATGCTTTGTTGCCCCCACATTGAATTCTGCTTTGTGTTATAGTTACGTCTTCATGATGCAAATTAAACTGTTTTTCTAATTCAGCGTCCTCTTCTTCAGGTATGCTAGTATGAGTTATTAGTTCAGACAGGCTATGAGTTTCTGATGACGGATCTACCATTTTAATTTCAATTGGAACATAATATCGGTACCTGCAGTCCACCAAACACAGAAAATTTTTCCTCCCCACTGAGTCGCACCATCACTTCCTGTTGACAAAGTAACTTTCAGTTTGGTTTTAAAAATTTCAGTAATTTCTTCAAACTTTATGAGACCTGACATCACCCGTTTGCTATAACCATTGCTTGAGGTATACCCCACCTTGCTCAATAGACCTTCACTGATAGCCTCCTTATTACCTCCATACACATCTTGCCATGCACAGGGATCCTTACAAAAATACATGGCTTTACCCCATTTGTTCAAACGCTCTGGATTGTACCCAGGTCCTGCTGCTGAAATAGGATCACATATTATGTTTATCTCACTCCCTTTTCCTCTTGTCATTTTCACCTCTATGCTACCATCCTGTGCTAGGCCTATGGTCAGGCTAGTTAAGAGGATAAGATTTAGTAACATATTGCCACACAGTGCAACCTCGCCAGGCAAGAAAATGTTCTTATGAAAATGATATGAGTCCTGTTTCCCTATGTATCGTTGGTCTCAGGGCAGGTCTAGTAGATATTATGCCCACTCCGTCAAAACACCACGGAGTCCTTGACGCAATACGGACTACTCCTAAAATTGCAGAATCGTCCTGTACTATTGATTCGTCCTCTTTCCAATGACGATGGTCTTCTAGTGAATAACCGACAGGCTGACAAGCAACTTTGGTTAGTCTGACACCTGTTCGGTACTCGTTAGCTGTGAATGGGATTCTTCTTCCGTTGCAGCTACCGCATGAGCTGGCACCGTTGCAGCTTCCGCATGAGCTGGCACTTTCCCCGTTGCAGCTACCGCATGAGCTGGCACTTTTCCCGTTGCAGCTACCGCATGAGCTGGCACTTTTCGACAGTGCGTCCCATGGATCCACGGAGCCCTCTCCTCGACTTTCACCGCAGTGTGAGTTGTCAGCAAAACCTGAAATGGCCCCTGCCACCTCTTCGCTTTCCAATGTTTCCGTCTCAGATCCTTTATCAGTACAAAATCTCCTGGCCTGATGCTGTGCAGGGCCGTCTCAGCTGGCTCTGGAACTGCTGCTTTGACCTGTTTTGAGATATCAGCAAACACCTTATCCAGTTCAACACAATATTGCAACATGTCATGTTCACAAAGAGTGGTGTCAGGCAGTGGTCTAGGATTATGTGGTTCCCAGCCCATGTGAGGTGGACGAGCAAACAGAATCTCAAATGGAGAGAGCTGTGCGCGTCCCCTCTTTCTCATTCTCATATAAGTCAATGCAATGGGCAGGGCCTTTGGCCATGAAAGCCCTGTTTCATCACAAATTTTTGCCAATTTATTCTTAATGGTTCCGTTCTCACGTTCAACAGCGCCTCCTGCCTGTGGCCAATAGGAGCAGTGGTACTTCCAGGAAGTACCCAGGAATGCTTCAATTGCTGAGATCGCACTGTTTACAAAATGTGAACCATTGTCACTTGATAATTTCTCAGGTATCCCCCATCGTGGGACGATTTCCTGTAGGAGTAGTTTTGCCACCCCTTTTGCATCTGCCTTTGTTGTTGGCAATGCTTCTACCCATTTTGAAAACATATCCACCGCAACTATGCACTATTTCTTTTTGTCAGATGGTGTCAATTCAATATAATCAAGCATTACATGTGACAATGGTCTTGGCGGCCTGGGATGCCCCGCCTGTCTCATTGCCTGACCCCTGCCAACATTGTTAGTTCCGCAAATCAGACATCTGCTGCAAAAATCTGCTGCCACTGTGGAAAAACCTTTGGTAAACCAGTTATTCTGCATAACAGTAAACATCCCGCTTTTTGATTTATGGTCCAATCCATGCGTCAACTTAGCATAAGCCTGAAAGAAATGAGAAGGTAAACATGGTTTATTATTGGGGCCCCTCCATTGTCCATTCTCATACACACACCCTGCATTTCTCCATTTCTCCTTGTCAGAGGATGAAGCATGCTGCTGCATCATTTCTATGTCACCTAGTTCCTCAGTCAGCCGTGCTGCAGTGGTTATCTGGACAGGAAGTAGAGCTGCGGCTTTCGCAGCTAAATCAGCCGCTCTGTTTCCTTTAGAAACATCATCACTTCCCGTAGTATGAGCTTGGCACTTGCAAACAGCCACTTCCTTTGGCAACAGCAGAGCATCCAACAATTCACTCACCAGCAGGTGGTTTAATATTGGCTTGCCATCTGCTTTCAGAAACTTTCGATGTTTCCATAATGCCCCAAAATCATGCACAACACCAAAAGCATACCTTGAGTCAGTGTAAATTGTAACACGTTGGCCACTTGCCAATTTGCATGCTGCAGTCAGAGCAACCAGTTCAGCAGCTTGTGCAGAAAAATGTGACGGCAATGAGTGTTGTTCCAGAACCTCAGTTAAGGAAACTACTGAATATCCAGCTCTGTTTTTGCCTAGGTCATCTCTGCTGGATGACCCATCCACAAAAAGAATCATGTCACTGTTGGGTAAAGCCTCGTCTGTCAAGTCTGGTCTCGGACTACATATCTGTTCCAAGGCTGAAAAGCAACAGTGAGGTTCACCGTCTTGCTCCGTTGGGAGCAGGGTAGCTGGATTTAAAACATTACAACGTTTCTTTTGCAGCCATACTGTTACCATAAATCATTTTTGTTAATGGTGCCTCTTTATCAGTATAACCTGAGATGAACGTTCTACAATATGATGTCATACCCAAAAAGGACATCAATTGTTTCTTTGTTGTAGGTTTTGGAATATTCTGAATCGCTGTCACTCTTTTATCTGAGAGTGACTTCCCTGTAGCTGACAGGACGTGGCCTAAAAATACGACGGACGTCTGTGCCACAGACACTTTGCAAGGGTTAACCTTGTGACCCTGCTCAGCAAAATGTGTCAACAGAGCCACTGTTGCAACTTTGCATACTTCCATTGACGGACAGCACAGCAAAATATTGTCGACGTATTGCAACAAACTCTAAGCTTTGTTTCAGCGCTTCATTATAAATTGTTGGGCTTTCGCGATACCCTTGACACAATCTCGTAAACGTATACGGTTTTCCATTGAAATTGAAAGCGAACCAGAATTGAGAGTCTTTATCAACTGGTACACTGAAGAAGGCATTTGAAATGTCTACCACAGTGTAACAGACTGTCTTGGGTGGAATTTGAGACAGTATTGTCATATCTTTTGGTACGCTCGGAGCTCTGGCCTGAACAGCACTGTTGACCGCTTGGAGGTCTAGCACGAATTGCCACTCCGTCTGCTTATTCCTATCCCTAATTTTCTTCACAGGAAAAATAGTTGTTCTGACAGGTGAATCTGGACACGGCACAATCACGCCCTTTTCCAGTAATGAATTAAATACTGGGGTGATACCATCAATAGCTTCCTGTTTTAGAGCATATTGCATTTTCTTAGGTCTGTAATCACTTTTTTGGAGTGATTTTAACAGGGTCACACCCTTTAATCAGACCTACGTCGTATTTGTCACATGCCCAGAGTCCCTGTGGAACTGCTTCTAAACCCTCAGGAATAGACATTTCTTCATTTTTTTTTATTTTTTTTTTTATCACACAACACTTCAACAGTCCTAATTCCCTTAATGTATTTTCTTAGTGACTGTTTGTAAAACCCTGTGCTCTCAGATTGCCACACATTTTTGTCAGTGGTTGGAAATCTTTTAACGAGTCATATTGTTTTACAAAAGGCCCCAAGTCTTGCCACTCAGCAGTGTGTGGCTTTGCAAGAGAGATGTGTGCAGCACTCATACAACGCTAGCTGACCATCAGTCAATTCAATCTTCACAGCACACCACTTATCTGACCAAAATAGCTCTGAGGACTGCAGTTCCTCAAACTCTATTTCCAGTCCATTTTTCAGCAAAAATTTCATCTGGCTCACTGCTGACGTGACATGTACAATGCAAATCGCTTTCCTCCATGAAATCATGGTTAGGAGGCATCCTATTTGTGGCTTTAATTTTTAGACCACTTTGAGGAGTGCTCCATTCAAACACATACACTATTTCAGCAGGCATTCGTATCATAGTCATATCAGCAGTGAGGCCATTGTCATTACAGTACAAATAAAACTTCAGTTTACACATTAAATCTCTACCCAGCAGATTACATGGACAAGTTGTTGACACAAGAAAAGCATGCGCAAACGAGTGATCACCAATCTGACCAGACAAATCTGCCGTATATGGTTCCCTCACCAGATGCCCTGTGGCACTCCTGGAGGTTGCCCATTTACAAGATAATACAGTTAAATCAGGCAATTCTCTATGTTTAACTACAGAGTTTGTTGCTCCTGAATCAATTAAAAACTTAACTTTTCTGCCCTCAACCTTTACTTCAATCATTGGTAATCTAGCAGATGCTTTATACATTCGTTCAGTGTTTGCAAGCAAGATTTCTTCATTGCAAGAAGCAGAAATAGAAATGAGATTAAACATATTTACCACCTGGGAGTCAAACCCCTCACCGTCGCTCCCCTCCCCCTCTCATTCTCCTTGCTTCTTTGGTTGTTGATGTTGCTGAAATCCTCTGTGCCTTGGAGGATGTGGACAGTCACTTTTACAATGTCCCTTTTGACCGCAGTTAAAACAGGCTTCAGAGTCCATTGCGGGTCTGTTACCCATTCCTCGTCCTTTACCTCCTCGCCCTTTTCCTCCTTTACCTCTTTTACCTCCATTTCCACCTCTTCTTGGATGATTTTCCATCATCAAACCTCCCATCTTCAGCAGAGCAAGTTGAGTGTCTTTGTCAGTCTTTTTCTGCTTAGTCTTGGCTTGATCTCTCAGCAGCTGTTGTTGATGATCATCATCTCTAGGTCGGTGATTCAGGATCAGCGAATCTTTGAGATGGAGGAGCGTAGGCAGGAAGAGCAGAGGGAAAGTAACTGAAGCTGTCAGGTTTGGATAAACAGATGTTGACTTGTCTTCTTCATCAGGGTCTTGTCCTCCAGCCGCTTCTGGCTGTCTTTGCGGTCCCATATTGTTGACTGGCAGTTGCAGCTGGTGGGGGGGGTAGGGAGCCGGACAGCGGTCATCCTCAGCCAGGCGGGTTTTCATGCATCTCATTTCCTCGGAAGAATAAGAAACAGAGTTTAGTAAAGTTTTTCTGGCTTCTTCTGCCTTTGCATCTTTACTATCTGCACTTCCTAATGGTGTTAATGCTGCACTTATCTGTTTTCTTTGTCTGATAATTGCCTAATTTAACCATAAATCTCATAATTATCTTTTTCTTTTCTTTTTGGACTTGTTTTTGTCCAATTGTCTTTAGTCTTTTGCAGATGGTTTACACTCAAACCCCCATTAAACTCATATTTTTCAATTATTTGTAGTATCCTGTCCTTCTTTATCAGAGTATAATGGTGCAATGGCACGACAGACTTGTCTTTGTTGTCTGCGTGTTGCCTCTTCTAACCATTTTACTATGATTTCACCACATTTATTGTAATGGTCTTTATCTTTTTTCTTGACAATATGAGTCACCCAATTTACTTTGGTTTGAGTCAAATGTGACACGCTTAAACCCCCATTAAACCCATATTGGTTTTTCAAAAATGGCACATAAGCATGATACCAAGTTCCCATTATTTTATCCATGGCTTTATATGAGCCCTTAGAAAAATCAACCTGTTCCTCCTCTCTTTTCGAATTTTCATTACCCATTAGTGCTTATATTTCTTTTACTCATCAGAGTTTATATTTGCGTATTTAAATCTTTTCCCCCGCGTGGTCACCACGCACTATATTCACTGTATTAATTATTTTCCCCGCGTGGCCACCACGCACCTGCCTATATTCGTCAATATAGGACTTTCAAACTGCCTGCATCCGTCGATGCAGGTCTTTCCCAAATAAGTGCCCCTGTACTGTTTGAAAAATTACTATCAGGCTTATTTCAAACAGGCACCCATCTGGTGTTTGAGAATTTACTATCAGGCTTATCTCAAACTCTGCTTGGAAGTTACTTTCAGGCTTATTCCAAGGCTCTGACCCTTCTAGGAAAAGTATTCAATACGCAAATAATTTTCTTATTTACCACATAAATAATTTTCTCTCACCGTCTCTTGGTGATCTCTTTCTCAATCGGGATCGCGTCCACCTAGGCCTCCCGTGGTGTCCACAATTCTCCCGTCCCTCAAAGATGGGGGTTGGAGCCACAGACTTCTTGTCTTTGGGATGCGCAGTCAATTGCTTCGTCCACGGAGGTCATCAGTTTTGCGATCCCATCCTCGTCGCCATTTGTCGTGGAAAAATTCTATTCGAAAAGTTAGGAGGAAGGAGACAAGTGGAAACCTTGGAAAAGTCAAAGTATCAAACGTTTTATTTCTTGCAAGAAAGGCAGTTCACACACAGACAGAGTCTGACATGAGAAGGGCAAAGGGCTGATCCCTTTCACCCCGTTATATACCCTAACACATCCTGAGTAGGCTGCATCTGTTTTAGAAGATTGCCTTGGTTACCTTACAAGGAAACGTGCTTGTTCAAGATCTCTTGTTGGACATAAATTCGTCTAGACAGCACAATGACATCTTCGTCCAGATTTCCTGTTTTTAGCGTACTGCTCAATTCCTGTTTTTAGCTACTGCTCAATTCCTAGTTTTTAGCTATTGCTCAAATTCATACTTTTTGCCTATCTCTGGCTTGATCAAAAACTGCACACACACACACATTTTACACTTGAAGCAGACAATAGGTGACTTGGAGTACACATTGTCCTTTTGCTACTTGGGTTTTTGTCACACATACATTTTGTTCAAGAAAGCTTATTTTAACTTATGCATTTCTAACAGCTTGATTATATCTTTAATAATGTCCTTTTGCTTATATGAACATCTTCCTTTAAATGCTTATTAGAACATACATCCTCAATGTTAATAAAAGTTGCACACATCTAAAAGATAAAAGAACACATCTAAAAGTAGAAAACACATCTAAATGTAAAATTTCCATTACAGCGGGCAGAGATGATTGGCCACGGCCTCCTCGAGGGGCGGCGTTCCCTCGTAGTCTCTTTCCTTCGCGCCGTCCACTGAGGAGAGTGAAGAAGAAAAAGAAGGCTTTAGGCGCGCAGATTGGGGGGCTTTCCATGACTTGGCGGAGATCAACAATCGAGCCCGAGGTCCTCCACGGCCTTCGATAGGATGCGGATAATCTCCGTATCCATGGTGGAGCCCGCACTCGTGCTAGCTAGTGTCGACGGGGCGGGGTCGAAAGTGGAGCCCGGCCAGTCGTCAGATGCAGCGTCGATGGACAGGCTGTCATCCACTCTCCCGTCGTCCTCGGACGCGCCGAAAGTCACAAGGCCCACCGCTCTGCTAGAGGGGTGTGGGTCCGGCTGAGTGAACTGAACCGGCGGTGGGGAAAGCAAGAGCGGCGGTGCAGCACGCGGAGACTGGCTCGGCGTGACGTCACTGAGCTCAGGTTCAGGAAGCCTCTGTGAGCTGCGGTTTTTTTTTTGTTTTTTTTTTTCAAAAGCGCGGCTCAAACAGAGGGGTGGCGGCGATGGGCTCGCAGAGACCCAGGTCGTCACATTCCGGGCATCTGCCCTCGGTCAAAGCAGCTTCTGCATGGTCCCGGCCCAGGCAGCGAGCGCAGATAATGTGTAGATTCCCGTCCGGGAGAAGGTCTCTGCACGACGCGCAGGAAGGCATTTGAAACAACGCCTCAGAAAAATTGCTCTTTTACAAATGTCGCGGGGCGAACAGATGTAAAATACTTGCGTGTGTGGCGCGCCGGATGGCTCAGTAGGATGGTGTTCGAAGGCGGCTGAAGGTGCCGACGTCCTCGAAGCAATCCCGCTGGTATGCTTTTCCACGGCGGCGAAGGCTTTCAATAATCCGGAGGATCCAGCGAAGAAGGTGTTCGCTGAAGGAGATTAAATCTAAAGAACTCTCATGACGGGGCGCCCAATATATAGCTTGGCCACGCCCATCTTGGCGGGATCTGACGCGCGCGAGCGCGAAGCGCGCTCATTGGTCGCGCATTCAGAGTCGCCCCGTCATTGGTTCGAGCAAGTTGCCGCAGCACAGCCAATGACCGAGCTCCTTCGTTCATTGCTGTCAGCTGTGCAGCTGCAATGCGTTTTACATAAAGACTTCAATATTCTCGAGAAAAGGAGTTTTCCCATAGCGTAAGCTACTTACGCAATAGGAGAGACCTCTCGAAAGGGAACTAAGAACTTTTGAAAAAAACTCAAACTCTTTCATGCTTTCTGAAGAATCTCAGAGACTTTTTAAGGCTTTTTGAAGAAGCTTAGGGACTCTTTTTTTTAATTTTTTTTTGTATTTTTTAAAGCTTACAGCACCTGGTATTCCCATGCGGTCTCCCATCCAAGTACTAACCAGGCCTTATTTAAAAGGTTAGACCATTAGTGAATAAAACTAAGAACTTTTGAAAAAACTCCTTCTCTTTCATGCTTTCTGAAGAATCTCAGACACTCTTTAAGGCTTTTTGAAGAAGCTCAGGGACTCTTTTTTTTTTAATAAAAGAGCTTACAACACCTGGTATTCCCAGGCGGTCTCCCATCCAAGTACTAACCAGGCCTTATTTAAAAGGTTAGACCATTAGTGAAGAAAACTAAGAAGAACTTTTGAAAAAACTCAAACTCTTTCATGCTTTCTGAAGAATCTCAGAGACTTTTTAAGGCTTTTTGAAGAAGCTCAGGGACTCTTTTTTTTTTTTTATAAAAAAGCTTACAACACCTGGTATTCCCAGGCGGTCTCCCATCCAAGTACTAACCAGGCCTTATTTAAAAGGTTAGACCATTAGTGAAGAAAACTAAGGAGAACTTTTGAAAAAACTCAAACTCTTTCATGCTTTCTGAAGAATCTCAGAGACTTTTTAAGGCTTTTTGAAGAAGCTCAGGGACTCTTTTTTTTTTTAATAAAAAAGCTTACAACACCTGGTATACCCAGGCGGTCTCCCATCCAAGTACTAACCAGGCCTTATTTAAAAGGTTAGACCATTAGTGAAGAAAACTAAGGAGAACTTCTGAAAAAACTCAAACTCTTTCATGCTTTCTGAAGAATCTCAGAGACTTTTTAAGGCTTTTTGAAGAAGCTCAGGGATTCTTTTTTTTTTTTTTTATTTTTTTTTTAAAGCTTACAGCATCTGGTATTCCCAGGCGGTCTCCCATCCAAGTACTAACCAGGCCTTATTTAAAAGGTTAGACCATTAGTGAAGAAAACTAAGAACTTTTGAAAAAACTCAAACTCTTTCATGCTTTCTGAAGAATCTCAGAGACTTTTTAAGGCTTTTTGAAGAAGCTCAGGGATTCTTCTTTTTTTTTTTTTTTTTTTTTTAAAGCTTACAGCACCTGGTATTCCCAGGCGGTCTCCCATCCAAGTACTAACCAGGCCTTATTTAAAAGGTTAGACCATTAGTGAAGAAAACTAAGAACTTTTGAAAAAACTCAAACTCTTTCATGCTTTCTGAAGAATCTCAGACACTTTTTAAGGCTTTTTGAAGAAGCTCAGGGACTCTTTTTTTTTTTATAAAAAAGCTTACAACACCTGGTATTCCCAGGCGGTCTCCCATCCAAGTACTAACCAGGCCTTATTAAAAAGGTTAGACCATTAGTGAAGAAAACTAAGAAGAACTTTTGAAAAAACTCAAACTCTTTCATGCTTTCCGAAGAATCTCAGAGACTTTTTAAGGCTTTTTGAAGAAGCTCAGGGACTCTTTTTTTTTTATATAAAAAACCTTACAGCACCTGGTATTCCCATGCGGACTCCCATCCAAGTACTAACCAGGCCTTATTTAAAAGGTTAGACCATTAGTGAAGAAGACTAAGAACTTTTGAAAAAACTCAAACTCTTTCATGCTTTCTGAAGAATCTCAGACACTTTTTAAGGCTTTTTGAAGAAGCTCAGGGACTCTTTTTTTTTTATAAAAAAGCTTACAACACCTGGTATTCCCAGGCGGTCTCCCATCCAAGTACTAACCAGGCCTTATTTAAAAGGTTAGACAATTAGTGAAGAAAACTAAGAACTTTTGAAAAAACTCAAACTCTTTCATGCTTTCTGAAGAATCTCAGAGACTTTTTAAGGCTTTTTGAAGAAGCTCAGGGACTCTTTTTTTTTTTAATAAAAAAGCTTACAACACCTGGTATACCCAGGCGGTCTCCCATCCAAGTACTAACCAGGCCTTATTTAAAAGGTTAGACCATTAGTGAAGAAAACTAAGGAGAACTTTTGAAAAAACTCAAACTCTTTCATGCTTTCTGAAGAATCTCAGAGACTTTTTAAGGCTTTTTGAAGAAGCTCAGGGATTCTTTTTTTTTTTTTTTTTTTTTTTTTTTAAAGCTTACAGCATCTGGTATTCCCAGGCGGTCTCCCATCCAAGTACTAACCAGGCCTTATTTAAAAGGTTAGACCATTAGTGAAGAAAACTAAGAACTTTTGAAAAAACTCAAACTCTTTCATGCTTTCTGAAGAATCTCAGAGACTTTTTAAGGCTTTTTGAAGAAGCTCAGGGATTCTTCTTCTTTTTTTTTTTTTTTTTTTTTTAAAGCTTACAGCACCTGGTATTCCCAGGCGGTCTCCCATCCAAGTACTAACCAGGCCTTATTTAAAAGGTTAGACCATTAGTGAAGAAAACTAAGGAGAACTTTTGAAAAAACTCAAACTCTTTCATGCTTTCTGAAGAATCTCAGAGACTTTTTAAGGCTTTTTGAAGAAGCTCAGGGACTCTTTTTTTTTTTAATAAAAAAGCTTACAACACCTGGTATACCCAGGCGGTCTCCCATCCAAGTACTAACCAGGCCTTATTTAAAAGGTTAGACCATTAGTGAAGAAAACTAAGGAGAACTTCTGAAAAAACTCAAACTCTTTCATGCTTTCTGAAGAATCTCAGAGACTTTTTAAGGCTTTTTGAAGAAGCTCAGGGATTCTTTTTTTTTTTTTTTTTTTTTTTTTTTAAAGCTTACAGCATCTGGTATTCCCAGGCGGTCTCCCATCCAAGTACTAACCAGGCCTTATTTAAAAGGTTAGACCATTAGTGAAGAAAACTAAGAACTTTTGAAAAAACTCAAACTCTTTCATGCTTTCTGAAGAATCTCAGAGACTTTTTAAGGCTTTTTGAAGAAGCTCAGGGATTCTTCTTTTTTTTTTTTTTTTTTTTTTTTTTAAAGCTTACAGCACCTGGTATTCCCAGGCGGTCTCCCATCCAAGTACTAACCAGGCCTTATTTAAAAGGTTAGACCATTAGTGAAGAAAACTAAGAACTTTTGAAAAAACTCAAACTCTTTCATGCTTTCTGAAGAATCTCAGAGACTTTTTAAGGCTTTTTGAAGAAGCTCAGGGATTCTTCTTTTTTTTTTTTTTTTTTTTTTTAAAGCTTACAGCACCTGGTATTCCCAGGCGGTCTCCCATCCAAGTACTAACCAGGCCTTATTTAAAAGGTTAGACCATTAGTGAAGAAAACTAAGAACTTTTGAAAAAACTCAAACTCTTTCATGCTTTCTGAAGAATCTCAGACACTTTTTAAGGCTTTTTGAAGAAGCTCAGGGACTCTTTTTTTTTTTATAAAAAAGCTTACAACACCTGGTATTCCCAGGCGGTCTCCCATCCAAGTACTAACCAGGCCTTATTAAAAAGGTTAGACCATTAGTGAAGAAAACTAAGAAGAACTTTTGAAAAAACTCAAACTCTTTCATGCTTTCCGAAGAATCTCAGAGACTTTTTAAGGCTTTTTGAAGAAGCTCAGGGACTCTTTTTTTTTTATATAAAAAACCTTACAGCACCTGGTATTCCCATGCGGACTCCCATCCAAGTACTAACCAGGCCTTATTTAAAAGGTTAGACCATTAGTGAAGAAGACTAAGAACTTTTGAAAAAACTCAAACTCTTTCATGCTTTCTGAAGAATCTCAGACACTTTTTAAGGCTTTTTGAAGAAGCTCAGGGACTCTTTTTTTTTTATAAAAAAGCTTACAACACCTGGTATTCCCAGGCGGTCTCCCATCCAAGTACTAACCAGGCCTTATTTAAAAGGTTAGACAATTAGTGAAGAAAACTAAGAACTTTTGAAAAAACTCAAACTCTTTCATGCTTTCTGAAGAATCTCAGAGACTTTTTAAGGCTTTTTGAAGAAGCTCAGGGACTCTTTTTTTTTTTAATAAAAAAGCTTACAACACCTGGTATACCCAGGCGGTCTCCCATCCAAGTACTAACCAGGCCTTATTTAAAAGGTTAGACCATTAGTGAAGAAAACTAAGGAGAACTTTTGAAAAAACTCAAACTCTTTCATGCTTTCTGAAGAATCTCAGAGACTTTTTAAGGCTTTTTGAAGAAGCTCAGGGATTCTTTTTTTTTTTTTTTTTTTTTTTTTTAAAGCTTACAGCATCTGGTATTCCCAGGCGGTCTCCCATCCAAGTACTAACCAGGCCTTATTTAAAAGGTTAGACCATTAGTGAAGAAAACTAAGAACTTTTGAAAAAACTCAAACTCTTTCATGCTTTCTGAAGAATCTCAGA